>JAQGDG010000539.1:0-119049 GCA_029844215.1 Przewalskia tangutica
ATGAGCATAAAAGAGATGGAATTGCACACTAAAGTTCCAAGAAATAAAGTCTAAAGTTACGGAAATTAGAGAGATCGGATGAAGTCGGACGAAAAAGGGCGGCGAGCGGGTCTGCGAGCGTCACGGCGCCGCGGCTGAACCATGACCTTGGCGTGATCTTGAAATTCGAAATTCTTCGATCTTGGTATTATTTGCCCAGGATTCTGAGAACGTAGCGCCAGCGGGAATTATGAAATCTTTGGGCCGGGTGACTTGTTCCCGAGAATCCTAAAGGGATAACTTTTTCCCTTACAAAAAGGATAACTTTTCCTACCTAAAGGTTCTTTTCCTCCTCTTTTTCAAAACCACTTACAAAGGATTCCCTGGCAATATTTTCCTTTCTCCGATCTTTAACCGCTTCACCAAAAGGATTGTTTGGCTATAAATACTCTACATCCATTAGAAGAATTGTTCATTCTCAGTTCACATTCACCATTCTACATCCCGTCAACTTCCGGCGATCCGTCTTGCATAAATATTCCATGTATGACCTGACCGCCACGGATGCTTGGCTTGGGAGACTCGTTCTTAAGTATTTTCTTTTCTTTTCTTTTCTTTATTGATTTTTGTATGATGAAACTTTGAATTAGTTAACTTGTCATGCGTATTTATGGCTAGGAACAAGAATTCTCTTTATAGAACTTTCCATGTTAAAACTCTAGAAAGCTTTTATTATGAGATTTAATGCGTGCTTATGGTTATTTTTCTTATTGTGAGATCTATCCGATATGTTGAGTTGAATTCTTGGTAATTAATTGACAACTAATTATCACTATATGATTTCTAATGTCAGGATTCCAGCGAGGGGATTGTGAATATCTTTGTAAGTTGGATGAACGTTAACTTGGATTGAGGATGAAAATACCTCGATTATTTATGTAGCGTTAATGAGAGGCTTAACAGCGCAATTTTAACGCATTGTGCGTGGCCGGTTAACTAGGTTCTTGTTCTTGAAATCCTCTATAGAGTTATCGCTGCTTATCACGAAGGTAGGTAAGGTGCAATCTGGGTTGAAGGTGTTTATATAACACTAGCAGGTATAAAGCGATTTAGTGAACATAACTGCTCTCCCAAGAAAAGACCGTAAGTTATTGCGTTAATAAGTAGCATAAAGCGGATAGTGAGAGGGGAGGCGTGGAAGCCGTATTCTCATCATCATTTGAAGTAAACCCTTTTAGTTAAATAGACACTTATAATCGGCAGTTAAGATTAAAACAACAAATCTAAATATCGATTTACCAAATAGATACGAAAAAATAGATAGTTGGTAATTGAACCACAATCATCTGAGGGCGATATTCGGTCTTGCTTCAGACTATACTCATGTCGGCGATAAATGTGCAACTTGCTAGTTTAAAGTGTGTGCGTCTTAACGTTGGCGTCACTTTCAACGTGTTGACCCGGCACGTAAGGCGTGCTTAGACAAAATTCTTGACATTTCTCTTCGTTAGTCCCGGACGATAATTTGCCTTGAGATCTATGATATATTTTCGTTGATCTGGATGAATGGAATACCTTTGTTTTGTGACGCCATCTAGATATTTCTTCTTAGATCTTTTACATAGAAACAGCATAACCTACTGCCTCATACGAATGAGTATGCAGTCAGTTTCTACTAATATAGCTATGAAGATTTTCCACATTGAATCTTTCATCCCGAAATCTACGAAATTTCATGTCACCAAAATGTTTATTTACGAAGCTAAGGCAGGCCCCATGAGGTATCATGTACCACTGGCTCACTCTGCGCCCAGCGAGCTTGATTAAACTAACTCACGAGGTTTCTAATTTTTGTACCTGTGACAATACCTCTGCTTTTGTACTACCCAGTGGGCAGCGCCCGTTGATCTCTACTGCCCTTGAGTGTGTTAGCCAGGTATGTTGGCTTTCGAGGATATTAAAGAATGCTAAGGTCATAATCCCAGCATTCTCTAACTTCTCTTAACAGTCCGAATTGAAACGCACTTTGCGTGGTTATGTATTGTAAACTACAATGCACCCATTACTAATAGTGTCTAAAAAAGTATTAGTGAGTGAATACTCTTGCTGACGACTCAGTCGCCAAGTTGGATCATTTTTCTCGTGTATCTTGATTGTCGAGATGCATTTTCGATCGCTCTTAAATGCGCATGAAGACACCTCTAAGTCAGCCTTAGAGGCATCACGAAAAGGCCTTGAACGCGCATCCGATGGTAAGGTTAGGAGCATCGCGATAATCAGCAATCGCCCGATTTGAAAACTTGCTTCACGTGCTTGACCGTTGAAACTTAGCGATTTACGAGTCGATCGGGTCAAGGAAGTGACAAGATTATAAACCTTCTACAAATCTTCTATAATGTCTCTGAATATATCTTCCGTATTGAAAATGTTCATTCTGACCCTGTGAAACAATGGCTGCCATGTGTATTTTAAAATTAATTATTCACTCAGCTTTGTTGAGTATTTATAGACTGATGTTCCATATTAGTGTTTTGATCATCATTTAATTTTAGAAGTTGTTTCTTTGGTGTTGTCCTTACAGGTTGCATTGATTGTGCATGCTTTGACTCTTTCCACCGCAATTACGTTGATGAAATATACGCCTTTTGCAACTTAATGGAAATTTTCTATAAGCTTTTCCATGTCCCCACTCTTTTGTTCACTCGACCTTATGTATTTCCACTTTAGTCACTGCGAGTAATTAACTTTCATGTAGTATCTTATTAGGAAAATGCTTTGGTATATGAATAGTTAATTGATTGTTAGCTCGGAGTTCTTACGATAGAATTTGCATCTATCGCATCGTTTCGTCGATGCGTGATTGTTGACTTCCTGCATCCTTAATCATTGGCATCACTCTCTCTACATTAGGTGCAGTGGTTTAGGTTGCATCTCGACATTTCTACTTGGTTTCGTCTTTTAACATATCTCGCTTACCTTTTGTACCATTTATACCTTCGGTTTATTCTCCGTCCACTGTTGTATCTGTTTTCTGTAAACTTGTTGATCGTTGTGCGTCATTAGTCGCTGATATGTTCATCCTACATTCATTTGAATTGATAATAGTAACCTTTTATACTTCGGCAAGTCTTGACTTAACTTCCACTTATCTCATAATTCCTTGGTTGGAAATTATCGATATTTGCTTATTGCATCGATTCTTTGAGTCTACTTCTTCTCTAACCACCACACTTTTGCACGTAAGACATCTTACGTATGAAGATTACTGCGGCATGATTGATTCCTCATGTAGCGTTACGATTGTTTTTACGTAGATTTATGTTTTGTTTATTTTACTTTCTTTGGTGAAAACTCTATTTTTTCATGGCATTCAATTTATTACGAGTTTCCTATAACCTTCCCACTAGATAAAATTCTAGCGAGGATAGTTGGCAAATGGCGCTGATCACCGCATTGATTATTTTCTCTCTTGGATTACGCTTTATTTATCCTCATACATCTTGGAATTAGTCGGGATGCAAGTATCTACCTTTCTTGTCATTATGATCGTGTAGCTTGCGTTACGTATAGTATTACGATAAAAGTATCTTTGAACTCTTACCTTTTAAACTCTCATAGCTCAATACATTCGTCTTGATTTCCATGTTCAAATACTTTGGTAAATCGACTAAAGATCAAGCTTGTACTTTCACGCTTTTCACAACTAGGCCTAATCTTGTTTATAGTGGTCATATCTAGGTCGCGGCTTCCCAGCGATCTTTGATGTAAATAATGATTATTTACGAAAATCGTGGGAAGTACGTTGAGTAAAGAAATCCGTGTCATTGCCTTGGTTGTTTCTTAACGGTCATAAACATCAATTGCAAATCGAGGCCTTATAAGGTATGGTAAACCAACCTTAGATTTGATATAGTACACCTTTTGGACATTACATTAATGAAATCTTTCGTTAACGTAAACCTCATCAGACTGTCGATTTCTAAAAAAATCGAACTTACATTCACTTTTTACTCATGATAAAAGGTATGATCTTGTCGATTCTTCCCGATTCAAGCTAGCCGTAGGAATACTTTCCTATGATCGCATCTGCAAGTCTCTGTAATGTCCATTCTTACATTTATAATCGTCATTCCTTCGTATTCTAAAATAACGTAACATTATACTAAAAAATCCGTCGGGTAATTCTCCGTCGCCCGTAATAGATCTCGACTCAAACTTGCATTTACCACGACACGTGTTAAATGGCTTAAGCTGCGTGACTCGCCTATTCATGAGTTGGCATTCATCCATTGTAAATCGTGTTCTTTGCCTCCGCTTTCCTGTTGTCCATTATTTCCTTCATCTTTCGGACTTCTTGCTGTCGTAGAAATTTGAAGCGATGAGCACTTCTTTACTATCTCCATAGCATTTTTGTTCTTACAAGAAGAGTGGAAATCTCTGGGATGGAGTTGACTATTATCGTAGTATGACTTGATCGGATAGTTGAAAAGGTCGGTCAAATAAATACATCTTAGTCTAGCCCTAAACAATTACGTACAGCGTGTGATTGTATCATCCATATACGTGCCGTCGTTTCACAGGTCCGTCGTATAGTGCATTTATACTTTCGTTTCTATGCAAACTTCCATCTTTGTTGGAACTCGTATTATAACCACCGTACAAAAACACTTCCGGTTAGTTTATCGTTGTACAATATCCTTCCCCATGCTGTTTGAAAGAGGTTGTGCGAGAACGAGTCTTTGAAAAGACTGAGATGAGCACGAGAAGAGTATGAAAGAAGAGAAACCTTAGGATGTTATTAGTTCACTTATTACTAAGGTGGCGCGCTGATGTCGCAATAAGTAACGTTCAAACATCGACTCAGAAAACTTCTCAGAATCTCCTAACCTGGTTTAGCTCTGATACCAACTTGTCACGCCCCGACTTTTCTTAAGTCTTTCCTTAGGGTGTGATGACACCTGGACAACTATCAATTTTTCAGGCGAATCATTAACGTATTTTCTTCCTAAATTAAACATGTATTCAAGTGTGGAAATAATATATATAATAAATAGCAATTCGAAGTTTATAAAGAACAATCTTGTGTGGGGCATTCCCCGAGATAATGAAACCTAGTTCTGTAAACATACTTATTCTAGAATAGGTCACGAATCGGAATAATGGATTGGTGGGTCAGGTTGTGGGATGATCAATAGCCTGCGGAGCTTTTCCGCTATCGCTTTCTGAAATGTGTTAAATAAAAAGTCATTACCGTCACGGTGAGTGAGAACGTCGCCTGTAATTCAGCGTAATCTCACAATATTTTAAATACGAACATATTAGAACACAATAACCGTATGCGTGACCAGAAACTTCATCATTTTGATGTATCGAGATCAAGTGTTTACACAATAATATTATCTATCGACATTCTTGAAAGTACTCGACAACGATACATGTTTTATCGTATTACACAATAAGGTTTACAAATGCACGATTATGTATACGTGGTGTGCAACTTGATCGATGCGTTTCGTATTTGTTCGATGCGACTTCGATCAATCGTTTACATATTTGCGGTGTGCAACTTGATCCAATGCATTTACAAATGTATTTACATATTTGTTGCGGCGTGCAACTCGATCCGATGCATTTACAAATGCATTTACATATTTGCGGTGTGCAACTCGATCCGATGTATTTACAAATGCATTTACATATTTGTTGCGGCGTGCAACTCGATCCGATGCATTTACATATTTATTGCGTGCAACTCGATCGATGCATTTACATATTTGTTGCGGCGTGCCTTCGATCCGATCGTTACATATTTGTACACATATATCCATTTTGTATTTTGAGTCAATTAAATACTATACATATATTAACAATATTACATCATTCATACTTGTAGTGGTTATAACTTTTCAACTGTAACTTCGACTACAGTGTTTCTTACGCTGAAACGAAGGTAACACAGGGACCTATCACTGTACCAAATTTCATATGAAAATACTTTGGTTAGCTAGTATAAATTTGTCCATAAAGCGATCCACGTGTAACTAGTCTGCCAGAATTTTTGTAAAACAAGGTACCATCTTAAACTAATCATAACTTCTTATCCGTAAGTCGGATCAAGCCCTTAAATTTTCAAGCTGACGAGAAAAGTTAAATATAGGACTTTCGTTTGAATCAATGTCTCATATTTTGTACCAATTGCTCACGACTTTACCGCTTTTACCCTACGCCTACGGAATCGTCCAGGGCGAAACTTTAAAGTACAATAACCCTCAAACCCTAAGTCCGTTTTAACTCCTCTTTAGCTAGATATATCCGTAACAGAGAGATTTACAACCATGTAAATTTTTATCTGCTTATAATAAGTAAAACTCAAGCAAAACAGTTCGTAATTCTGTCTTCCCAGATTTCGTCCAAATCTGTGGCAGGAAGTTTAAACTATGATAACTCTTAAACCGTAATTACGTTTCATCTCCTCTTTGATTCGGTTTGTTCGTAACGGAGATATATACAACCCTAAAAAGTTTTATCTAATTCTGATAAGTATAACTCCGAAAAACAATTCGTAAAGTTCATGACTCGAACCAGTTGTTTAAACAATCAAAGTTCATGATTTTTCTTTTAACACCAACATTATATTCTAACATGTATAGAACTTAAAATACAGGATTTCACTAAGAATTCTGAGTGAGAAAACTCACCTTTTGTCGTTCCTGATTCTTGTTTGTTTCTTGTATTTCTCTTTTGGTTGTGTTCCCTTTTTTTTTAAAGCTGTATATTCTGTGTGTGTTGGGTATGTGCAGCATGTTATAAGGAATGTGAGGGAGCAGGAGATTTTTTTTTTGGGATAAGATTTGTGGAGAATCTTATGGGAGAAGGAGACCTTGTGGGAGAAGAAGACCTTGTGGGAGAAGATTTTAATTATTATAATTATATATATATTTTTATAACAATTAAATTGAGACTTTACAGATCAATATACATAAGTATACACTTGTATATTGTGTATATATGTATATTTAACAACAAAGAATTCTAAGACAGCTCCAGTAACATCATCACCAACAATGTCCTATGCAGCTTTAAAAAAACCACTTCCATATCCATCAGGTATTATTGTCAATGTGGAACATAGCTTGCTTCACATCCTTCTCACTAAATAGTTGTATTAGCTCAATCTATTGGGAAAGATTGAGAATATTCTTTAAAACATCTCTGAAGCTTTCATTCTACAGTCTACTTTCTTACCCAACAACTGCTCATATTGGGCAATAAATATCTGAGCAATAGCCTCAGGTTCATTATGCCATATCCCATTCTCATCTTTAAGCTGAGTAGTTGCTTCTTTGAGTCTCTTGTGCTTGATTACTGGAAAAAAAAATCTAGTATTGTCATCCCCCTATCTGATAAGTGGCTTTGCTCCTCTGTTGCAAATATACTTCATCCATATAGGAAGACTTCTTAAACTTCTGATATTTATTCCTCTCATCTTGTTGCATCTCCACATTGAGAGGGTCATTCTGAAGAAGGGCCTGAGCTTGGTGCAAAACCCCTCTGTCCTCATCTGCCTCATTCACAATGTTCCTAAAGTGTTGATTATTCAGTTCCTTCAGGGACTTTTTCAGCAATTTCAACTTTCTCACCACTTTATACATCCTACAACCTTCCACATATACATTCCACCAAATTTGCACCATCTCTATGAACATAGGATGATTTGCCCAAACATTACAATATTGAAAAAACCTTGTTCTACGCCCTTCATCTTCAAAAGTATCCTTGACAGGACAATGATCACTCACCCCTTCAAGCAAATACATAGACTTGCACACAGGCATACGGTTAAGCCAAACACTATTGATGAACACCCAAATCAATCTTGGAATATATCCTTTGATCTCCATGCTTGTCACTCCAAGTGAACCTTTACCCATGTTGCGACATCTCCGTGAAACCACAATTATCAATACAATTTTGGAAATCTATCACCTCAGCCCAAGTAACAGTTTCCACCAATTCTATCATCACTACTCAACATAGAGTTAAGTCTCCCACAACCATCAAGGTATTGAACATGTCAAGCTCTGAGCCTCCAAACATTCCCACAGGTCTCCTTTCCTCTTTAGTGTTGAAAGCATACACAAAAGAGATTAAACAGGTTACCTGAAGAGGGATATAACACACCTCACAAGTGATGACCTGAGCAGTGACTGTGATTGAGGTCACAGAATAAAAATCAGGTCTCCATACTATAAGAATTCTACCATTATAATGTGTTGCTAGGTTAGTAGTATAGTTCCAACATCCAAACAGACTATTAACTACTTGATCTATCTTAGTACTCTTTATCTTGTTTTCAAGCAGCCCTATAAGGCCAACTTTTCCAATGGAGCTTAATCCCTTTTTGCTTATTAGAGGCATTAAGCCCCTGGCATTCAACACAAGAGCCTAACCATTACCTGAGATAAAGATTGATTGACCACTCACTATTCTGCTCTTTTTGTTGGCTTCATACTATCCTTATTTGGTTGATTCAACACCTGAAAACTATTCTTCTCAACAGTTTGTTGCTGAGGTAAGACATGATTCTGACAGTATTCATAGGTGTGACCACCCAAAGACTGAGTTGATTGACTATCCTTAGTTTCCTTTCTTATTGGACTGGTGACATGTCCAGGTTGATCCATTTGTCGCATTTGATTGTTCGGCATAATAGTTTGAGCTGCCTTTGGGCTTGGAACTCTCCCAGCATTCTGCTTACTAGTATTTCCTTAAGACCCATGATGTACCATAGTATTACTCGTATCTGTTTGTTGTCACTCCTTAGACACCACCATTGGTGCTTCTGGCTGCTCCTCCTGAACTTGTGGTGGCACTGGCTAAGACTTGTTCTTTCTACAAGCAGCTTATACATGACCATATTTTCATAGAATCCACACAACGTTGGCTTCAATCATAAGTAACTCTTTGCTCCACCAAAGTCCCTCTTTCATTCTTGAAGAAAATTGTATCTGGCAACTGAGCATCTACGTCAACCTCAACAAGAACCCTTGCAAAATTCAACCCTATCTTCCTTTTCTTATTGTGATCTGCCATCAGAGGTTTACCAAGGTCAACCAATATCTGTTTCTTCCTTGAAAAGTTCCTTTCCATTTCTACACGTTATCTCTTGTTTGTTTAAATTGTTCCCACTTTTTCTTTTCATTTCCATGTCCCATTTTTCTTTTGCTTCCTATTTTTCCTTAATATATATCCCCTCAAATCATAGCAAATAAACTTACACACACACACACAAAAAATAAATCCAAGAACTCCCTCAAAGGAAAAAAATCAAGAATGAACCAAAGTGAAAATAGATCATCAATAAATGAAGATGGACAAGAAGAGAGTGGATGGACAACTTATTTGGAGGATTTTGAGTTAATGAATAACCAAAGGGAAAATTATAGATCATCATCATGTTGTGAGGATGATGATAATTTTGGCACTAATTCTTTGTTATCTGATGCTGCTTCTAATTATGCTCCATGGAAGAATTCTTGTAATACACATTACAATCAATTAGTTGTGAAGTTGAATATGAAATTACCAAGAAACAAGAAAATCAATGATCCTGACTTGGAAGACACTGCTAGTTCACCTGTCAACAGTCCTAAGGTTCAATTGTATGATCACTTCGTTTAAAATTGAACATATTTTTATTTTTTACACTAATTATATTATATACGTGTTCAACAGGTAAGCAATTTTAAGGAGATGGAGATCAATTATAGTAGAGCAAAAAACAGCAGCGGACATTTTCTGGTAATGTACTCTATAAGAGTTTCCCTTTTTTTTAGGGGTTCTTTTATAGTCCACAGAAGACTTGTATCACGATTAGTGATGGAAAATCAGGCCCACTCAAAATATTTTGGGGTTTTGTTCAAATTCGTAAAAGTGGATCCTTAATATAAGTAAATATACGATTTCAATAATTAAAAATTATTTTAAATTGTAAATAACAACTCAATACAACTTCAAGTTAATCAACTACTACTTTGATTGAAATTTAGGCAATTATTGACCTTCTGATGAAATTGCTAATAATCTTAATAAAATGAAAAAAAGGGCCCTAATTTTTTCGTTTTTGAATAGAGCCTGTTGTGAGCCCAAACACGCTGTGGAAAATTAGCAGTCGAATTGAATTTGGGCGATTAAAAGTGTGCTAGAAAAAAATAGATAAAATATCCGACCTGCCGTAAGACGGATAAAAATGGGTCAAATCATGGATATAATATAATTATACATATTATCGTGACTTCTTGAATATTGTCATAATTTTTTATCATATTGTAGGGAAATGAAGGTAGCTCAAGACAATTTCAAGAAATGCAGAAAGCAGAAAGAGGCAACGTATATATCACATAATTTTGACAGTTTCCAGTATATATATCGGATACGAATTATCCTAACAAAGAAATCAAGGAATTGTTTACAGTTTTGTTTGTATCATTTATGTTCTATCCCAAAAGAGTATTCAAGTATACAGAGGAAGATATTCATTCATATAACTTGCTTATTCTTGGATAGAGCATGTACATTAGAAATATTTGTTATGTATCAATCTTTATATATATGTGAATGGTTTTGGATGTCCAGATATTTGGATTGTGTATTTCACTTAGAAAGTATGGCATCAAGGATATAGAAATTAATATAGCTGCGTCTTTTGTTTCCCTATCCATCATATATGGATTAATACAACTTGTTCTTTTTTATATTCTTTTTAGACTCAAAAGAACTATATAATGAATTGCTTGAAAACGAATGTGAGTTTAGTGTTTGGGACTGTGGCTATATTTTGACCAATTTTCAAGATTAAATCCTTAAATCAATCCAAGAGGCAGAAATTGCCATTGGAAGATTTCTTACAATAACTATTTAGTTAATTACTCTGTTAACAAATGTCATTGCTATCATTATTGTCATAATATTCTTTTCTAATCTTATCTTGTGTGCCACTTTATTACATTTTCCTTGAATTATTTTCAAGAAAAATGACGAGCATGTTCTAATTTTTGTCACAGTTTGTAGTGCTATGTTGATGTATACCGCTAAAAAAAGTAAGTAAAAATGGGCTTTTTCAAGAATGATGAAAAACGTTAAGGTAATCTATTGTTTCAAGCTTTTAATTGGTATGTAATGTTATAAATTCAAATTTGTTTGTTAAGTAATTTTTGGGTTTATTTTGTTTTAAGGTACCATAACAATCTTTAGGATCTGAGTGTGGATACTACATGCTTCGTTTCATAAAGACTTGATGAATGACTTATCTTTGCTTCAAAGATGTATTATATTATCTAATATTACATCTTCTTTATGTATTAATTTGTGTCGAATGACTTAATTATGATTAGAAAATTTAACTTATTTCTATTGTGTTTGATAGTATAATGGAAAAGAATGCTTTTCACAAGATGAGTTGGATGAGATCAGGGTGGAGTGGTATGACACTTCTCGAAGATTCTCGTGCGTATGTAGTTTTGAAAGAAATTTGTATTTGGGTTATTCGGACAATATTATGGTTTTGATGTTTATTTAGATAATATTATATTATTTTGTTAAATTTAAAAACATTATTTGTACTTTTGTTATTCAATTTAGTGTATTTGACAATTCTATAAAGTATATCGTTGTTAGTTACAATATCGTATTCGAAATCTATTTAATTATTATTAATTATTTAAAAATCGAATCTGAAATGCAAACATGTGTGATTATAAAGCTCACATATAACGCCTACAATTCGGCAAAATTTGAAAAAGGGAGGAAATATTCAAATAAAAATTCAAAGATGTAGCGGTTTTATCATCACACATAAATCATCAACACAAGATGTGACGGTTTTTACAACCGTCATTAATTCGTGACACCAACTATAATGACACTTAAAATAAACGTCATGCCCTCCCGAAATGACGGTTAATAACAAATCCAAGTAGGTCATTTTTCTTGTAGTGAGTATTTTCAAATAATGAAAAGTGGTTAGTTGACGTTATTTATAGATAATGATTACCTAAACTGCTTTACTCATAGGGTCATTTTGTTGATGAAATATTACACACTTGTGGCTAAAAAGAGAGGGCTTTTCTAATCTAATGTTGTACTTCTTGAGTGTTAAATATACATAAGATATACACATATATCTTATGTATGTTTTGTGTATAAGTCTCGGCAATGTACAAAGACAGTCCACGATTTGGGTTGTTAATTTAGGTAATATGTGTTGTAACAATTTAGTGTAAATATTACATTAATTAGTATTGTATTCTTATCATAATTGTATAGTTAGTCTCCAAATAAAATATGATTTTAGGAGTAGAATATGATTTTTTTTCCTATTATGGAAATATGTAAATTGTATATACTCCTTTCATTAATGAAAATAATCGAGATTATTTCTTTCATTAAGGATTATTTGAAACTCAAGATGGTGACTATTTTCCGGAGGATAAAAAATGACCAGTGAGCTCTATTTAAACATAACGATTACCTAAACTTCTTTATAGGTACATTTTGTTGATGAGAAATGTTAGTTGGTGGTGATGATGGCTAGTGATGATGTTTGTGGATGTTGACTAACGGTGATTAGTGGTGTGATAGTTAATGATGTGGTTGTGAGTAGTAGCTAATCGTGATGGTGGCGATAATAGTGGTGCGTGGTAGTTGGTGGCATCAGCAAATATTTATGGTTGGCGATGGTGATAGCTAATAATGGTGGTGATTGATAGTAATGGTTGATGATATATGGCGGTGGATATGGTGGTGATCGGTATGTTAATGTTGGTTAGTTGTTATAATTGTAAATAGTGATTAACGATGTGGCGATTGATTGTGATCATTAACGGTAGTGGTTGTAGTTCAGGATGGTGAATGTGTGGGTGGTGGTTCATGGTGATGTGCGGCAATTAAAAAATATTTACTTAATTAAAAAATAGATTTTCATAAATAATTGAGGCTTACTGATCATATTAAAGTACTCAAGCTGTTAAACATGCTTTTCCATGTTCGAGATGTGTGAATTAAAAACCGATAAGCAGAAGAGACTGCCCAACAGCAAGTTGAATATCAGTGGGTCGGTAGTAGATTCCTAATGAGAGAAAGGCCAACACTACAAACTTGAATATCAATTAAACATAAAACATGCATGTTAATTTACACATTCCTTTCTTATTTATTTTCTATCTGTTTCAAGAAACTGATAGTATAAATTAATATTACTACCAAATTCACCAAAAAAATAAAAAATAATTACAATCGTTAATCATATGTATTAAAAAATATATACTCGTTATATATAAATTAAACATATTTTATATGTATATATACATTAATATATGAGAAACATATATTTGTCAGGTTTTATTTTGATGGACGATTATACAATATAAAATTATAAAAAAGAAACACTATACTATATCATATTATCAAGTCTGAAGGCCCTTGGATGCAACCTCTTCTACCCTCAAAATGTAACCTTTTGTACGGATCTTTTGTACGGACGGAAGGAATTCATTACATGATCTATTTCATTTTCATAATACAATATATACAAGTATATACGATTAATCTATGGCTATGAATTTAAAAGACTAATCTAATCATATCCTAACTATATGCTAATTATCTAATCATACTAATTACATGATATTCTACTTAATTACATAGATGAATTTACATAATGAGGATAATTAAGGATAGTGATATCCATAATTATCCTTAACAGACCACCGCAACCTTAGTTGGAGGTGCGCGGATGCTCAGGCTGTCCCTGAAATCATCAAACAGTATGCGCAGAAGCCCTTTGTGAAAATGTTTGCAATTTGATAACTGGACGGAATATGAAGAATCTGGACTTGTCCAAGTGCAACCTTTTCACGGACAAATAAAATATCAATTTTTATGCATTTAGTGTGCTGATACTGGACAGGGTTACTTGATAAGTATATTGTGATCACATTATCACAATAAACCACGGTTGCTCTTTCGATCGGACAATGTAGTTATAAAAGAAGATTAGGGAGCCAAAATGATTCAGAGACCACATTAGTTACTCCTCGATATTACGCCTCGGCCTCGTAGAAGCGTGTCGTGGCGTTTGATGACCGAAATGAGGTTGTCTCCTAAAACACACGATAGATGGAGGTGGGCGTTGTGCGTCAGGCGACCGCTGAATCATCATTTGTATAAGATGTAATGCAATCACGGTGGACTTATACGAATGACCTAAAGTTAAAACTACCCTTAATATACCGCATGATTAGTTTGGGCCCGTATATGCTTCTTTGGATCATGCGTATATAAACAAACTTGTTGAACCACATAGAGATATCGGTCTCGTGAATGTGAAGTGCTGCGATGCCACTGCTAGGCTTCTGGTAATGTGTTGGATCAGCTGTATGGGAACATTCGTGTTACTCGATTTTGCATTTGTATCGACCAGCGTATGTGACGATTTGCCGAAGACATATCGACTTTTTCTATGATCTCTCGGCGTATTTCCTTTCCAGCGAGAAAGCATACCACTGCGTATTGAGTAAGCAATGCCTAAAAATAGTTTAAAGGACCCAAATCCTTCATAGAAAATTCTGACGCAAGGAAGGACATAATAGAATGGCGAAGTGAGAGAGATGATGTTGTGAGAATAATGTCATCCACATATAGAAGAAGATAAGACATTCGTGTCACTGCATAAATGAACAAAGCGATCGGAGAACGGTGTGAATACAAACCACAGCAACTGTTGTACCAGGCCTTGCGGGCCTGTTTCAAACCATATAAAGATTTTTTTCAACAAGCAAACATAATCTGGATAGGTAGGATCTCGGAAACCCAATGGCTGATACATGTACACTGTTTCCTGTAGGTGACCATGTAAAAGTACATTCTTGATGTCCAACTGATGTATGGTTCATGATTTGGATATAGCCAGACTCAGAATAGTCCTGATAGTGGCCAACTTCTCTGCGGTGAATGTTTTACCGCGATCTCGCTAACTTGTTGAGACACGCCATCACTACAAGGCGAGTTTTATGTCTACGAAAAGAGTCATCGAGATTCTTTTTATGACAATAAACTCACATAGATCATATGATGTTCACATTAGATGGACGGGACACTAATTCCCATGTTTTATTTTTAGTAAGACCATTAATTTCATCTAACATGAAAGCTTTTCAATTTGGGTCGGATAGGGCTGCTTTAGAATTTTTTGGAAATGGAGATGGTTGAACGGAAAAAGTTAGGTTAAATGACGTTTAGGCTAAAAAATCTCGTGCATGACACGAGTTTCAATGGTTCGATGTGGAATTGGGACAGTGGACGAGGTCACTGGGTTAGTGGGAGGCGAACTGGGCTGAGGTGTGGTAATTGGGAAAGACCGAATAATGTCTTGTGAAGTTGGGCTTAGCGGACTATTTGGTGAAGCATGTTGGGACTGTCAGTGAATAACACTGGACTAGGACAATGATGTCAAGGAAAGAGCAGTGGTCTCCAAATCTCACTCTGCGATCATCGCGGTGTTGATCGATTGTGGTGTTTGTCCCTTTTGGGTCGGCCCAACCGAGGCACTAACGAATTGGGTATTTAAATGGTGGTTCAAAATCTGATATATTGATGCGTCTAGAAATTCATATGAAGGTGGAAACGCCATTTGAGATGTAGTAAATGGGAATGTAGACTCATAAAAATAACGTGACGAGATAAGATAATTTTCTCATTAGACGTATCATAACATTTATAACCCCGATGATTTTGTGGATATCCCCGAATACAAGTGGACGGGCTTGGAGCTTGTTTATGGTGGTGGACGGAAACAAGGGATAACATAAGCACTCAAAACTCTTAAATGGTTATATAATGGAATACGATGGTACATTATTTGGGTGGGTGATTCGTTTCATAGTAACTTCTTTGGGAAGAATGTTCAAAAGATAGGTCTTGAAGTGCGTGATGCCAAAAATATGGTGGTGTGGGCAGTGTACAAATAGTGTCTGAACCATATTATTGATTGTTCGATTTTCTTTGGCTTTCCCATTTGAGGAGAAGTATATGGGCATGAGAGACGTAATGGCACCCCATTTTGTTAACAAAAATTGTTGAAAGTGTTATTTATGAATTCCCTCTCATTGTCACATTGAAAATATTTTATAGATCTCTCAAAGTGGGTTTGGATGAAAAATACTAAATTGTTTAAAAATAGTAGGGACTTGTGATTTTATTCCAATGAAAAATGTCCATAAAATTTTTGTATAATCATCTAAGATAAGCATATAAGACTTATGACCTGCCGAATTCAAAATCTGGGATATCCCGCGTCCTGATGCATTATATCAAATGACTTAATAGTTTGTGAAGTAGATAAAGCGAAAATTTAACATGCTTCCCAAAAATGCAAGAACGGCAAACATCTGAGTTCATACTACAGTTACAAGCAATACAATTATGTCTTTTAAAAAAATTCAACACCGGTGCACCCAGGCGACCAAAACGGTTATGCCATAAATCAGGAGAAAAAACGCAAAGGTCGATAGAGAGTTGACTTGGTTGTTGGTGAGAGCAGTGATGATATACAAATTTCCAGTGCTATTACATCTAATTAGTGGCTTCCTTATCTGAAAATCCTTCACAGAAAACCCATATGGATCAAAATTCACAAAAACATTGTTATCAGTGGTAAACCGATGCACATATAACAAATTCTTAATAAATTTAGGGGCATAAATGACATTGTTTAAATGTAGGGATGGGTGGGAGGGGTGGTAGATTTGTTTGTCGATACCACAAATCGAAATTTCTGTTCCTTGCTATGACAATATTTTTATTAGTGCTCGTATTAAAATAAGACGAGAGATTACCTTGAGATGTCGCCATGTGTGACATGACCTCTGTGTCCATGTACCAAGAATCATTGGGAACATTAAGACTCATGTTGTTCATGAGGTTCTCAATGTCCGTGGAGACATAACTTGACGTTGAGGGGACATGGACCGTAAAGGCTAGCGATGGCTGTTTTCCTAACATTATGGGCTGCCTGTTTTGGTTTTGGTGCGCCCGCTAGGTCGGAAAAGAAATGCAGTAGGGCTCATTGTTGTGGATGTCAGGCCCACGGTGGGACCTGGCCCCACTTCCCGCTGCCTCCCTGCTATTGCGGCTGTCAGTGGGGATGGTTCTCCCCGCGGCCATCCCCTCTATTGAAAAAATATCCGGCGTTCCGACCCCGCCATTTTCACTATTATTTTTTTCTTTATTGTTGTTGCGGTTTGACTCGCTTTTTGATGCATTATTGTTACAATTTATGTGTCTTTCCGGACCAAAATTTTGAGGTCCAAAAACCACCTATGTCGTGTTAGTGGAAATAAGGGTAGTGCCGACGTTGTTTGCTGGTGTTGCTACTTCCTTAGCCTTTCGAGTTTCTTCAAGAATCAACCTCGAACGAGCCTCATAAAAAGGTGGTAATGGGTTACTTTATTGAATGAACGTTACAACACAATCATATTGTTCATTCAAACTCGCAATTAATTGAAGCACCAACCTTTGATTTATCACCGGCGCACCAACGTTGGATAGTTGGTCGGCAAACATTTTCAACTCTTGACAATTGGTGGAAACGTTTGAGAAATCATTCAATTTGACATTGGTGAATTGGTTCTCAAGATATACCGCCCTAGAAAGTTTATTATCTTAAAAAATATTTTACAAACGTTTTCACACTTATTGAGCCGTAGAATCCGGTTCTAACATGGTATGCAAAAGGTCGTTAGAAATGGTATAGTAAATCCATTGAAGGAAAATAGCATATAATCGAGTCCATAACTTTTTGTCAACATCGGTGGTGTCCGATGAAGTTTTGGAAGGGATGATATGGTCTATAACTTCGTATGCTCGGCAATGGATTTTGAATTACTATGTGCAAGAGGAGTATTGCCTTTTTTTCATCTCAAGTGTATTGAAATGAAATTCTTGACGTTGTTTATGGCAAGAGCGGAATGTAATTTTTATTTGTCGGCCATATTTTCCCACGAAAACACAAAAATAAGAATAAAGGAGGAAAAAGTATTTTGTGTTTGGTGGAATTTGGTGGGGGAAACCTAATGATGCCAGCTAGGGTTAGGATTAGGAAAAATCCTAATTAAGGTTTGGAGGGTAGTCGAGTGGTTTAGGGTTTCGGGTGGGTGGTTTTGTGGTTTTCCGAGAAGAGAGGGGGTGGGTGGCCGACTTAGGGTAGTAGAGCAATAAAAATTCAAATTTTGGTTGTTGATACCATGAAGGAATTGATTTCATGATCTATTTCAATTCCATAATAAAATGTATATACAAGCCTATAAGATCAATCTATGGCTATGAATTTGGAAGACTAATCTAATCATATTCTAATTATATGCTAATTATCTAATCATACTAATTACATAATATTCTCCTTAATTATATAGATGAATTTACATAATGGGGATAATTAAGGATAATAATATCCATAATTATCCTTAACACAGACTAATATATAATATAACGATCCTTATTATTAAAAAGAAAAAACCAAAGAAAGGTATTCTATACTGTCCCAAGTATTTTATTAATTTATTCTATCATCCTAAACCTGCCTTGTGCATATAGAGCATTCTTGCATGATTGACAGAGGCGGATTTAGAATTTTAACTCTAGGTGTTTGAAAGAAATAATCTCTTGATTATTCTCATTGATGAAAGGTGTATATATACAAGTTACAATAGGAAAATCCTTGTCCTATTCTACATCTAAATTCCTATTATATATGGAGACTAATAATATAATTGTGGTAAGACTACAAGACTAATTAATATACAAGTGTAATATAAAATAACCATAAATGGATTATGGGCAGTCACGATAATGAGGCCACTGTGATGGGCTTGGCCGTGTGATGTATATTTAACACACCCCCGCAGCATAGCGGGTGGTCTTCGTACGCTGATATTGTCTCGAAAATCTTTAAAAATGACCGAGGGAATACCCTTTATAAAGATGTCTGCAATTTGATATCTGGACGGGACGTATCGAGGCGTGTGCTTGTCCTGCTACATTCTCTCTAACAAAGTGGATGTCCGTCTCTTATGTTTAGTCTTGCGGTCTTTGAGTGGATTACCAGAAAGGTAGATAGCACTAATGTTATCACAATACACCAAGGTAGCTTTCTGAATAGGACAATGAAACTCTAAAAGAAGATTACGTAACCAACATGACTCAGAAACCACATTGGCTACCCCTCGATACTCGGTTTCTACACTCGAACGTGATAGCGTAGATTGACGCTTGACATACCATGAGACCAAGTTATTATCTAGAAATATACAATGGCGGGCGTGGACCATCGGTATCTAGACAACCACCCGATCAATATTTGTATAGGAGACAGGCGTAGACGTCGATGAAGGATACAAATGCAAGCCATAATCAATGTTCCCTGAGTGTACCTAAGAATGCGTTTGAGCGCATTCATATATTCAATCCTAGGGTCATGCATAAACAAACACACCTTCTTTATGGCATATATAATATCAGGTCGCGTGAATGTAAGATACTGAAGGGCACCTGCAAGACTACGATAGTGGATCGGATCCTCATAGGGGGAGCCAGTTGCAACACCCAACTTGAGTTTAGTATCAAATGGAGTAGAAGTGGACTTACAAGATGACTTTCCAGCCCTCTCAATGATCTCAGTGCGCACTTTCTGTGATAAGAGCAGTTCACTGCGTGTGAGTGACATCAATCCCCGAAAATAACTCAATGGCTAATCTTTCATGGAAAACTCAGAACTAAGCATTGTCATAATAGACCGGTGTAATGCATCAGAAGAGGAAGTCAAGATAATATCATCCACATATAATAGTATATAAGCCATGGAAGAACCCCGACGATATATGAATAATGAATTATCAGACCTATTGTGAGAGAACCCAACAGTCGAAACATAGTCAGCAAACTATACCAAGATCGTGGAGACTTCTTAAGCTCATACAAGGACTTCTTGACAAACATACGGGATGAGGATGTCGAGTATCTCTAAACCCCAGTGATGCATATATCTTTGTCTCCTTAAGATCACCATGTAGGAATGCATTCTTCACGTCTAGCTGAAGAATGGGCCATGCTTTCAAAAGAGTCAAGCGGAGTACAATGGTAGCCGGTTTGACCACCGAGCTAAATGTCTCACCACAATCAACACCAACCTGATGAGTCTTACCATCGCCTACAAAGCGAGCATTATGTCTTGCAAATGAATCGTCGAAATTGTCTTATGAGCAAAAATCTACATAGACCAAATAATATTAACACGGATGGATGGCACCGTCTCGTGTCTTATTATCAATAAGAGCATTATATTCATCATTCATATCAATTTTCTAATCTGGATCATTTAAAGCAGACACAAGATTACGGGGCAGTGGTGATTTAAGAATATTTGAATTTAAATTTAAATTAAAATGCCTTTTTGATTTAAAAATACTCTGTTGACTTCGGACTGGATCATGACTTGGGGCAGGATTGGGTGAATTTTGGGAATTTTTGGGACCTGGGACGGGCTGGCGGCGAGTAGTGGGCTCTTGGCCTAAATCTGAACCGTCGTTGTTGGGCGAAGGCCCGCTGGATTGATAGAGGCGGGCGGACACGAGGTGGAGAGAGGCCGATTCTTTGGACCAGCAGGAGTGGGCTGTGAGTGGATTTGGGGCGCGAGATATGTCAAAAAAATGGTGAATTAAATACGTGGATATATCATCATCCAAAAAATTATACGTACTAGGCACGAGACTATTGACCTTAGTAAACGGAAATTGGAACTCATCAAATATTACATGACGACTAATAATGATTCGATTAGATGATAAATCAAAACATTTATAACCACGGTGATTTGACGGATATCCCAAAACACCTGAGGGTAGAGCGGGCTGGATTTTATTAATTGTGGTGGATGGAAAAAGTGGATAACACAAGCACCCAGACCCTGAGATGTGAATCGCGAGTCTTATTAGATAAAATTTGAAGAGGAGAAGAATATGTCAAATCTTTAGAAGGAAGAATGTTAAGAATATTTGTAAAAATTTGTAGAGCATGATGCCAAAAAAATGGAGGTACGGAAGCATGAATCAATAAAGTGTGTATAATGTTATTAATGGTACAAATTTTACGCCCGGCTTTCCCGTTTGTGAAGATGTATGAGGACAAAAAATTGATTCCATTTTTGCACAAAGTTTACGAAACTCTCCATTGTCATATTCTTTGTCATTATCACATTGAATATTTTTTATTTCCCGTTCAAAT
Organism: Przewalskia tangutica; assembly: GCA_029844215.1. Classification (NCBI taxonomy): domain Eukaryota; kingdom Viridiplantae; phylum Streptophyta; class Magnoliopsida; order Solanales; family Solanaceae; genus Przewalskia; species Przewalskia tangutica. Next base: position 21,313 of record JAQGDG010000539.1, read on the forward strand.
TGAGTTCTAATGAATGCACTAAATTTTAAGAAGATGGAAAAAAACTTGAGATTTCTTCGCTATTGGAAAAGTCCATAAAAAATTTAGAATAATCATCTAAAAATAGAACATAATACCGATGACCCATAGAACTAAGAACATGAGATGTCCATAAATCGCTATGAATAATATCAAATGACATTAAAGTATGAGAATTAGAGTCTACAAATGGCAACTTAACAATTTTTCCTAAAGAACAAGATTGATAATTCGGAGTATTATGCGTACCCTTACAAGAAATAAGATTGTTTTTATCTAAGACAGACAAAATAGAAGATCCAGGATGACCTAGACGAGCATGCCACAAGGAAGAAGCAAGGGTGACAAACGTAGATGACAGGACTTGAAAGACCAAAATTTGGCGTGATAGGATAAAGATCTCCCGTACTATCACACCTCATGAGAGGAATTCCCGTTTTGAAATTTTTGACAGAAAATCCAAACAAATCAAAATTAATAGAAACAAAATTATCAGTGGTGAATTTACGGACAAACACCAAATTTTTAATCAATTTAGGGACATGAAAGGTATTTTTCAAGATAAGAGGTGGATGTGGTGTAGACAAAGTTTTATGACCATAACCACTAATCGGAATAGAATTACCATTACCAACAATTATGTCATGAGGGTTGCTCAAATTGGAATAAGACAATAGAGTACCTCGATCAGATGTCATGTGGGTAGTCGCACCGATGTCTATGTACCAATTTGGGTCCGATGGATTTATTCCAACTGGGGTGAAATCATTTCTTTGGGCGATAACAACTGTTGGGCTGGCGGCCTAGTTCGACTTTGTAGATGTGGAATTGTAAGGGCCTTTCTTGGCGGAGCGGCCAGCCAGTTTGGGTGTAGGCGTTGGGTGTAGGTTGTTGGGCCACTTCCCACCGGACGGGCTCGTAGCGGAGGGGCGAGTTGGGACGATGGAAGCGGTGGCCCATCTTGGCGGGCGTTACCAGCGTCTGTGAAACGCGCGTTGCCGCGATTTTGCCATTATGTTTTGAGTATTCTTGCCACGGCCAGTGAGGCGCACGGTTTTAACCCAAATTTTCAACAAAACCTAGAGAATTTATGGTGGGCGTCATCGTGACTCTGGAACGATCACCGTAGCCACCTTTTAGCGCCGACTTAACTTCAAGGTAAGCATGGGCGGACTTGATAGAACTTTGGGAGAGGATTACTTTGACAAAGAATAGTTCCATCGCCAATAGGCCTCGGAGAGGACGACAACCATCTGTAAAACAAGACGATTGTCACTAACGAGCGCACCGACGTTGCGAAGTTGGTCATGACTCTTTCAACCTTTGCGATAAGCGAAAGCGTTTGGGAAATTTTCCGTGTTGGCGTGGAAAAATTCACGCTTTCAGAATGTAACAACTCTGAGTTACGATTATCTTGGAATATGTCATGCGATCTATCAGCGACCTTTGTCGTAGCATCGGCTCGATAATAATTTGACAGTCGGTAGAGATAGTGGAGCAAATCATTTCTTTGAAATCACGATAGCGTCAAGCGGCGTCCATACCTTTGGATCATCCTCGCTTTTTGGCACGTTAGTATCCTCAGGATCTGCGGAGATTATGTGATATATGACTTGATGCGAGCGTGCGTGAATCATGAACCGTTCGATCCACGTCGCATATAGGACGTTTTCAATTTCAAGAACAAGAGGGATGTGATTCTTGATGTTAGAAACTGTAAGGGCAAGATGGAACATGTTCTTTGATGTATACATATCGATAGAGCAATAGTAATTGAGGGATTGGGAGGAAAATTTGGGAAGAGATGAGGAGGAACTCAGCACGGAAACTAAGGAAGGGCTCGAAAAACGAGAAGACGGAGACAAGCGAAAGCTTTTGGAGAAGGAGGTATGTGAAACCTAGACTTCTGATACCATGAAAAAAAAAATTCCTTGATTATTCTCATTGATGAAAGGTGTATATATACAAGTTACAATAGAAAAATCATTTTCCTATTCTGCATCTAAATCTCTATTTTATATGGAGACTAATAATACAATTATGGTAATACTACAAGACTAATTAATATACAAGTGTAATACAAATATACCATAAATGGATTATGGGCAGTCACGGTAATGAGACCACTGTGATGGGCTTGGCCGTGTGATGTATATTTAACAGTGTTCAACCTTTTAAAAATTTAGCATTGAACCATTATATTTCTAATGTTATATATTTATATATGCTATTTATTGTAATTTTAATAAATTTTTACACATAAATTTATACACGGCATCATACGTTTGGGGTTCAATTGAACCCCCAGTTATAATATTTTCATCCGCCTATGGTTGGCACTTGCTAGGATTGATAATACGTACTCTCCTGAACGACATAACTAGAAATGGTAAATGTGGGCTTGGACTAAATTTAGAAGGTAAAAATGGTTGAATCAATAAATAGGTTATTACCCAATGGGCTAATGTTATTTGGGATGAGATAGACCAAGTCAAGATGAGTCAAACAAAAGGTCATAACCAATCCTTCTATTTTTATCAAATTTTAATTTATTTATTTATTTTCGTATAATTTGTTTAATTGCCAAATAAAATCAATATTGTTTTTCTTATTTATTATATAGCTATATTTAATATATTAAATAAAAAATTATTTAAATAATTTAACAATGTTGAGAATAGTACACCACATGGAATTATATGTAACTAACTATGGTTAGGAAGTTATAACTAACCATAGTTAGATAGAAGTTAGATTGCAGATTTTAAATATTTTTTTAATCTTAGCTATTTTGTTAACTAGCATTAGTGTTAGTATATAAGTTGTACAACACATGTAAAGGTTAACTGATCATTCTCAATATACTCTTCATTTCTCTCGTCTCTCGTATTGAGATCAATTTTGACCCATTTTTCGTCATTTCTTACAATTTTAAGTATTTTAGCACACCGCATTTTAATCGATATTTTGCATATTTTTACCTAATATTCTATGTTTTATTTATCACAAAATGGCATTGCATCTTTTATTAAGCATTAGATCTTTTTTAATATCATGTTTTATTATTATTACTCCTTTATTTTATTTTTAATAGTTTTGCATCTCTTTAAATATTTTATTTTTTAATAATAAACAGTTGTATTTTACTCAAGCCAAGTTAAGTCAAATCGATCGATCGAGGCCGATTTGGATCAGTCCAATCGATATTTTTTATTTCATCCAAACACCACTTTTATTTTATCTTAATCATACACGTTTATTTTTTCCCAAAATACCAAACCACAACCTAAATCTCACTATAAATAAAACAACTTCCTCTCATTTAAACAACACTTGACAGCACGTATTCATTTCTCTATTCATCATCTCTGCAGCATCATCTCTTGTGACTCAAACCCCTTACCATACAAACCCGTGACGTACAGCGCACGCCTGTTTGCTCCGCCCACTCCGGTGAATCTCACCTCCGTCGCCTTTTCCATCATGCTCGGTCCAGACGCCGCCGCGACAGGTGGATTACCCGCGAACCCACTATTGCTCGCTTTGGCGTTCCCGGCACTACGCTCATGAACCACAGTCCATTTTACGCCTGGCGTAATCGCTCCGTACCTCGCAGCGAAGCGGCGTCCTCCCTGTTTGGATTTTTATGCTGTCAAACTAGCCAGAGTTCGAACTCCGGTGACACTAACTTTGTTTGTATTTTTTCTCTCTTGTTGGATCTTTTCACCACTGTTATCGTAAGTGTTTTTCCGGCGACTTTATGTTTTATTTATTCTTGTCTCTGGCGTTAGCTTGTTGTGAGTTTATTGGTTTGACTTGGCCGTGTTTCGGTTATTTTACCATTGCTACCATGTCCATTTTTCAGCGGGTACTCGTTATCTCCGATGACTTGCCATTGTTGCCTCATTTGCTATTTTTTTTTGTTGCCTGTTCTCGATCTTGGTGGGTTACGATTCGGTCGTCACGATCAAGCGATTTTTAGCTCTTTGTAATGTTTCATTCTTCTTTGCTTCATAATGTCGGTGATTTTACTTGTGTTGGACTGATTTTGGACATTTTTGCCCTTTACTCATTTATTAAATTGAAAGAACATATTTTTATACTTGAATATGGGCATATACTAGTTTGAACATAATACTACACTTGATTGGCCAATGAAAAAATATCTGTCGATTTTTGAGGCCTCCACAGTTGCAAAGACGGAAAATAAAATAAAATGAAGCTTTCTGGGTAAATGATGATTTCTTCCACTTACACCGGATAACCAACGTGTTGGCGGGCGAATTTTGTGACGGACTTGTTTAGAATGTCCCACTTTATTTTATATATCTGAGCCCTCCGTAGTTAAAACTATTATTGTTTTGCGCGGATCTGAAGGTTTTATTTATTTTATTGTATTGTTTATAACAATGGACGATGAAGGAATCTACGTCTGATTTTCAAGGCCTCCCCTGTACAAAAGACGGGTTTATTTTTGGCTTTACTTATTAATTCTTCTCATTGCTTTAGAATTATTCATTCTATTACTAACACTTTTACTAAGTGTTTATACAGGTACCCGTAGATAATCTTGTGCAGAATGCCTAAAACGGGCTAAAAAAGATGTTCCGGAGTCTTATTTTATGTCGTTGCATTTAATTTTAGTTTTATTATTCTGTATTGCATTTTATTGTAATTGTAAATTATAAAAATGCTTAGAATAGGTAGATTAAAAAGCCAATATATAACTAACCTTGGTTTTGATCGGATAAGCGCAAGTTAGCGGATCTTAAAGGATGCTAACCCACTTCATTTAGGATAATAAAGAATCGATCCGAATCTCATTAATTTCGCGGACGCTTTAAATGAAGATCAATTGAAGTATTTTTATTGCAATAGTTCAAGTGTTCTAATTCACTTTATAATTAAGTGGCGACTCGCCGAAACAAACATTTACTCCGTCGAGAGCGCGCCAAATAACGGCGTTGCGGATATCGTTCGACCGAGGTTAAAAGCAGCGCGACAACATGGCGACTCATTTGGGATATCGAGTTCTTATCCACGACAAACTCAGGTTAATTAAATATTGCGCTTTATTTTGCATTTATTTTTGTTGTAAATGTTTTTTATTGTTTGCTTTTATTTTTGTAATTAACTTATTTAATTGCTACATTCTTTTACTGCTTTCCCTAAATTGACATTTCGCTCATATTTCCTCCATTCTGGAAAATTGACACTATCACACACTACACGCGAGGTGTGTTATGCGCGCCATAAAATTTCTTTCATAAAATCCAAATTTTTAGGAGAGTTGGCAAAGCGCGGAGTTGTCGGTTATTTGGGCAGTAGCGTGGCCTTCTCGCTCGGCGATCCATTCGGAAATCTTGTGTCTAGTAAGCCAAATCTTAGAAAAACTAAGATAGAGCTATACCACCCTTATTTTTAAGTTATGCATGCATTTACCTCAGGTGGGTTCGTCCTTGGTATCGTCTCCACAATTAAGAAATTCACCAAAACTAGTCGACGGGTTTCATAACCCAATGACCAATCCGTATATTATGTGTAGCATGATAATGATAGACGGATCCAATCTTAATCATGACATGCCGAAATTGGAAAAAGTGCACCGTCATTTGGTCGTCATTCCCAACAAAACATTGTAGTTTAATGACTTGGATCTGTTTATCATAATCTCGCATATCTGGCGTTTATGCCCACCTCTGGCATAAGAGAGGTCTCATGCATATTAGGGTGTGCGCTTGATTTGAATGCTTTGTTTTACTTGTTTTTTCGCTAGCAACTCTGTACATATTACTTAAAGCAATAATTATTCTTTTAAATATGTACATATCATGCCATGTGCTTGTAACTCCGGGTACGAACAGTTGCATTTTGCACTTTTTGCTATCATACTGCAATCAGGAATTCTGTTGGGGCAACGCCATACTTTTGCTCTTTGCACTCTTAAACAGCACGACTCGGACCTTGTTAAGCATCAACCTCAGGTCCGGTTGAACCAATCAGGGGAGTCTTTGACTATATTGTCACACCCCTATATTTCATTATTTTTGTGACTTTTCTACTCTCACCCATTTCTCGTATCTTTTGCAGGAAGACCGTCTACAAGCTTGATCGGGGCGGTCATTCTAAAACATTATTCCGGAGATACTCCAGGAAAGAACAAAACAAAATCATCACAAAATGACCAGGAGATGTTTTGATTGAAAGAAGTCAGCCAACACAAGATTCAACGAGACATCACTCTGAGTTGTCTTTATTTTTGTATTGTCTACATACTCACATATTCAATTAATATATTTAGTTTTCATTACATAAATCTCTTATATCATGCATTGGATAACATATCATCCTATCACGACGACCAGGCCATGTGGTAGTGCCTAAAGGCACCGCGTCAGTATACATCGAGAATAGCGTGAACATACATAACGCATAACACTGTATAAAGTAAACATCATGGCAATGAGCCCAAAGTGCCTTAAATATATACTTAATCAAAAGTATAACAGTACAACTTGTTCTTACAACCCAAAACCACAACCGTGACCACAGACCTCTAAGAATAACAACTGTGGTGGGACAGGGCCCCGCCATACCCCTGAATGTACAAAATAAATACAACATCAGGGAAAAATCGTACCGACAAAAAAAGCCTCCAGAGGAATGGAGCTTACGACACGAGCAGTGATCTAGGTGAGGATCCGCACTGCTTACCACTACTGCGGCGTGAGCGGCCCAGAAAAGTCGGTACCTGATGTACTAAGTATGTGGCGGAAAATCACGAAAATACCTCGTAAGTCTAAAATAGCGGAGACAAGTATGAAAATCAGTTTCTGAGAACACTGTGCCTTACTAACAATGAGAATATCAACATATAATATCTTTGCGTGAAAATAGGAAGCTCGTGGTCAAAGCAAGGTCATCCGCCGCATGATGTCATTAAGCACTCCTACTCGCAGGACTATTTCACCGCGTGGGTCGTGTGGACCGCGTGAGGTATTCCTCGCGTATGGTACTCACTGCGTGAGACTATTTCACCGCGTAGGCCTACGGACTCGCGTGAGCCTGCGGACTCGCGTGAGGTATTCCTCGCGTCGTGGGTAGAAAATCCACGGAATAGGTGGTATAACGTCTTGGGGATTACCGCCGTTTATACTCTTACCACGAGGCGGGTGGTATAACGTCTTGGGGTTTACCCGCCGTTATACTCTTACCTGGAAAGGTGGTATAACGTCTTGAGGATTTACCCTCGTTTATACTCTTACCACGGAGAAGGTGGTATAACGTCTTGAGGATTTACCACTGCGTTTATACTCTTACCACTAGCTCGGCCGACCATCGCATAACGTAAATAAGTTAAGAAAGCCCTACCATTTTAGTTTACTTAAGGCCTTAGCATGTCTTTATGAAATTAGAATTTAACCCAAGTACTATACTATGTCTTCTACTCTTTTTAAAACCTTAGGCAATTAATGCCTTAAAAATCAATTTGTCTTTCACAACCTCAAATCATTTATCATTACTCATTTTACTTGGGTAAATCTTTCTTTATTAACTTTCCATAAAGCTAATATAATCAACTTCCCATAAAGTCATTATATTAACGTTATACCTTAGTCGAATACATTTTCCTAAAACCCGAGGACTTACACTTTTAAAAGAAACAAGAATCATATACTTGAAGCATCAAGTCCTTAACTTTGAAAACTCAGGACATCAGTACTTTTAAAGAAATGAGTTAATCCCCTTACTCAAAACTTGACCATCAACTTAAAACAAGTAAGGGATATCAAAACTTGTAAATCTATCGTACTATATAAGTAAAGCTATTCATGCTCGAGAGATAGGAAAGTTCCACATACCTCTTGGTCGATCCTTTAGCTAAGTCCAAAATACTTGCGTAGTGTGTCAACTATAATGACCGTAATCGTTTATTAACCTCTAGTTACAATGTAGAATATTCAGTTCAAAGTCACTAAATTCTATGGAAAATTGGGCAGCATTTCCTTTGTTTCTACATCTTTGCCACGCTTTTCCAGAAGGCCGATTCAACATCAAGCGCCACGTTTAAGGCCCAACAATCCAAACATTTCAAAGGATTACAACCTAAACTTGGATGTGTAAAATTACGCCCCACAAGGTCTGACAATTAACTTAACAAGTTTAAGGTAGTATTTTGGCTACAACATACTTACATAACGCTTCTTATCAATTCTTTCATATCGAACCATATTTCTTACATGCAGTTTATCTAAGAGCAATATTTTCAACTACAAATTCTTTCTTCTTCACATACGACACCAAAACCAACAGGAGAGAAGGAATTGTTACCTTAAAACTTTAGCCAAATATTCCAACAAATTCACTAGCCTGCTTTCCACAATCACCACTATGATAACTCCTACAAGCTGGCAATGAGCTTCATGCGCCACACTTTCATTTTCCTCAGCTTAGATTTCCTCTTGAAATTCTAGAGAGAAGGAGAGCTTTTAGCTTTAGAGAGAGAAGGACTTGAAGAATGACCAAGTCTTCAAGACTTGGTCAATAAGTAGTGCATGCAAAATCAGATGGGGACATCACCGCTTCCATGGCCTTTTTAAAACAAAGCAGTTTAGATTTTCCACTCGACCAGCGAAGCAGGCCTCGGCGCGACTGCGTCCGTGCGGCGCCTGAAACCTCTGCCGCCTCGAACTTTCGGCGCGCGAGCTTCCGGCGCTGGCGCTGCAGCTTCAGCGAACCCTCGGATCATCTGGCGCGCGGCCTATTACGGCGCGCGACCTGTGGCTCGGCCGAAACACATTTCTGTCGCATTGCGCCGAGCTTGTAACTCCCGTAACTTTCTACTCGGATGTCCTGCTCGGCCGAGCGGTTGGTTGCGTTGGAAACTAGACTCGGCGAACTACGCGCTGAGCCTTTGAAACACTGGAACCCTCGATGTAGCGGGTCATAACCCGCCCCAAAGTTGACTAAAACCCGTCAAAACAATCAGTCAACCTATCCTTCTAAAATTTAAGTCTTAATCCCTTTAAATGCGCTCTCGCACGTATGGCGAACTACGGGGTATAAAAATCCCGAACTCTGGCGTGTCGATTCTCACCATACGATTGTGATCGTAAGCAACCCATATAGGGTTCGACACCACGTAAAAAAGGGAGCACGTATTAGGTTCGTCCGTGCATTTCATTTATTCTATTCGTACGTTCGTTTTATCACATATGTTCGAATTTCATAACATTCATCTTATCACAAACATTATTGCATTCTTTCTACTTAGCATTTGTCTCATAATGGACAATCATTTTTTTTGCACATCTTATAGTCTTGCTATCATTTCATAGATAAATTCTTTTTCAAGCATACATTTTTATAACATATCTGAATGAACTACCCACTTTGATTCCTCGGCGGGATCGTGAAGCCTGATACAGTTTTGTAACCTTTATTCAGAAAATACAAAAAAAAATATTTTATTCAAAAATACAAAAACATTTTTTTAAGTATCATTGTTTAACTTGGTTGATACCAACACAGTTAGGGGTGTGCATAGGAAAGAAGGAGTAATAATCAGTATAAATTTGAATTAAGTGGTAAACCATAGATTCTTTTGGTACCTCTTATTCACACTTGTAATGACATTGTCTTGCATTCTTTCAAGATAAGAACGAAACCAACCTCATCGTTTCATATGCATTGTGTGGTGAGTTTTAGAATAAGTTCAATTGCATTGCATTGTGATCTAGAACTTGACCGGTGTTTGTTGAGGCGAAATCCTGAGTAACACTCGGTATGGAAAATAATCATAGGAGCCTACCAAATAAATTATCTGTAGCAATCCTCATTTGATTCTAAAGCCTATTCTTTTGACAACCACATATTAAGCCTATACTATTTCTTAGTGCATCTGTATTTATCTCTCTGATAGTCAGGCCTCTTTGAGCACTCTAGAAATGTGCAAATGGATGACAAAAATTCTAGTTGAAATTTTCAAAGACAAACGTCCAAAAAGGAAAAGAAAAACACAAATAGCGACTTAAGAAGAAATCAAAAGCCACTTGATAAAAAAGAGAAAATAACTCTGAAAAGGGGGAAAAGACTCCAAACGGAAGATTAAAAAAGAAGTCAGTACAAAAAAGGAAGCAAGTCAGCATTAAAGCGCACAAATATCAAGCACGGACATAATCCAACGTTCGAGGAAGGATTAGTTACTTTTTACCCAAATGATATTCATCTCTTCCCCCAAACCTACATAACAAGCACCATGACAAGCCCTACATTATCTTATACTGAGAGTTCTCACATTAGTGGATACTTACATGACGGCAAAGCCTATGGTATCACAATTGCATGCATTGATCATCTTTCATAGAGTGAGTTTGTTTCTCTAAACGTCTCAAAATTCAAAATACTGGAATATAAATGAGAAATGAGACTTTCTTTTAGTGAGGGCATTAGAAACATGAGGATGCGTATAGTTTGAAATCTTTGCGTGAAGCAAGTGTCGACACTCAGGTATGTCTGATGTACCATCTGAAACTATATGAATTACCCTGGAGTCAGCCTCAGTTAGACTGAAAACAAACAACGAAAATCCTAAGCACAATACTAATTGTTGGTATCAACTGAAGTCAGAACGTGATGTTGTCTTTTCACTTTTTCAGAAAAAACAACAAAAAATACATATATTAAAAATCTTATCTTTCGCATCACGAACTACGTCTTGACCTGATTCCCTCTACGGGATACGTAGACGACCACATTGGCTTCGGTCCCACATCATTTGAAAATCATAAAAAATATTTATTTTTTTATCACGAACTACGCTCTGACCTGATTTTCTCTGCGGAATATGTAGGCAGCCACATCGGCTTCGGTAACACTATTAGAATTATTTCCCCCTTGTTTCGCACCGAACTCAATTTTATCCATTGGAGAGTTTAGCATCCTCATATGGTTTGCATCCATGACTACCTACACATGACTAGGGCATATTTTGAGGATCACATTCTCATCTACTCATTGTACATAACCCATATCTCCGCATTGTCTTTGCATCCATGTTTGATAAAAAAAATCATTAAAAAAATGTGTCACCTGATCGCCTTGATAGCATCAAGACTCAGTTTTGTCTAGTTGAAAGCTCAGCATCTTCATCCACCTGAAACTAGGGCATTTTAAAGATTCACTACAAGAAGACGACAATAGACAGGAAAAAAGTCGGCCAACTAAGTCTTCGGCACAAACCAATCTGAGAATGCAAGCGTCAAGAGCCAAAGCTACAAAGTCGACTCTAATCAACCACTCCTTTCCTAAAACTCACAAGTTTTCTTTGAGTGCAGGATCTTCATATCAGCAAAGGCGGGAGCACAATAATAAGCCCAGACGGGTTATAAATGCACAACGTCTATGCAACGATGTCATCTCAACCCAGGAGGGTCACAAAGCAGATAAATCCATAAAACTTCATCATATATGTTTAAATACATGCAGCGGCGAGCATCTGCGTCAGCGTCTATGCAACAATGTCATTTCATGTAAATCATGCAACCTTTATTTCATCTATGTTTCGTCTATCTGGCTGGCGACCATCTGCATCGCTTCTATGCAGCGGCGCTATTTCATGTAAGTCTATGCAAGCTGCCGTCATGTTTCGTCTGTCTGAAGCGAGAATCTGCATCAGCGTCTATCTGTGGCCTATTTCATGTAAGTCTATGCTAAGCTTCGTCTATGTTTAAGTCTGTCTGACGAGCATCTGCGTCGGCGTCTATGCAGCGATGTCATTTATGTAAGCCTATCTGACGTATTTATCTATGTTTCGTCTATCTGACAATGACGTCTGCGTCGCGTCTATGCAATGGCGCTATTTCATGAGCCTATGCAGCGACATCATCTATGATTAAATACGTCTGTGAAACGACGAGCATCTGCGTCAGCGTCTAGCGATGGCGCCATTTCATGTAAGTCTATGCAACAACTTCATCTATGTTTCGTCTTACATCTGATGGCGAGCATCTGCGTCACGTCATGATGATGTCATTTCATGTAAGCCTATCACAACTTCGTATGTGTTTCGTCTATACGCAGCGAACATATGCATCAGCGTCTATCTAGCGATGTCATTTCATGTAAGTCTATGCAGCGACCATCATGTTTCGTCTATGCAGCGAACATCTGCGTCAGCGTCTATGCAATATGAGCATCTGCGTCGGCGTCTGTGCAGCGACACCGTTTCATTTAAGCCTATGCAGCGGCTTACGTCTATGTTTCGTCTATGCGGCGACAAACATCTGCAACGCGTCTATGCATCGGCGCTTTATTTCATTTAAGCCTATGAGCGGTTTCATCATGTTTCGTCTATGCAGCGGCGAACATCTGCATTACGTCTATACAGCGGCGTCATTTCATTTAAGCCTATACAACCCGTCATGTTTAGTCTAATCTGATGGCGAATATCTGCGTCACGTCTATCTGCAGCGTCATTTCATTTAAGCCTATCTGGCGACTTCGTATATGATTAAATGCGTGCAGCGGCGAATATCGTATCGGCGTGCACAGCGGCGCCCTTTCATTAAGTCTGTCGCGGCGACAAACATCTGCATCAGCGTCTATGCAACGGCGCGCTTTTCATTTTAGCCTATGCAACTTCGTATATCTTAAATCCGGAAATGGCGAATATCTGCGTGCGTCAGCAGCGTCACGTTCGTCAGAAAATGGCCAATCTGCATTGCGTCGAAGCAGCGCCACTTTAGTCGGCAGCGACCATCTACATTGCGTCCGGAAAGACGGATTTATTTTTTCCTTTACTTATTAATTCTTGTCATTGCTTTAGAAATATTCATTCTATTACTAACACTTTTACTAAGTGTTTATACAGGTACCCAAAGATCATCTTATGAAGAATGCCTAAAAAGGGCTAAAAAAGATGTTCCGGAGTATTATTTTATGTCGTTGCATTTAATTTTAGTTTTATTATTTTGTATTGCATTTTATTTTAATTGTAAATTATAAAAAATGCTTAGAATATATAGATTAAAAAGCCAATATATAATTAACATTGGTTTGATCGGATAGCCATGATTAGCGGATCTTAAAGGATGCTAACCCTTCTTTAGGATAAAAGAACTACGATCGAATCTCATTAATTTATGGACCTTGAAATGGAGAACAATTGCGGTATTTTTATTGCAATAGTTCAAGTGTCTTATTCACTTTAATAATTAGGTGGCGACTCGCAAAACAAGCATTTTGCTCCGTCAGAACGCGCCAAAGAGCAGCGTTGCGGATCTGTTACGACCGAAGTTAAAAACGGGCGCGACAACATGGCGACTCCACTGGGGATATCAGGTTCTTAACCACATCAAACTCAAGTTAATTAAATATTGCGCTTTATTTTGTTTTTATTTTTGTTGTAAATGTTTTTTATTGTTTGTTTTTATTTTTGTAATTAACTTATTTAATTGCTACATTTTTTTACTGCTTTCCCTAAATTGACATTTCGCTCATATTTCCTCTATTCTGGAAAATTGACACTGTCACACACTACCAGCGAGGTGGTTATGCGCGCCGCATAATTTCTTTCATAAAATCCAAATTTTTAGGAGAGTTGGCAAAGGCTCGGAGTTGTCCGGTTCGTCTAGACGGCGACTTTTCACTCGAGCAGTCCGCTCGGGAACCTTGTGTCTAGTAAGCCGAATCTTAGAAAACTTAAGATAGAGCTATACCACTCTTATTTTTAAGTCATGCATGCAACCTTATGTGGGTCCGTCCTTGGTATCGTGTGTCCGCGATTAAATTCACCAAAACTAGTCGACGGTTCACAACCCGATGACCAATCCGCGTATTATGTGTAGCGTGATAATGATAGGCGGATCAAGCTTAATCGTGACATGCGAAATTGGAAAAAGTGCCGTCGTTCGGTCGCCATTCGACAAAACATTGCAGTTTAATGGCTTGGATCTGTTTATCTTAATCTCGCATATCTGGCCTTTAGGCCCACCTCTGGCATAAGAGAGGTCCCATGCATATTAGGGCGTGCGCTTGATTTGCATGTTTTGTTTTACTTGTTTTATCGCTAGCAACTCTGTACATATTACTTAAAGCAATAATTATTCTTTTAACTCTGTACATATCATGTCATGTGCTTGTAACTCCGGGCATGAACATTTGCACTTTGAACTTTTTGCTGTCAGACTGCAATCAGGAATTATGTTGGGACAACGCCATATTTTTGCTCTTTTCACTCTCAAACAGCACGAATCGGACCTTGTTAAGCATCAACCTCCGGTCCGGTTGAACCAATCATGGGTGTCTTTGACTATATTGTCACACCCCTATATTTCATTATTTTTGTGACTTTCCTACTCTCACCCATTTCTCGTATCTTTTGCTAGAAGACCGTCTCACAAGCGATCGGGTCCTTCACAACGATAATCGGAGATACTCGAGAAAGAACAAAACAAAATCATCACAAAATGACCAGGAGATGTTTTGACTGAAAGAAGTCAGCCAACACAAGATTCAAAGAGACATTACTCTGAGTTGTCTTTATTTTTGTATTGTCTACATACTCGCATATTCAATTCATATATTTAGTTTTCGTTACATAAATCTATCATATCATGCATTGGATAACTGATGCGCGATTTAATGCACACACTTTAATGCAAGTGCGGCGTTATCGTGACAAGTAATATAGTCTAGGTAAGACCGAATATAGTCCTCGAGGATTAATGTTCAAGTACGATTATCTATTCTTTGTTATCTATTTGGTGGCCGATATTTGAGTTTGTTGATTATAACTAACAATTATAAATACTAATTAACTATGTGTTTACTTGATAGTGATGGAAATAGGGCTTCCAGTCCCTTGACTATCGGCTTATATTACTCGTTAATGCAATAAATTATGGTTCTTCTTCTTTTGGAGCTAGCGAGTTTACTAATTCGTTTTATACTCTCATTAAGGCTATATAAACACTCGACCCGATGGCGCTCCTTTCTACCTTTGGTGATAAGGATGACTCTATAGGAGGATTAAGAACAAAAACCTTGTTAATCGTCACGCACCGTGCGTGAAATTAGGTATTTAAACCTCTGTTAACGCTACCAAGTAATTGAGGTATTTTCATCCCGATCAGACCTATGTCTACCCAACTTACGGCATAGTCACAACTTCCTCCTTTGAAGTTTGATTAGAAATCATATAAATAATGACAATTAGTGATCAATTAATTATCAAGCATTAAAGCAATTATTGGGTAAATCTCAACAA
Organism: Przewalskia tangutica; assembly: GCA_029844215.1. Lineage (NCBI taxonomy): Eukaryota > Viridiplantae > Streptophyta > Magnoliopsida > Solanales > Solanaceae > Przewalskia > Przewalskia tangutica. The sequence continues at coordinate 36,599 of JAQGDG010000539.1, forward strand.
TAAGAAGAACAACCGTAAACATCGTCAATTCATAACATAAGGTTCAAGTGATTTGACATGGAAAGCCTATAATGAAATTAGTTCTAGCCATTGACATGACAGAACTAATTGATATCAACATAAAAGCGAAAGTAAAGTAAAGAAAAGAAAAGAAAATTACTAAGTAAAGGTCTCGATATTCAACTCGAAGTCTTGTGTTTGTGCAGAAAGGAACCGCTTGAAAGCGCTGGGTTCTCTTTTATAACCTCAAAACCGCCGCTTGAGTTTTCCTTCAGGCCTGGCCCATAAAATCGTCAAAACCCTGATTTTTTCCGCGTCGGCGCCGCGGCCCTGCTATCGGCGCCGCGGCGCCTGAACTTCTGCGCTGTTCTGATGATTAGGCGTCGCGGCCCTGCACTCTGTTGTTTAGAGGCGCCGCTACTGCAACTCTGCAGTCTCAAATTGGCGGCGGGCGCTGTCTGATTGGGAGCGGCCTTGTGCTGGCGATGCCTCTATCTCGTTCGCCACTTTCTCGTATTTTAGGCTTTGGAACCTCCACTTTTTTCCTCTTTTCGCTCCTTTTCCGCCAAACAACCATTTTAACCAATTTGACTCAAAAGAAAGAAAATCTATCCTAAGACGACACGTATTTGTACAAAAAGGGACAAAAGACTCACTAAAAACGACTCAAAAAGTGTATATAAAATACACCGATCAAATATCCCCAAATTTAACCTTTGCTCGCCCTCGAGCAAAGATAAAAAGAAAGAAATAAAGGCTCAAGGAAACGAAAAATAAACAGACTCAATGACATTGATCACTTTGCTGCATTGGTGTTACTTAGAAAAATATGAAGATTAGCAGAATAATATGCAGGAACATATAGCATGAAATTTTAGCATTCTAAACACGTTAAAGTGGATATTTATAAACTCATTTTATCATGCTTAATGAAAGTCAAAATACTGAATCATGCATGTTAATTTCAAAAATCCTATGACATTTTTACTTGCTATTCTCCACTAATCATGGATATGCATATAAGAGATCTTCAGGACTTTTAAGGGTTGTAATGTAGGCTTAGGCATGGGTAGATAAAAATAGGCATTTAGGCTCATTTTTGTGTACCATAAGCTCTTTAGTTTTTCAGTGTTTCCCTTTTCTTTTGATTCTTTCCTTCACTTCAAATCTATTTTTCCCCTCTTTTGTTTTGAGAGCGTGAAGTGTATCGTAATATGCACCCGAACTTAGGCTTTTGCCTATTTCTTATAACTTTTTAATTGGGGTGCATTAATCTTGTTTGCTCTTTTTGTCTCTTTTTTAACACACTCTATTCCAACTATTTCACATTTTTACTTATGTCACAAGTGTGGAAATATAAGTGTCGAAGAAAAGTTCAATTTTAGGCTCGATAGAGTGTTAGGGATATTTTAAATGTCGGAGATAGAAAAGAGTGGTAAGAATTGGCTAACAAAAGCAGTGAGTCATCTCCCTAACATGCATATCCTAACTATTTAGCCTCAAGTAGCAAACAAATCATAACACGTATGTTTTAATCATTCATCATGCACAATTCAAGCGAAACTCCAAATAGGCAGTTTCATGAGTTTTGCCATATTTAACCTAAGTGTTTAGATAGTTGCTTTTAATTCCATTACATTATTCCACCTTACTTCACTAGGTGTTTCTAGTAACTACAACATGCATGATCTTTGACAGACAATTATGACTCAAAAAGAAAAAAAAATTATGACTCGAAAATACACAAAAAATAATCAAAAGACTCGACATACTATAACAATAAGACCTGAATAAAACACCCCGAACTTAAATCACATTGTCCCCAATGTGTGCAAGACTCAAAGACAATAAAGAAAAGGACACTTACAAACTTGGTTTAAAATGGTGGCGGCGGATGGATAATCATCGACCATTGGTTGAGCAGAACTCGTCGTCAAATTCGGTGCAGCTGTTGTTGCCCGCCTCAATTCTTGTTGTCCTTGTCTCGACTCTTGTTGTCCTTGTATCAACTGTGTCAAAATGTTGCATCATACTTCTGCAGTTGAGCAACTGCTCCGTCATGAACGAAGGTTACGATTACGTGGTTGGTGATGTTGCTCCTGCGCGTATGTGAGCCTCTGTTTCGCTCATCTTCGTTCATGGCGGTCTCTGCTGCTTGGTGGTAGTCTTTGGTCTTTGTTCTTCTTCTTCTTTGAGGGCTTGGAGTGCGAGAAGGAGTGCACTATCGTATGACACGATCGGTTGGTTTCTCTCATGAGTATCGATGGGTAGGATTGGGACCCGTTCATGGCGCGTAAACTAGTGATAAGTGAGCCATGTCCCAGACCGCTGTTATTTACCAACTTCTTTGGTTTCTTCAATACTTTGCACTATCTCTTTCCCGCATCAATCGTCTTCCCGTCGATTCCATATATCGATTTGATCCTGTCTTACGCACTCTGGTAAAAAGTGCGTTGATGGAATCGAGGCGCCTTGATGAAATCTGACCCAACCGCGTTGCTTTGTTGGCCCGACACTGCTCGATCCTCTTGACCCATTCGGCAATATCAAATGCAGCCCGGTAGCTCATTGTATGCGGCGGCATTCCGATTGATCTTTGGTGGTGCTTCGACCATGTTACGAAGTAGCCGATCGTCACCCCTTTCTTCAACATCTGCTGTTTTTAGAAACATGTTTATCTCTTCTGCCGTCACAGGCATATATCTTCCCCTCACAAAGCATTTATTGTCCACCTTCTCCGGAAAGTTAGCATAGAATTCACGCATCATCGCTGTGTTCATTGGTGCTATCTTTTCCGGGTTTACAAATCTCTTCCACCCATCGTCTCGATCATTGCGAGATGGGCTCATGACATCCTCCTCCCAAGCGAATCCACTTTGATAGTCCGTTCCCCTTTCGGGGATTAAGGGGGCCTACTAAGCTTTTTGTATCTTTCATAAGCTTGTTGGCTAATGAACCTAGTATCATCGTATTGAGGGGATGAGGTGGATGCGGAGGCTCTTCTCTTTCTGGCAGACATGGTTAAATCAATTTTTGCAGCGTTTTCTTAGTATCACAAATGTTCCCCAACACTATCACCTGACAACTGGCATTACAACACTATCTCCCCGAACTCCAACTCCTGCACTACCTGATACCCACACCCTCCATGTATACTCCTCATAAATTTCACAACCAATTTTTCAACACCCCAACGACTTCAACAATGCAACACTCCTCCAAACTACTACCTCCTTTGACTACTGTAAAGCTTTCAAGAAAAGATGAAGATTACCTTTTTGACGGTGTTCTTCAAGGTTTTCTTGCTTCTAATGGTGATTTGAGGCAGTGGGATGAAGTTTTGTTGGTTGAAATGGTTAAGGGTTTAGGGACTTTTAAGAGTTTTTTGTTGTGTTTGGGTTTGATTTATGGAAGATTTGTGGGTGAGGTTTGAATTATTGTGGGTTTTGTGGAGAAGAAGGGTTAGGTTTTGGTTTGAAATTGGGGAAAATCGGGTTTTTGGGCGTCTTTTAATTTCTGGATTTAAACCGCGCGTGTACTGCTCTTTGCGCGGCATCAACTTCTTGCACTACTTGGGAATTTACGCCTCGCGGCCTGCTCTGGTAGCCGTGGCTAGACAGCAATTTTTACGGATTTTTGGCGCGGCCAACCTCTGTGCGCGCGGCGCAATCTTAAGCGCCTTTACGCTCTTTTGGCGCGCCCACCTCTGGCGCGCGGCTAGACTTAACAATTTTACGGATTTTTGGCGCGCGACCTGCTCACAGGCGCGGCCAATCTTCAGCGCGCTACTGCTCTTTTGGCGCGCGGCTTTGCACTGGCGCGCGGCTCACCCTTTTTAAATCCTGGCTATTCTTCAGTTTTCGCCCTCCAATTTATTGGCCTACACCTGTCAATCACAACACAAACACTACCTCCGTGAGACTGTTCTTAATAAAAACTAACTATATTAAAGTAAAATAATTCAAATTATCTTGGGTTGCCTCCCAGTAGCCCACATCTTTAACGTCTTTTAGCGGGACCAAGTTCCTTTCGATAAGTGTGGGGTGGATTAACCCGCGGCAATCCATTTTCTCCACATTTTTCGTTTTCTTCTTCTAATTCTCTTCTTAAAATTATTTTTAAGGGAAGGTTCAGGAGCACATACCTGCTTTGGCGGAGGTTCGGCATCGCGTACCTGTGTTGGTGGGCTTATCTCCCTTGGTTTGGCTTGCACTGGCTCACAGGGGGTTTTGATGGTGCTGATTGCAAAGCACCTGCTCATGATTGGTCGCTCAATAATGTGTTTAAATACTTTAAACACCATTTCTTCCTTCTCCCCTCAGCGTCGGCTCTCACTCTTTCTACGTCGATCGGGGCTCTCACAGCCGCGAGAATGGTCTCCCGATATGATGGGGATCTGCATCCTCCTCCATGTCAAGAATGAGGAAGTCTGCGGGAAAAAGAATTTTCCTACTTTAACAAGCGCGTCCTCGATCTTCCGGGTGAACCAGATACTGTTACGGCTAGTTGCGGGCTCGTAGTGGTTGGTTTGGCTTCACCAAATTCCAACCGTTTAAACACCGATAAAGGCATCAAATTTATACTTGCCCCTAAGTCGCAAAGAGCCCTGTTGTATGTCACCTTGCCAACTGTGCAAGACAATGTAAAACTCCCTAGGTCTTTTAGTTTAGGGACTTCTTCTGCGAGGATATGCTGCACTCCATAAAGTCAGTGCTACCATCTCATACTCTGCTAGTTTCTTCTTCTTCCCCAAAATCTCCTTCATGAATTTGAAATAAGAAGGCATCTGCTCCAACGCCTCTATAAAGGGTATGTTGATATGCACGACTTTACGAGCGTCTCAAAATTTGGAGAATTGTTATCAAGCGCCTTATCTGCAATCTCTGTGGGAATGGGATCTTCTCAGTATACTCCTTCTCTGGAGTTTTCTCTACTACTGGGCGAGCTTCATCCACCTTCTCTTTCTCTATTTCTGCCCGTTGTTCAACTACTGGCTGAGGTGAATCTTTGCTCATTTGTTTACCAACTTCTCGGTGTCTTGCTGACATTGTTCTCTCAGTTCATCTACGTGTTGCTTGGCGGTGTACCACAGCTGTTGTTCGATTGCTTTGCTAGTTGACCCTTGTGTTTCCAAGTTCTGAGCGAGGATCTAGTTTACATCTGGCCCGAGTATGGGCGTTGGTGAGTGCCAACAAAGCGCTCTCGGCTCGTCACGGCTTTGGTGAGCAGTCGTTAAATTGTTGAGAAGGTGAGGCTGAGTAAATGGCTGCTGATTTTGGTCTTTGTTGGTTTTAGTGCGCCTCTATATTGATTCTGCGCCACGGTCTCCTCTCCGTAGAAATTTGGGTGATTCCTCCACGGATTATATGTGTTAGAGTATGGGTTGTTAGGGCCTCGATAGTTACCAGCGGCAGCGCTGCTTGTTCGATTGACATATTATTAGGATCGGTGAAGGACATCTATCGAATGTATGTGGGCCACCACGTATTTCCGACTCTTTGGCATCTGCCTGCATTTCACGATATTGTATGTTCTTTGCATTTGTTTGACAAAAAGGCCACTTGGGCATTCGAGCGATGATGGCATCTATCTCGTGAACTCCGCTGTTCTCCTACCACTCGTTGGTCTATCTTACGTGACATGGTTGTTGGTGGCCATATCTTCTAATAATTCATGAGCTTAGTGTTTGTTTTCCTCATAAAGGTCCCTTTCTGCTGCGTCGATAATTGTTACGGTTGTTCGCTCGGCCCGTTATAGAAGATGTGGACCAAGTTCCATGACTTCAATCTGATGGTGTGGGCACTTTCTCTGCAAATCCTTGAACCTCTCCTAAGCCGTATAATGATTCTCCATGCAGCTTGGTAGAAATTATTGACTTCCTCTCGATTTATTTGCTTTGCGGTGGGAAGAATTTTGCCAAAAATTTACGTGTCATTTCTTGCCGTGTAAAAATCGAATCGGTGGTAAGGAACTCGACCATACTTTTGCTCACATCCACACGGTGAGAAGGAAAGAGCCTCGATGTGACGACATCATCGATGCGCCGTTACATCGAAAGTTACCACAACTCAGAAATTAGCTATGTGCATATGTGGATCCTCAGATGGCAGCCTCGAAGCTGTGTTTTGCACCGTACTTAGAATCGTAGGTTTGATCTCGAAGTTATTCGCTCCTATTCTTTGGGAGCCTAATACATGTTTGTGCTCAGTTCACTTTCGGCGACACGTAGTCTCCCAAGCTTCTTTCTGCACGGACTTGAACTCTCTCCTCGACATCCATAGGTATCATGAGGCATTCCTTGGTTAGGTTGATTTTCACTAACCCTCTCTCGACACGTTGTTGTTTTGTGTCGTCCGTCTCTATCGAGGTTGCGATTATTTGGTTCATTCTATACATTTCTGAGTTTTCTCAATCTACGGATTGAAGGGGACAAGAGTGTCTGCTCCTCTCATGCTTGGCATAAAGCGGCGCTGAAACAGATCAAAAACAAACAAACGGAACACGGGACCCTGATTTTTACCAAAATAAAAAAAACGTAATAATTTAAATAAAATAAAGAAAATAAAAACCAAATTAGAAATTAAAAATAGATAAAATTGATATTGAACTATGCCTAATCCGACAGCGGCACCAAAAACTTGATGCGCGATTTAATGCACACGCTTTAACGCTTAAGTGCGTTATCGTGACAAGTAATATAGTCTAGGTAAGGCCAAATATCGTCTCGAGGATTAGTGTTCAAGTACGATTATCTATTCTTTGTTATCTATTTGGTGACCGATATTGAGTTTGTTGATTATAACTAACAATTATAAATACTAATTAACTATGTGTTTACTTGATAGTGATGGAAATAGGGCTTCAGTCGCTTGACTATCAACATATTACTCATTAATGCAATAAATTATGGTTCTTCTTCTTTTGGAGCTAGCGGGTTTACTAATTCGTTTTATACTCCGTTAAGGCTATATAAACACTCGACCCAGTGGCGCTCCTTTCTACCTTTCGGTGATAAGGATGACTCTATGGGAGGATTAAGAACAAAAACCTTGTTAATCGTCACGCACCGTGCGTGAAATTAGGTATTTAAACCTCACATTGCGCTACCTGGTAATTGAGGTATTTTCATCCCCAATCAGGCCTATGTCTACCCAACTTGACATAGTCACAACCTCATATTTGAAGTTTGATTAGAAATCATATAAATAATGATAATTAGTGATCAATTAATTACCAAGCATTGAAAGCAATTATTGGGTAAATCTCAGCAATAAGAAGAACAACCGTAAACATCGTCGATTCATAACATAAGGTTAGTGATTTGACATGGAAAGCCTATAATAGAATTAGTTCCTAGCCATTGACATGTGAGAACTAATTGATATCAACATAAAAAGAAAGTAAAGTAAAGAAAAGAAAAGAAAATTACTAAGTAAAGGTCTCGATCTTGACTCGAAGTCTTGTGTTTGTGCGAAAGGAACCCTTAAAGCGCCTAGGGTTCTCTTTTTATAGCCTCAAACCGCCGCGAGTTTTCCTTGAGCTGGCCCAAAAATCGTCAAAACCACGATTTTTCCAGCGTCGGCGCCGCGGCCTGCTATCGGCGCCTTGGCCGGAACCTGCGTTACGGTGATTAGGCGTCGCGGCCCTGCACTCTGCTGTCTAGAGGCACCGCGGCGCTGCAACTCTGCGAGTCTCTGAAATTGGGCGTAGGCGCTGTCCTGATGGCTGGAGCGCCGCGTACTGCAGGATGCCTCTACCTCGTTCGCCACTTTCACGTATTTTAGGCTCTGGAACCTCCACTTTTTCCCTCTTTTCGCTCCTTTTCCAAGCGACCATTTTAACGATTTGACTCAAAGAATGAAAATCTATCATAAGGCGACACGTATTTGTACAAAAGGGACAAAAGACTCACTAAAAATGACTCAAAAATTTATATAAAATACACCGATCGATAACATATCATTCGAACTACGCTGTCGATTCTCGCATACGATTGTGATCGTAGGCAACCCATATAGGGTTCGACACCACATAAAAAAAAGGGAGCACATATTAGGTTCATCCATGCATTTCATTTATTCTATTACGTACATTAATTTTTCATTACATTCATTTTATCACATACGTTCGTTTTTCATTACATTCATCTTATCACATACTTTATTGCATTCTTTCTACTTTGCATTCGTCTCATAATGGACAATCATTTGTTTTGCACATCTTTTAGTCTTGCTATCATTTCATTGGTAATTGTTTTTCAAGCATACATTTTTATAACATATCTGAATGAATTAAACGCACCTGATTCCCTCGGTGGGATACGTAGGCAGCCCTATTCGGGTTCGGTACCCTTTAATCAGAAAATACAAAAAATATTTTATTCAAAATACAAAAACATTTTTTTTAAGTATCATTGTTTGACTTGGTTGATACCAACACAGTTAGGGTTGTGCATAGGAAAGAAGGAGTAATAATCAGTATGGACTGAATTCGTGGTAAACCATAGATTATTTTGGTACCTCTTATTCATACCTGTAATGACATTGTCTTGCATGCTTTCAAGATAAGAATGAAACCAACCTCATCGTTTCATATGCATTGTGTGGTGAGTTTTAGAATAAGTTCAATTGCATTGCATTGTGATCTAGAACATGGCCGGAATATTTGTTGAGGCGAAATCCTGAGTAACACTCGGTATGGGAAATGATCGTAGGTTTTTTTTGACCCGTTTGAGACTTTCTAACCTACCAAATAACATTATCCATAGCAATCCCCCTTTGAGCCTAAAGCCTATTCTTTTGACAACCACATATTAAGCCTATACTCTTTGAGTGCATCTGTATCTATCCTCTCGTAGTCAGGCCTCGTGGCGCTATAGAAATGTGCAAACGGCTAACAAAAATTCTAGTTGAAGTTTTCAAAGACAAACGTTGTCAAAGTTCCAAAAATGAAAAGAAAAACACAAATGACGACTTCACAAAAAGAAGAAATCAAAAGCCCCGCCAATAAAAAAAAAAGAGAAAATAACTCTAAAAAAGGGGAAAATACTCCAAACGAAAGATTCAAAAAGAAGTCAGTACAAAAAAGGAAGCAAGTCAGTATTAAAGCGCACAAATATCAAGCACGGACATAGTCCAACACTCGAGGAAGGATTAATTACTTTTTGCCCAAAAGATATCCATCCCTTCCCCGAACCTCATTCAAGCGTGGCCAGCCTACATGATCTTATACTGAGAGTTTTCATATTAGTGGATACTTATATGATGGTCAAGCCTATGGTATCACAATTGCATGCATTGAACATCTTTCTGAGTGTGATTTTGTTTCTCTAAACGTCTCAAAATTCAAAATACTGGAATATATGTGAGAAATAATACTTTCTTTCAGTGAGGGCATTAGAAACATGAGGATGCGTATAGTTTGAAATCTTTGCTTGAAGCAAGTGTCGACACTCAGGTATGTCTGATGTACAATCTGAAACTATAAGAATTACCCTGGAGTCAGTCTCGGTTAGACTGAAAAACAAACAACGAAAATCCTAAGCACAATACTAATTGTTGGTATTAACTGAAGTCAGGACGTGATGCTGTCTTTCACTTTTTTAGAAAAAACAACAAAAAATACATATATTAAAAATCTTATCTTTCGCATCACGAACTACGTCTTGACCTGATTCCCTCTGCGGGATACGTAGGCGGCCACATTGGCTTCGGTCCCACATCATTTGAAAATCATAAAAATCTTTATTTTTTTATCACGAACTACGCTCTGACCTGATTCCCTCGGCGGGATACGGAGGCAGCCACATCGGCTTCGGTCACATCATTAGAAATATTTCTCCCTTGTTTTGCACATGACTCAAATTTGTCCATTGGAGAGTTTAACATCCTCATATGTTTTGCATCCATGACTACCTACACATGACTAGAACATATTTTGAGGATCGCATTCTCATCTACTCATTGTACATAGCCCATGTCTCCGCATTGGCTTTGCATCCATGTTTGATAAAATAATATGATAAAAAAAATGTGCCACCTGATCGCCTTTATAGCATCAAGACTCGCATTTGTCTAGTTGAAAGCTCAACATCTTCATCCACCTGAAACTGGGGCATTTTAAAGATTCACTGCAAGAAGACGACAATGAAGCGGGGAAAAAGCGGGCGACTAAGTCTTGATCCAAACCAATCACGAGAATCTGGCGTCGAAGTCAAAGCTACAAAGTCGGCGCTAATCGACCACTCGCTTTCCTTAAACGCACAAGTTTTCTTTGAGTCGTCATCTTCATGCTCGATGGCGAGCACAATAATAAGCCCGTGCGGTTACAAGCGCCTGGCGTCTATGACAGCGTCATCTCGACTCGGGCGGGTCCAAGCGGATCGTCCGTAAAAATTCATCATCATGTTTGATACATGCAGCGATGAGCATCTACGTCAGCGTCTGTGCAGCGGCGCCATTTCATGTAAGCCTATCTGGCCGTCTATGTTTCGTCTATGCAGCGACGAGCATTTGCATCAGCGTCTATCTGCGGCGTCATATTATGTAAGCCTATGCAGCAGATTCATCTATGTTTAAATCTATCTGACGGCGAGCGTCTGCGTCGCGTCTATGCAATGACCGTTTCATGTAAGCCTATCTGGCGGCCATCTATGTTTCTTACATCTGCAGCGGCGAACATCTGCCTCATGTCTCTGCAACAACGACATTTCATGTAAGCTTATGCAACAACATCATCTATGTTTCGTCTATCTGACGATGAACATCTGCGTCGTATCTGTCTGATGGCGTCATTTCCGTGAAGTCTATCTGGCGACTTAAATCTATGTTTAGATCTATGCAGCGGCGAACATCTGCATCAGCGTCATCTGCGGCGTCTTTTCATATAAGCCTATCTGATGACTTCATCTATGTTTAGTCTATGCATCTGACGAACATCTACATCGCGTCTATCTGGCGACACTATTTCATGTAGCTTTGTCTGGCGACCGTCTATGTTTCGTCTATGCAGCAACGACATCTGCGTCAGCGTCATGCAGCGCCGTCATTTCATTTAAGCTTATGCGGCCGTCATGTTTAAATCTATCTGCAGCGAACATCTGCATCAGCGTCTATCTGCAACGTTTGTTTCGTTTAAGCATCAGCGACCATCGTGTTTCGTCTAATGCAACGACGAACATCTGCATCATATCTATGCAACGACGTCATTTTATTTAAGCCTATGAAACAGTTTCATATATATTTCGTTTGTGCAACGATGAACATCTGCGTCGGCGTGCGTCACGCGGCGCCATTTCATTTAAGTCTATCTGACGACAAACGTCTGCATCAGCGTCTGTCTGGCGACACCTTTTTATTTTGCCTATCTGCAACAACCGTATATCTTTGTCGGAAACATGAACATATTCATTGTGTCCGGAAGCAGCTCACCTTCGTCAGGAAGCAGCGAACATCTGCATTGCGTCAGGAAGCGATGTCACGCCGTCAAGCGATGCCACTTTCGTTCGGAAATGACGAACATTTGCATTGCGTCCGGAAACAACGCCACATTCGTCCGGAAATGACAAACATCTGCATTGTGTCCAGAAACGACGTCATCTTCATTTCCTTTGCATTTTGACCTCGGGAACAAACACCACTAGAGGAATTTGGAGAATGAACACCTGTCTTTCGATTACCCAGCGCACTTGTAATCGATCTCATCATAATTCGACCTTTGGGCATAATTTTGATTTTACATCAGCCCCGCATTTGATTTTCTAGTTATAAAACCGGACAAAATTGGCTACCAGTCAACATCTTTGTCCAGAGACTCTTCCATCATCTCCGTACAAAGAGGGGCATGCTGTAGACACCTAATTTTGACCCGTTTTTGGTCATTTCTTACAATTTTAAGTATTTTAGCAAACCGCATTTTAATCTTTTTTTTGCATATTATTACTTAATTTTCTTGTTTTTATTTTTCACAAAATAGCATTGAATCTTTTATTAAGCATGAATTCTTTTTTAATATCATGTTTTATTATTATTACTCTATTATTTTATTTTTAATAGTTTTGCATCTCTTTAAATATTTTATTTTTTAATAATAAACAACTTTGTTGTATTTTACATCAAGCCAAGTTAAATCAAATCGAGTCGATCGAGGCCCGATTTGGATCAGTCTAATCCAACATTTTTATTTCATCCCAACACCCTTTTATTTTATCTTAATCATACACGTTTATTTTTCCCCAAAATGCAAACCACAACCTAAAATCTCACATAAATAAAACAACTTCCTCTCCGTTTGAACAACACTTGATGGCATATTCATTTTCTATTCTCTCATCTCTACAACATCATCTCTTGCGACTCCAAACCCCATACCTTGCAAACCCATGAGCATACGCGCGCGCGCGCTGCTCCGTCGCCCGCTCAGGTGAACCTACTTCCGTCTCCTTTTGCGTCCGTCAGTCGACTTCCGCCGCAACACCGGTGGACTACCAACGTGAACCACTATTTCTCCACGGCATTTCCGCTGCTACAACCAGTCGAGGCGAATTCTCGTGCGAGAAAATACCAAGTCTAAATCAGGTCTATGTTATGGTGAATCAAGAGGAAAGCCAAAGGATAGTGGCAGGAAGCATTGGAGTATTCCAAAGGTCAAATGAGGCTACTATGATGTTCACATCAAAGAGTGGAATAGGAAGAGGGACTGGTGGAGTTTCAAGACAGAAGAAGCCTTACAATCCAAATGCGTATTGTGACACATCGTGGAAATGAACATTCTAATTTGAATTTGCTACAATTTCTTTGAAGTGTGATTCTTGCGGAAGACAGGACTTGTGCAAGATGACTGCTATAGACTCATTGGATATCCAGAAAATTGGAAGCCTAAAGGGAAGAAAGCATTTGTAGTAGGAGGAGGAGATATGTTTTATGAAGCTGAAGGACAAGAAAATGATCAAACCAAGAAGAATCCACATCCACATCCACATGATATGTCACCATTTATGCAATTGACCAACAACCAGCAACAACAACTCATCAATATTCTGAATGAGAGGACAGAGTCAAAAGCCGTAGCTAACGACAAGTAAAGTACATTTGATCTTAAAGAATTAGTGAAGTGGATAGTAGATACAGGGACAACCAATCATATTGATTGGTGATCCAAAGTTATTACATAACAAACACTTGGCATAGAATGCAGGGATGGTGCATCTACCTACTGGAGATTCAGCCAATGTGTCACATATTGGTGACCATCATCTAGGAGGAGGCCTCATTCTTAAAAATGTCTTGTGTGTGCCAAATTTCAAGTTCAACCTTATGTCGGTTTCAAAAGTAACCAGAGAACTAAATTGCAGTGTTAAATTCTTTCTCACATGTTGTGTCTTTCAGGATCTCTCATCTGGAAGATGAGGGGGATTGGTAGAGAAGAAGGAGAACTATACATAATGTGCTTGGATTTATAGAATAAAGAGGAGGATATGAAGAGATGCATGGCAGCAGCTCAATCAGTTGATGCAGCAACTTGGCATCAAAGGTTATGTCATATACCTATAAATGTAATAAAGAAGATTACAGATATCAAGCCTACTTCTGGTTTAGATGATTGTAGGATCTGTCCATTAGCTAGATAGATAAGAATTCCTTTTCCTGACAGTGTTAGTAGAAGCACACATGTTTTTCAATTGTTGCACATTGATGTATGAGGCCCTTACAAGATAGAAACACATTATGGAATGAGATATTTTTGACAATTGTGGATGACTTCTAGATGGACATGGGTATTCTTATTACGATTGAAATCTGATGTATTCACAGTACTTAATTTTTTTTTGTTGAAGTTAGAACACAGTTTCAGGTTTGTATCACAGTGAGTGCGATAATGGGTAGAGTTCTTGACAACAGCTATAAGGATCTATTTGAACATTATGGGGTGATACATGAAAGTACCTGCCCATACTCAGCACAATAGAATGGTGTGGTGGAAAGAAAGCACATACATATTATTGAGTTAGCCAGAGCTATAAAGTTTGAGGGATTTGCGGATAAGTTACGGAATTTACGTGTTGAGGGTGTTGTGTGCATCATCAACAGAATACCTTCAACAATCATTAGTAATAAGACTCCCTATGAACTGATGTACAACACAACATCATCTTTATCTCGTTTAAGAGTGATATGATGTACGTGTTATGCAATAATTTTGACAGACGGGATAAATTTAGTCTAGGCGGTCTGTTTGTTCATCTTGGTTATGGTCTTTGCCTGAAGGAGTATAAGCTCTTTGACATAGATAATGACACATTTTCATGAGTAGAATCACGATCTTCGTGGAGAAAGCGTTTCTCTAAGGGAACACTGATGATAATGCCACTCATATTAGATCACATGATGTTTTTTGCTATGATGATTTGGTTTATTCTCAGGTGACCAGAGTGCCACATGGAGTACCTCTTGTTCAATCTCATATTCCCTCAGATGTCTCACACAGGGACACACAGGAGGTGGTTCAGATTGTTGATGAGCAGGAGATGGTTCAAACTATTGCTGAGCAAGAGGTGGTTCAGACTGTTGATGAACAGGAGGTGGTTCAGAATGTTGCTGAGACCTCACAGAGGGATGCTGAGAATAGTCTTTCAGTGGATAATGAGGCAGGTATTTCTACTAGAAAGTCTAGCGGACCAAGCAAACCACCAATTTGGCATAAGGACTATGTCACACAGCATGGGTCATCACACTGTCTTTACTCTATTTCTGATGGAGTGGACTACACTGGTCTGTCTCCTTAATATTAGAGGTTTGTAGCCCAAGTATTAGACACTATTGAACCTGGTTCTTACTCAAAAGTTGCCAAGGACACCAGGTGGATTGAAGTTATGAGGGCGGAAATTAAGGCTTTGGAAGATAATGGAACTTGGACATTAGTTCCCATTATTGTCACGACCCGACCGGGCGCGGTACCCTCTAGGGTACCTGTCGAAGTATATGTCGAGAGAATAGCGTGAACATACATAACATAAAAGATAAACATCATTTGGCGGTAGATAAATTTGTATCAAACATTCTTAAACAAAGTATAGTAGTCTGACGGGTTCTTATAGCCCCAAACACATAGGTGACCACAGGACCTCTAAGATAACAAGCGTGGCGGGACGGGGCCGCCGTACCCTGAATGTACAAAATACCTATGGCGTGGGAATATCCATACCGATGATCAAGCTTAGGAAGAATGAAGCACGACAGGAATAGTGATCCTAGAGCGAGGATCCTCGATACACTTACCCCTGCGGCGTGAGCGGCCCAGGAAGGGGTCGATTACCTGATATGTACCAAGTATGTAAAGCTGGAAAATACTGTAATAATGATATCATAAGTCTAAAAGTAAGCTCGAGTCATGGAAGTCAATAAAATACCCTTTTATTGTGCCTTACTAACAATGAGAGTGACAAGTATATAGATATAATACTGCATAAAATAGGGGCCTTAGGATCAAAGCGGGTGCCTGCGCGTAGTATCGATAAGCACCCTACTCACGGACTATTTCACGCGTAGGTCCTGTGGACGCGTGAGGTATTCCGCATGGTGCGCCGCGTGGGACTATTTCACCGCGTAAGCCCATGGGACTCGCGTGAGGTATTCCCGCATCGTGGGTAGCAAATCCACGAGCAGGTGGTATAACGATCTTGGGGACTTTCCGCCGGATATCTTTCTTACCACAGGCGGATGGTATAACGATCTTGGGGCTTGCCGCCGGATATCTCTTTGCAGGCGGTGGTATAATGATCTTGGGGCTTGCCCGCCGGATATCTTCTTGCTGAAGAAGGTGGTATGGCGATCTTGGGGCTTGCCCGTGAGCATCTCTTACCACGGGTAGGTGGTATAACGATCTTGGGGCTTGCCCGCCGGATATCTTTCTTACCCTATCTCAGCGTCATCGTATCATAATCGTAAATAAGTTAAGAAAACATAACTTCTTATTAGTCTTGTTAATATACCTCTCGTTTTAGTTTACTTAAGACCTTAATCATATCTTTAATAAAGAACAGGAGTTTAACCCAGTACTACGTCTTGACTCTTTTAAAATGACTCTTAACTTTATACATAAAACTCTTGGGCAATTGATGCCTTAAAACCGATTTGCCTCTTCGTATACTTATCTTACTTAGAGTAAATCTCTTATCTTTAACTTTTATGAAGCTAATAAACCAACTTCCCATAAAGTTGTTATATTAACTCTACCTTTAGTAAAATCATACTTTTCCCCTAACTAAAGGGACTTATACATTCTTAAAGCGAAACAAGTCATTATATACTTAAAGCAGTAAGAATACCAAATTTTGTCGTCTATCGTACTACGTAGTTTCATCTATTCATGTTCGAGAGATGGAAAGCTTCGCATACCTTTTTGATCGATCCACTTGCTAAGTCAAACTCACATAAGTAATATGTCAACCTAAAATAACCGTGATCGTTTATTAACCTCTACTTTCAATGTAGAATAATCTAAACTCAAAGCCACTAAATTCTATGAAAAATTGGGCGCATTTCCTTTGTTTCTACATACTTTGCCACCTTTCTCAAGGCCGAATTTATCATCCAAATGCCACGTTTAAGGCTCAACAATCCAGCATTTCAAAGGGGATTACACTAAACTTGGGTGTGTAAAATTCTGCTCCATTAGATACAATGATCCACTAATTAATTCTAAGGTAGTTTTAGGCTACAACGTGCTCATAATATCTTCTTAACCAATTCCTTCACATTGAACCATAGTTCTTACATGCAGTGAGTCTAAGGCATAATTTACTACCAAGTTCTTCCAGCAACATGCGACACTAAAAACTAATTAAAAGGAGGAACCGTTACCTTAGAGCTTTAGCCAAATTTATTTCAACAATTTTGCTAGCCTCGCTTTCCAAGATTACCACCACAACAACCTTCACAAACTAGCCACAGTTTCCTTCTTGCCTTTTTCTTTTGATTTTCCTAAGGCTAAAATATCTCTTGGAATTTTAGAGAGAAGTGGGAACTTAAGCTTTAGAGAGAGAAAGTGGAAGATGACCAAGTCTTGAGACTTGGTCAATATAATTCATCTGAAATCAGATGGGGACACTTTTCACCCTCGAGGTCTTTTAAAGAAAAATCGACTTTTCTAAGTCTTTCGCCCAAAATCCGCCTCGGCGCGGCCCGCCTCGGCCGCGGTGCTGAAACCTCATGATCTCTGAACTTTGTGCGCGGCCCTGCATCTGGCGCGGCTGCAACTTCAGCGACCCTCGGTACTTTCGGCGCAGCGATCCGTGGCGTGCCGCGCTCCGCGCACATGCGAAACACCTTTACGTTGCGCGAACTTGTAACTCTCGCAACTTTCTCTCGGCGTCCTATCGGCGAGCGGTTGGTTGCGTTGGAATCTAGACTCCACGAACTTCGCCTAGGCCTTTGAAACGCCAGGAACTCTCGATGTGCGGGTCATAACCCGCCTCAAAGTTGACTAAACCCGTCAGGAATAATCCGTCGACTATCCGTAGAAAATTTTAAGTCTTACATGCTTTAAATGCGCTCTGCATCGTAGGGTCAGAACTACGGTATAACATTCTCCCCCCAGAAACATTCATCCCGAATGTTCCTTCTAAACTTACTCAAATCACAACATCGACATAGACCCTCTTAGCGTTCTTTTGCAAATAAAGCTCGCGAACCGCAACATACTTAAGCGTAAATGCTAAATCAAAACTATGGCGGAAATTGGGTTACGGAGGTATAGGAAATATGTGAGGTACTTCTTCATCGTGTCATCCTCTGCTTCCCGTCATTTCCTCCACTGTTCTCGTTCGCCATAGGACCTTGTGGAAGCCACGTCTTTCGTCCGAAGTCGCTAACTTTGGCGATCGAGTATCGCTATGGGACTCTCCTCGTATGATAACTCCTCTGTCACTTGGACATCGTGAACAAGGTGCACTCTAGATGGATCTCGATACATTTCCGCAACATGGACACATGGAAAGCTGGATGTACCGCCTCCGAATCGGACGGCAGATCTAACTCGTAAGCAACCACGCCTACCTACGGACAATCGATACAACGATGTACCTTGGGTTAAGCTTCATTCTTTCCAAATCTCATCACGCCGCCCGTGGCGATACGCTAGAAAAACCCAATCATCTACCTCGAATTCCAAGTGTCGGCGGATGATCTGCATCGACTTCTGGCTACGGTGCGCCAACAGATCTGGATAAGCTTGCCATCTGCTGTTGAACTAAATGCGGACCGACTAGCGAACTTCTCCCGCGTGAACCAGACTATCGGTGACTGCGCTTCCTCGTATAAGGTCTCATGGCGCCGTCGAATCTTTGGAATGGTAGCTGTTGTTGTAAGCAAACTCCGCGAGGCAAATGATCCTCGGCTACCCACGAAATCAATAACCTGACAAGCGCGACATATCACCGAGTGCGGATAGTCGCTCGGCTTTGTCCGTCGGTGCGAGGATGAAGCGTCGTCTTGAGACTCACTGTGTCCCTAATCCCTTATGAAAAGACCTCAAGTTAGCGGGGCGGGCTCCTCTATCGATATAATCGACAGGGACTCGATGCGGTCTCACAATCTCTCTAATATATAATCTGGCATAGTCCTCGGTGAAGCGTCGTTACGGCCGGAAGAAAATGGTGATTTAATCGACTGTCGACAATCCCAAATGGAATCATGCTTATACGAGTGGTAGGTAGCCACGTAATAAAATCCATATTTATCACCTCGGCTTCCAGTCGAATATCGATAACTGCAATGACCAGCGAACTTACGGTGCTCAATCTTAACTCTTGACAATTCGGACGCGTGCACGAACTCATGGCGTCGGCAAGGCCGTCCACGCTGGCAATACGCGTCGAGGTCATGATACATCTTAGTCGACCGGATGAATAGAATAACGACGCGTGTGCCTCACGAAATCTCTGGCGGCGAAGTCTGTCCATCGGGAACACCTGGCCGGCCCTCGAATCTTGCGCACCCGTGAGCGCTACCTCGAATAGACTCTTCTCCTTACAGAAATTTGCGTCGATGCCGTACTAAAATCGGATCCTCATCGTCGCCTCTTACCTCGTCGGCGATGGAAGGCTGGCGACCTCTCGAACCCGAATTTCCGCTCGAGAATCAACCAAGCGAACCCCAAGACTATTGGTGATGTAACTCTCGGACCGTATCCTCTTCTGCGGTGAACATCAGACGGACTACCCATCGATCTGCGACTAAGGGCATCTGCACTCGTTGGCCTTCGCAGGTGGTATAGAATATCAACATCGTAATCCTTAAGTAGCTCGAACCACCGTCTCTGCATGAAGTTCGGCTCATGCGGTGAAGATGTCTTTGGAGATTCTTGTGAGTGCGTGTAAATGTCACATGAACTCCGTATAAATAATGTCTCCAAATCTTGAGGCATGAATCACTGCTGCGACTCAGTCATGTGTGGGATAGTTCTTCTCATGCTTCCTAAGTTGTCGAGATCGTAAGCTATAACT
Organism: Przewalskia tangutica; assembly: GCA_029844215.1. Classification (NCBI taxonomy): domain Eukaryota; kingdom Viridiplantae; phylum Streptophyta; class Magnoliopsida; order Solanales; family Solanaceae; genus Przewalskia; species Przewalskia tangutica. Next base: position 56,100 of record JAQGDG010000539.1, read on the forward strand.
CTGTAGTCTTTGCGTCGGTACGCTGACGACACGCAGGCGTCGCGATAAACCACGTATCCGTCTAAGCCCTCGGAAGAGTAGGCGGGGCGGTCGTCGACTTCTCCTTTAGCAGCTGGAAACTTTCCTCACAAGTATCAGTCGGCGGAACATTGCGCCCGAGTCGACAGTCAAAGTGATGAAATAGAAGTAAACTTCTACAAACCTCAGATAATAACTGAGGCCCAAAGGCTGCGCACCTCCGGGTCGGTGTAGTGGAGTGCAGGCCAAGTCTTAGCTTCAATCTTGTTGTATCAACAGAATACCGCCGGCCCCAGATAACATGCCACTAAGAAAGCCCGGCGCTTGACGAACCAGCCGAGGAACTTGGCATCTGTTGCCGGTCTCGGAGGACTCGTCCGTCGCCGAATGATCGTATGCTCTGCTGCGTGCGCGAATATACCAAGATATCATCGATAAACACTATAACGAACATATCCAAGAATGGCGTGAACACCTATTCATCAAATCCATGAATCTTCTTTGGGCGTTGAGTCCGAAAGACGTCCTCTGAACTTATAGTGCCCATCTGGTCACGAATGCGATCTTTGGGATATCTGTCTCTCTAACTACTTTGATGATAACCGGACCGCGGTCTATCTTGAAAAACACTTTGCACCACTGGTGGTCAAACAAATCGTCAATCACAGGAGTGGATATTTGTTCTTGATAGTTACCTTGTTTGCACATGTCAATACATCTGCGGCGTCCCGTCCTTCTTCTTTACAAATAACCTGGTGCTCCCCGGGGAGAAACACTTGGCCTAATAAAGCCTTTCTCCGGCCAAATCTTTGGTGGTCCTTGATTCCTTCAACTCGGCGGTGCCGTCTGTATGGCGGAATAGATATCGGTCGAGTGTCGGCGCCAATCAATACAAAACTCGATCTCCTCTCGGGAGGATGCGGAAGCTTCGTGCGGGAATACGTGCGGAAACTCCTAACGGCCGGGGTGGTGAAGGTCGGTACCTCGGCCTCGTTGTCGAATACGAACCGTATGGTAGATATACCGCCACGCGCGTCTTACAGCCTTGAGGTAAGAAATAAACTTACCTCGGCGATGCGGTATTCCACTTCCGCTCGATAACGGCTCGCGAAGCCGAACTAATCTCTCTCTACGGTCCGCGTTGGCATAGCAAGATGCTTGCCAATCCATACCAATAATCACGTCAAAGTGCGTCGTATCGACTCTGTCAGTCGGCTGAAGTCTGCAGGTATCATGTAGTCGCGAGGCGAGCCTTATACACATTCGGCTACGGCTGAATCACCTCGGCGTAGCCGCCTCGAAAAGATCTTATGGACTGGGCTCTATCACATTCTCACGGCAATATGAGGAGATATGTAGGACAAGGTAGAACACGGATCTATCAAGCGTATACATCGCGACGAAACCAATAATGTACTGTGGCGGCGTCGGTGGCGCCTCCGCAGTCTGTCATTGGACATAGCATATATGCGCCGAGGACGCTAGGCTGGAACCCTACCACGACCTGCTGCGCGGCTGCTGGCCCATAAGTACCACGCCTCGGCGTCTAACCATCGAAGATGAAGATCCATGACAAATCCGTCGGTGAGCCGAAATGCTCCGCGCTGGGATGGACAATCCTTCCCGGATAGCCCAGTACAAAGTAGCATGCTCCGAACCCATCTGGCACTCGCCGGATGAGACCTACGCGTCGAGCGCGCAGAGGTAGGTGGTCTCGATTGATCTTTGGTCTCTGCCTCGCAGAAAACACGAAGTCTGGAGCCACGACCTACTCACTGAATAACCTGTGATCGGACCTCCTGCGGAAAGCGAGAAGGAGCACTCTGTCTTGGTGGAATGTGGACCTAGTCTGCTGTGAAATTTGCCGCCTCAGCGCCACGAGAACCTGCGTCACGGCCTGTTGGTGTCCCAAATCTAGGCGATCTGCGCTCTCTCTTTCCTCGATACCACAATGCGTGCGCTGCATCAGCAATATCCGTCCACTGGTGAAGAGCCACCCAGCATCACGATAATCATATGGCGGTCTAACCCATCACATCTGGATGAACCACATGCGCCGTATTTTACTATGGTATGCGCATGCTCGGCCAGAGTCGAACTCGGTACATACTCACGATAGTCCTCGTCTGTCTCAAGGTCAAGAACCTATCTGTGGGCTCTCACCTCGGGAGGTAGAAGTGGTCTAGGAATGCCTGCATGAACTCCTCCCGATCAGTTTGGAAGAGCATCCTCGCCTCGGCAATACCCGTGGCTCGAGGCAGTTCAGCCTATGATCGCGTAACCGGTAGAAAGCTAGTATAACGGACTCGATCCCGATGCCCTAAGGACTGCATGGTCGCTGTAGCTACGGGACAAACTCCTGCGGATCCTCGCCGAATCTCGAACCATAGAACTTCGGGTGGGTGACAACCCGAAATCCGAATCAGTAAAATGTCGGCTCAGGGTTGGCGCGCTGCTCTATCGCGCTGCCACCTCTTATCTTTGGTCGATGGCAGAATCTGTTCCCGTAATCTCTGTACTCGGACCACGGTGTGGGGTGGAGGCTCGATATCGCGGTCTCGATGGCGCGTCCGCGCCTCGAACTCTTTGAAATTTGGCGGCGGCGTGGAACTTCGCCGCCTAACGTCATCTACGGTAAGGATTGGGCACGTGTCCTCGTGACTCTCCGCGTCCCGTTAGCGACACCCTCGGTGCCTTGCCATACGGGTCGCGGTTGCCTTGCGTGTAGGCATAAGCGATACATAAAGGAAAACATCGGGGGCGTTCGACCTATAACTTCGGCTCTGTGCGATCTGAGTGAAAGAATGAAACGATCCTAAATATCCTGCGACCTCACGATTATAGATGTAGTGCGCGACACGGGCGATAATCAAGACTACTAGACACGGTATGTGGACACTTTCAGAGACTAAGCGCTCACGATACCACTTTTGTCACGGCGACCGGGGCAGCGAGTACCTGCAAGGGTACCATCGAGCATATGTCGAGGAGAATAGCGGAGCATACATAACTTATAAAAGGTAAACATCAGCAGCGGTAGATAAATTTGCCTTCCATAAAACATTCTTAAACAAGAGTATAGTAGTACTGTGGGTTCTTATAGCCCAAAACACATAGGTGACCACGGCACCTAAAGATAACAAGCGTGGCGGGGCGGGGCGCCGTACCCGTGAATGTACAAAATACATGGCGTCGGGAATATCCGTACGATGATCAAGCTTAGGAAGAATGGAGCTTGACAGGAATAGTGATCCTAGAGCGAGGATCCTCAATCGCTTACCACTGTGGCGTGAGCGGCCCCAGGAAGGGTCGATACCTGATATGTACCAAGTATGTAAAGTTTGGAAAATATTGTAATAATGATATCATAAGTCTAAAAGTAAAGTGGAGTCATGGAAGTCAATAAAATGCCACTTTTCTTGTGCCTTACTATGATGAGTGACAAGTATATAGATATAATCTTGCGTAAAATAGGGGCCTTAGGATCAAAGCAGTACCTGGCAGTAGTATCGATAAGCACCCTACTCACGGAATTATTTCACCGCGTAGGTCTGTGGACGCGTGAGGTATTCTCGCATGGTGTACCCGCCGCGTGGGACTATTTCACCGCGTAAGCCCATAAGGACTCGCGTGAGGTATTCGCCGCGTCGTGGGTAGCAAATCCACGAACGGTGGTATAACGATCTTGGGGACTTTCCGCCGGATATCTCTTACCACAAGCGGATGGTATAGCGATCTTGGGGCTTGACCTCGGATATACTCTTACCTTGGCGGTGGTATAGCGATCTTGGGGCTTGCCGCCGGATATCTCTTACACGAAGAAGGTGGTATGGCGATCTTGGGGCTTGCCCGCCGGACATACTCTTACCACGGAGTAGGTAGTATAGCGATCTTGGGGATTGCCCGCCGGATATACTCTTACCACTAGCTCAGCATCATCGTATCATAATCGTAAATAAGTTAAGAAAACATAACTTCTTATTAGTCTTGTTCATATACTCTCATTTTAGTTTACTTAAGGCACTTAATCATATCTTTAATAAAGAACAGGAGTTTAACAAGTACTACGTCTTGACTCTTTTAAAAATGACTCTTGCTTTATACATAAAACTCTTGGGCAATTGATGCCTTAAAACCAATTTGCCTCTTCGTATACTTATCTTACTTAGAGTAAATCTCTTCTCTTTAACTTTTATGAAGCTAATAAACGACTTCCCATAAAGTTGTTATATTAACTCTACACTTTAGTAAAATCATACGTTTCCACAACTAAGGGACTTATACATTCTTAAAGCGAAACAAGTCATTATATCTTAAAACAAGTAAGAATACCAAATCTTGTGCGTCTATCGTACTCGTAGTTTCATCTATTCATGCTTTCGAGAGATAGGAAAGCTTCACATACCTTTTGATCGATCCACGCTAAGTCGAACTACATGAGTAATATATCGACCTAAAATAACCATGATCGTTTATTAAACTCTACTTTCAATGTAGAATAATCTAAACTCAAAGCCACTAAATTCTATGAAAAATTGGGGAGCATTTCCTTTGTTTCTACATACTTTTCCACCTTTCTCAAGGCCGAATTTATCATCCAAAAGCCACGTTTAAGGCTCGACAATCCAACATTCCAAAGGGGATTACACCTGCACAAACTTGGGTGTGTAAAATTCTGCCCATTAGGTACAATGATCCACTAATTAATTCTAAAGGTAGTTTTAGGCTACAACGTGCTCATAATATCTTCTTAACCAATTCCTTCACATTGAACCATAGTTCTTACATGCAGTGAGTCTAAGAGCATAATTTACTACCACAGTTCTTCATAGTAACATGCGACACTAAAAACTAATTAAAAGGAGGAACCGTTACCTTAGAGCTTTAGCCAAATTTATTCCAACAATTTTGCTAGCCTCGCTCCAAGATTACCACCACAACAACCTTACAAGCTAGCCACAAGTTTCCTTCTTGCCTTTTTCTTTTGATTTTTCCTAAGGCTAAAATATCTCTTGGAATTTTAGAGAGAAGTGAGAGCTTAAGCTTTAGAGAGAGAAATTGGAAGATGACCAAGTCTTCAAGACTTGGTCAATATAATGCATGCAAGAAATCAGATGGGGGACACTTGTCACCCTCCCGAGGTTTTTAAAGAAAAATCGACTTTTCCTAAGTCTTTCGCCCAAAATCCGCCTCGGCGCGCGTCCCGTCTCGGCCGCGGCCTGAAACCTCCGCGGCTCTACGAGCTTTGTGCGCGCCACCCTGTCTGGCGCGCAGCGCTGCAACTTCAGCGACCCTCGGTACTTTCGCGCGCGACCTGCATCCGTAGCCGCGCGGCCGCGCTTTGTCGAAACACCTTACGTTCATTGCGCCTGAACTTGTAACTCTCGTAACTTTCTACTCAGCGTCATCGTGAGCGGTTGGTTGCGTTGGAATCTAGACTCCACGAAATACGCCCTAGGCCTTTGAAACACTTAGGAACTCTCAATGTACCGGGTCATAACCCGCCTCAAAGTTGACTAAACCCGTCCAGAATAATCCGTCAACCTATCCTTAGAAAATTTTAAGTCTTGAATGCTTTCGTACGCTCTCATACGTAGGGTCAGAACTACGGGGTATAACACTTCTAGAAGGCAAGAAAGCAATAGGTTGTAGATGTGTATATAAAATCAAATATAAAGCAACATGTGAGGTGGAGAGATATAAATCAAGACTTGTTGCAAAAGGATACAACCAAAATGAGGGATTGGATTACCAAGAGACTTTCTCACCAGCAGTTAAGATGGCTACTGTGAGATCAGTCATCTCCATTGCAGCTGCCAAGCAGTGGGTGATCCATCAGATGGATGTCTATAATGCCTTTCTACAAGGTGACTTATATGAGGAGGTATATATGACTGTCTCAGAAGATTTTGTTATGGATCATGGTAAGAAACAAGTATGTAGGTTGTTAAAGTCCCAATATGGTTTGAAACAAGCTTCAAGGCAATGGAATATCAAACTTACCACTGTCTTGGTAGATGCTGGTTTTTGACAAAGTCACAGGGACTATTCCCTCTTTACCAAGCATGATGGTAATAGTATTATGGTGATATTGATGTATGTTTATGACCTGCTGAATACTGGAGATAATTTAAAGATGATTCAGTCTACAAATGAGGTCTTACAGAATGCTTTAAGATAAAAGATTTGGTGGAGCTTAGATATTTTCTTGGGATTGAATTTGCAAGGAGTTCCCATGGCATTCTCATGCACCAGAGGAAATATGCCTTAGAACTCATCTCAGACATGGGACTTTCAGGAAGTAAACATGTATCTTCACCTATGGAGTTGAATATGAAGCTTACCACTACTGAGTTTGATCTGCATGCGATCAAATCAGTTCTACCCTCCCGAATCCACGGTGATCAATTATTATTTGATCCTACCATCTATAAAAGGTTGATTGAGAGATTATTGTACTTAACAAACACAAGACCAGACATTGCATTCTCGATCCGATTACTAAGTCAATTCGTACAGCTCCCAATAAATCGTCATTTAGAGGTTGGACTAAGACTTACGGTATATCGAAGGAACTGGATCGGGGATCTCGTGTCGATTCCACTTCCATCGTTGATTGAGCTTTCAGTGATGCAGACTGGGTATCATGTGTTAATAGTAGAAGATCAGCCGAAGCATAATATCGAGCTATGGGAACATCAGTGGCAGATATAATGTGGCTTACTGGTCTTTATCAGGAGCTAGGAGTCCCAATTTCTACACCAGTTTCCTTGTATACAGACAGTAAATCTACATTTCAGATTGCAGCAAATCCAGTATTTTATGAACGAACGAAACACATCGACATTGATTGTCGCCGTGAGAACAAATCTGAAGGCTTGATTTCCACTGTTTTTGACATCGAAGAAACAGCGCGTTTATTAACCAAGGATCTTGGTCGACCTCAGCATCACCATTTACTTTCCAAGTTAGGGATGAAAAATATCTTTATTTCTCCTAGCTTGAGGGGGGTGTTGAGAATAGTACACCACATGGAATTATATGTAACTAACTATGGTTAGGAAGTTATAACTAACCATAGTTAGATAGAAGTTAGATTGCAGATATTTTCTTAATCTTAGCTATTTTGTTAACTAGCATTAGTGTTAGTATATAAGCGGTACAACACATGTAAATGTTAACTGATTCATTCTCAATATACTTTTCATTTCTCTCATCTCTCACCTTCTCTCTCGATCTTACGCCTTATTAGCAGCTCCTTAACTTTCTCTTACCTTTCTTCTCTTACGTCTAATCACTTCTTCCATGTAATTTATATAACATGATTGTATATAGCAGGGGGCAATATCAAAATAAACAAGATTTCTTCATGAGTTAATTTGATATACATACCTATCTCAAATCAGTTCAGCTTTTAGATGATATGAATTTAAACGGATCAAGATAAACTACAACAACATAAACTGAGGAATTAAATTTGCGATTTATTAAACCACTCAAACTTTTTTTTTTTGTTGTGAAGGAACGCAATGCTTGCTCTTTCAGTGCGCCTGAGGTAAACCGGTGGCATAGCACCTTTGCAAACCACGTCAGCCAGTTAAACCACACTTGGCAAGCCAGTGTGTGAGACTCCCAGGCGAAAGCGGGCGAGCGTTACCACAGGGTTTGAACTTGTGACCAAGCTCTCGCGCACCTGATGAGGATATCCTGCGCCCGAGACCAACTGGTCTAGGGCTTCGGATAAACCACTCAAACTTAGACAGTGGAACGGGTGATATTTCTATAGGTTAATTTACCACCCCCTAAATACAACATTAGCATCAAATTGATTTGAAAAACAACCCATCTATTTCATTGTAAAGCTTTCCGTAGTCCTTTTTATTTTTCTTGGGGGTTGTTTGGCTGTCCATTTTCGCACATATTTGCAACTACTAGTATATTCGTGTGGGAGGTGCTAACTACCAAATATTATACTCAATTTTAATTAAAATACTAGCTTAGGTAATCAAAGGATTGATATATCAACAAATCTCCTTCCAATTTAAAAGGGCATGCATTTGTGTTACAATCATCACTTCAAACAAGTAGTTAAGAGAAGTTAACTAATTTCTTCATCATTTTGCCAAATTAAAAACTATGGCAACTTTAAAATTTCTTTCAATTTTCATAATTTATCTTGCCATTGTATCCGAGCTTGTTAATTCGCAAGACCTTGAAGTAGGTTACTACAAGAAAACATGTCCAAATGTAGAGGCAATTGTGAAAAAGGCTGTTGCTGACTCCATTTCTAGTGATTCTACTATGGCTGCCCCTTTGTTGAGAATGCATTTTCATGATTGTTTTGTTAGGGTAAGTGAGTAGATTAACGCCTTATTTATCATGTCTCTATATATTTGATTCTTTTTCCACGTAAAATATGTATGATATATGAATTTGAATTATATATCGGGACAACGTAATGAATTTTGTACACGATCAGTATTATTTAAAATGTTGTATATAACATGTTACTTACCAGTTATTCTTAGATTATCAACTAATGTTATTGAGTATAGTTAACTGCAATTATCTTTTAAGCGACCAGATTGTGTTAAAATAATTTATATTCTTAGTATATAAAACTTAAACTCATAATATGTTTTAGTTAGTTATCAATGGGATCTTAAGCCCGGGAAAGAAGAATCCCAGTCGAGGGCGCCCTAAAATAGAACTATAAAAGCCCTTCTGAATGACCTATAATGGCACATAAGGATCCAGAATATTCAAATATATTGATCACTGATCAAGATCATATAAAACCCGGTATTACCAGAAAGGATAGTCGTGATGTCCCTTCTTGGCCGGCGTTTTCAAAGTCGAAGGCGATGGTTTCCAACAGGCCCCCTTCTCCAACAACATCCCTCTTGGGCAAGCAGCTTCTTTTTCGAAATTGTATAGTGTTCAATATCTTCACGTTAGGGAAGATAAGGGAAGACCTCCTGAGCGAAGCGACCGAAGGAACTTGACTTATCGAACGAGCGATAGCGGCTTAAAGTCGTTGCCTATCACGAGCAGCCTCGCTCCTTGATCGGCGGAGAGGAGCATCTCAAAGTATGGGGCAAAGGATGTTGCCACCATTCGTTTGAGTTTAATTTCTCTTTTTTATTCGCAGGGATGTGATGGTTCAGTGTTACTTAATTCTACTAAAAATAATCAAGCTGAGAAAGATGCAATCGCTAACCTAAGCCTGAGAGGATTCCAAGTGATAGATGCTGCTAAATCTGCTTTAGAAAAACAGTGTCCTGGCACTGTGTCTTGTGCTGATATTTTAGCCTTAGCAGCTCGTGATGCTGTTTCACTGGTAAATAATTAATTACTTCGTCTATCTCAATTTATGTGATATAATTTTAATTTTAAAAATAGTTTAGCCTTAGTTGCTCGTGATGTTGTTTCAGATTAATGGACCAACATGGAAAGTACAATTGGGAAGAAGAGATGGGAGGGTTTCAATTCTCTCAGAGGCTACAACAAAATTGCCAACTCCTTTTGATAACTTCACTACTCTAAAAACAACATTTGGTGCATTGGGCCTAAGTGTAAAAGACCTTGTTGTTCTATCAGGTAAATTTATGTTTGTACTTTAGTCCAAATATCGATAAAAATGTTAATTTTGATCCTTGTATATTAGCTGACATTATGCATATATAACCATCAATTAATTTAAAATGTTCATCTTGATCCCTCTGCTTGTAAGATCTTCACAAAAGTACCGAATTATACACCATTACAGACCATTTGTGTAGCCATATGTTATGTTAATTATGTACCATTACTCCATATCTGAAGGTAAAATAGTTTCACAAATAATCTAAATGTAACATATTTTCTCTATAAAGTAGCCCCCCCCCACACACACAATTTTTAATAAATTGAAGGTTATATGTGTTTAATCACATATCATAAAGATCAAAACTATAATGTATCAATAACTAAGGGATTAACAGTGTTATTATGTCTACCTTATTTTAATTATTTTGTTCTTATTTTTATTTGAGAAATTAACATAAATTGCGACTTATTCAAAAAAAAATCGGTGGGTATGTTGTTGTTGTATTAACAAAACGGTTGCTTCTGTTTCATATAGGTGGACACACTATTGGAGTATCACATTGCTTTTCCTTCGGTGGTCGTTTATACAATTTTACTGGTAAAGGTGACATGGACCCAAACATGGATAAAAACTACATAGCCCAATTGAAGACCAAATGTAAGCCCAATGATGTGACCACTACAGTTCAAATGGACCCTGGAAGTGCCACAAAATTTGACACAAACTATTACACTTTGGTCAGCAAAAGAAGAGGGTTGTTTGTATCTGATTCAACACTTCTTACAGATAAACAAACAAGAGCTTATGTTTTGGCCCAAAGTTCTAGTGGATCAACCTTTTTTCAGGATTTTGGTGTGTCAATGGTGAATATGGGCAAAATTGGAGTCTTTACTGGGAAAAAAGGCGAAATTAGAAAGCAATGTGCTTTTATAAACTAAGAGGAAATTTGTTAAGCTATTTCCCTTGAGTGAATCTTTTTTTCCTTTGTTTTACTATTGTAATTAGTTCGTGAAAAATGTGTGTTGTGTTGGTAAATGTACCTTAATTGTATTTTAATTTGTTAAGCATGTAACTAATAAAAATGATGTTTCAGTTTTACTACATGCATGATTAGAATTGTCTTTTTGCTTTTTATTTTTGAAATATGAGGAGATTAGCTTCTACCACAAAAAAAATTACGAATAATTAACTTAAATAACAGTCCACCCAACTGCTTAAAAGATATATAAATGCATCTATATACACACTCAGTGTATACTATATGTATACTAACTAAAAAAGTAATCATGAATCTGACGGGCTATTTGTATAAAGATCCCAAAAATTATTTATAAGATTCCAGACACACAAGTACAAGATTGAGCTGCCCAACTAATAGGACAAAACACACAAGATATAGGATTCGAACTAAAGGCCAGAAAATCTAAACTCATGATCCAATAGTGTTGTAGCAGTTTTAAAGCCTTTTTCGGAACAGTTCACTGCTAGAAAAGAGGGTTTTTCCACCTCATTTTCATAGAACCAGCTCACTGTGAAAACACGTGGTGGAAAACAGATTTTGATTGAAATGCTGAGAAATCTTTTTAGTTTTTCATGTGAAAACACTATTATTTAGGTTTTTTCCACCGACATTCAATGAAAAATAGCTACTAAATATTTTTCAATGGAAAAGCAATAGAAAAATATAGATTTTTTTGTAGTGAATATTTAATCTTTGCCACTCTTAGAAACTAGTTAGAAATCATTATCAGTGAGAGTGGAGCAGTTTTAAATTTGTAATTGAATTCATAGCTCGTTTTTTACTGTCTAATTCAACTAAATACTTTTATATATATTAAGGAACTTCCTAATACAAATACTTACAGATCTAACTAAATGTTATTGGATTCGTCCAAATTAAACTAGTACCTAATACTATAGCGCCGCTTTGTCACTCACAATAACTGTGGATTAATTATCCTGAACTTGAAACATACAACCAAACGTTGTATAACTTGATACAGACTTCTATACCATGATTATTCGCACACCAGACGAGCCCTAGTGTGTGTTTTTGTGGCAAACTAGCTCTAGTACAAAATTGAGTTGAGAAGTTTAGTAATATTTATTTTACAAAAAGACCCAAACAAATATTTTTTCTTCTAAAACCTCAAAAACTGAGTTTGCAAACTCAACGGTCCGATACCCTTAGAATAGTTTGAGAATTAGGATGATGAATTGATGATCAATCCTTGGAATATTGCTATTATATATTGCTTTAAGTTTGTTAATATGTATTATGTAAAGCAGTAAAGGCAGTAAAAAAGAGATTTTTATAAAAAAAATTATAAGTAAAGTTGAGATTTTTAAGTAAAGCAAGGATTTTAATATTTTGGATCGGTTTCGGATCAGAAACAGTATTCAGAACCGGACCGCTAACCTTATCGGATCAGATCGGGTACCCTCTCAATAAGGTATAGGTCCGATCCCGGATCTCTTTTCAGGACCGAATTCTTATTGGTCCGAACCGATAACCTTATCGATGCGATTAGATGTCGATGCGACCGAACCGGACGATAACGATCCTAGGTGGGGTGGGGTAGGCGGAGTAAGAAAAATTTCATATTTTTTATAAATTGTTTATAAAAGTAAAAAAATTATAAAATAGAAATTTGAGAATATGGTCGGGCCCGGATAAGAAAATATTTCACATTTTTAATATTGTTTTTTAAAATAACAAAATATATGAAATAGAAATTTGAGAATGGGGTTTGGGGTGGAGGGTAGAGGCGGCGGGGAGGGTAGGGAGGTAGGAAAAAATTCATATTTTTTATATTTTTTATAAGTAACAAAAATGAAATATAAATTTTGAGGATGGGGTGGAGGGGGGTGGGGGCGGAGGGGTGAGGGTGGGGTGAGGTGGAGGGTAAGAGAAGAAAAATAAAAATTTTTTTTATTTTTATAAAGTTATAAAAAATAAAAAAAAATTAAAATTGGAAAATGGTGAAGGGGGGTGGGGAGTGGGGGGAGGGGTAGGGTGAGGGGAGTAAAAAAAGTGGTAATTTTTAATAATTTTTTTTAAAAAAAAAAAATAAAAAAATGAGAGAAATTTAGGATGGGGAGTAGGGCGCGGGGAGCGGCGGAGGGGGGGGGTGGGGGGGTGGAGTAAAAGGTGGTGGGTAGAGTAAGGAAATGCATTTGTAAATGTGTTGAAATCAATGCTTGATTAGTGGGAGGGATTGGTGTAGGGGAGTGGTTGGGGGTGTGATTGGGTGTATTTTTGTTCCAAAAATATAAAAGAATTTTAAATAATTATATAAATATAAAAATTAATCTATCAAGTGTGTTCTAATCATTAAAATTAAGTTTTGATGGAGTCGAGTTTGGGCATAATCATGGGTTCATTTGGATTGTTGATTTATGATGAGTCAACTTAGGCTGTGACCGTCAAGTAAATCAATCATAATAATCTTCAAATGCATGATTGAAATCTTGGAAATCTTGGTTGGATTATGAATTTGCCAATAATACCTAATACTACTGCGGCTTTGTCACTGATATATGTGGATTAAATATTAAAAACTAGTTAAAACTAGGATCCTGAACTGCCAAACGTTGTAGAACTTTCAACAAACTTCTATACCAGGATTATTCGCACCTAGGCAGGCCTAATTGTGTGTTTGTGCTGTGTGTTTGTCTAGTACAGCTTTGATATGAAAATTTATTAATACTGCTTTGTAATATTTTTTTTATATGTTTGAATGAAATTATGAATGAAATTTGTGATTGATCTCTTATCCAACCAAATTATAGAAATAATATAACATGTAATTAAAAGCAAATCGACAATGCAAAAAATGATCTTGAAAATAAAACTTGAAATATCTCTTGGAAATACTGAAATGGACTCCAAAGAGCTCATTTGGGAAACTTTGTATTTAGAAAGCATTAAACCTGATGGTGTTATTTGGTGATTATAGTTATTGAAGCAACATCATTATCAAGAAAGCACTGGTGGCCAGGTCTAGAGTGTGTTCTCCTCTTTGCTTTGGTGGTCTGAATCTCACTAATATTGGTCTATGAAACAAAGCTGCTATAGCCAAAACTCATTGGACACTAGCTAATAAAGAAGATATAATGTGGATTAAATGGGTACAGTCATAATACATAAGGGGCAGACACTTCTGAGCCTCAAAGTACCTCAACAAGCTTGTTGGATGATAAGGAAAATCACAGAAGCTAGAAGTTCTCTCCAACAGTACCAAGGGGGAAAGCCTGATCAGACAAGTTTACCTGAGTTTTTTGAAACATGAACCTAGAGTTACATGGAAAAATTTAATGTACCTAAATGCTGCAAGACCTAAGGCTAGATTCACTCTTTGGCTCCACATCCAGAACAGATTGCTCACCACAGATATATTACACAAACGGGGACTGCATCGTGATATGCACTGCCCTTTGTGTCATGTTCATAATAAATTAAGGGACCATTTGTTTGAGAATTGTGATTATGGTAAGAAACTCTGGTACATGCTTCAGCAATGGATGCAGCTCAAAACTATACAATTTCATTCTTGTGATCACAATCTAGCTGGCATGATCAAAAGTACAAAAGGGAAGTCACAAACAACCCAAATTTTCAAGATGGTTTACACTGAATTTATACATTGTCTGTGGATTGAGAGGCACATGAGAATTTTTGAGAAGGTTGCCTGAGACTATCCTAGTGTTGCTAGAGAAATAGCTTGTGTTTGTTGTGCTAGAGCCCCTCCCAGAATTAGCTCAGTCATGTCTTAGTTCTTGTTCTAGATTTCTGGATAGGGACTTTTGTGATTGTTTTGGATAGTTGATTGTGTTGGTCGACTTTGGTGTTTGTAATTATCCTCATTGGTGATTAATGAAAAATTGTTAGTTACAAAAAAAACGACATTTTTATTAGCTCAATGCTTAACGAACTGAATTACAAACTTACAATGCAATATTCAAAGTTCACCAACATAATATACACTTTCCACGAACAAATAATCAGAACAAAAATAACAAATTATTCACCAAATATATCCCCTTAAACATAACAATACGAAAATGACAAAAAGTTTATTTGCAATGGAAATAACTTATCAAAATTTCTTTTGATTAGTTTCTGAAGGCACAATGTTTTCTGATTTCGCCTGCTTTCCCTGTAAGGACTCCAATTTTTCCCATTTTCACCATCGATTCGCCAAAATCCTTGAAGAAAGTTGATCCATGTGGTTTTAATTGAGATAACACATAATCTTTCGTTTGACTATTTGTAAGAAGAGCTGCATCAGAAGCAAACAACCCTCTTCTTTTTGTAACCATAGTGTAATAGTCAGTGTCGAAACTTTTGAAACTTCCAGGGTCCATTTCAACAATTGTGGTCACATCATTGGGTTTACATTTGATCTTCAAACGATTTATGTAGTTTTGGTCCATGTTTGGGTCCATGTCACCTTTGCCAGTAAAATTGTATAAACGGCTCGAGAAGGAAAAGCAATGTGACATCCCAATTGTGTGTCCTCCTATGTAAGAAAAAATTAAAGGATTTTGAGGTTCTTGAAATAATGTAACTCTTTTCACATGTACGTTTCACTTTATTTCTGATGTAAACTTCTCGTCTGTTTTAATTTATGTGTCTAATATGTGTACAAAATTTAATAAAGTAAGAAAAACTTTTGAATCTGATGAATACTTATTCTCATCGGGTGTTTACATCAAATTGGTTAACCAATGTAACTTGCCATAGTTAAATTATTTAGTAAAGTGAAAATGTATACTTAATTAACCATGGTTAAGTGATAGTTGTGTATGTTCTCGCACATGTTATGCATTCATTGATTTAATGTAAACATTCGATGCGGTAAGTTTTTACTATTGAATCTTGTGGTCTTAAACAAAAGGTGAATATAATGTGTCATTTGATCTTGTGATCCTAAACATGTCATGTGAGATAAACTAAATATTACTAAATATATATAGAATATATTTTTAAAAATAGATTAAAAAGAAAAATAAGATACATAAATTGAAACAAAACGAATAAATTTACCTGATAGAACAACAATGTCTTTTACATTTAGGCCCAATTTACCAAATGTTGTTTTGAGAGTAGTGAAGTTATCAAAAGGAGTTGGCAAGTTCTTTGAGGCCTCTGAGAGAATTGAGACTCTTCCATCTCTTCTTCCTAAGGGAACTGGCCAACTTGGTCCATTTATCTGAAACAACACATAACATATATGTTTAAAGAAAATTACAATTGAAAAGTAAAGTACGGATCCTAATTAGTTACCAATGAAACAGCGTCACGGGCAGCTAAGGCTAAAATATCAGAGCAAGAGACTGTGCCAGGACACTCTTTCTCTAGAGCAGATTTAGCTGCATCTATCACTTGGAACCCTCTTAGACTTTGGTTTGGAATTGCATCTTTCTCTGCTTGATTTCCTTTCGTAGAATTTAGTAGCACCGAACCATCACATCCCTACAACAAAAAGAGAATTTTTTGTAAAAATAAGACAAATTATCTACTAGTATTACAATAGGTAATGGTTACCTGATTTAAAAAATATTCCTTATATATAACTTTTATGTAATTATAATTTGTGAATTCCACGTGAAAAATATCAAATTAACAAACAATTAACGCATAAAATCGTGATACTTACTCTAACAAAACAATCATGAAAATGCATTCTCAACAAAGGGGCAGCCATAGTAGGAGTGATGCGCGTTAAGATGCACACACTTTAAACGCAAGTGCACGTTATCGTATCAAGTAGTATAGTCTTTGATAAGACCGAATATCGTCCTCTGGGATTAGGGTTCAAGTACCAACTATCTATTTTCTAGTATCTATTTGGCGAATTGATAATTGATTTGATTGTTTATAACTAAGAATTATGAAAACTATTTAAAGTATAAAGGTTTACTTCAGATGTGATGAGAATAGGGCTTCTATGTATCCTCACTATTCGCTTATGCTACTTACTAATGCATTACTTATGGTATTCTTCTTTTGGAGAAAGCAGGTTTACGAAATCGTTTTATACTCCCGTTAGGGTTATATAATTTGTGAATTCCACGTGAAAAATATCAAATTAACAAACAATTAACGCATAAAATCGTGATACTTACTCTAACAAAACAATCATGAAAATGCATTCTCAACAAAGGGGCAGCCATAGTAGGAGCACGAGAAATGTAGTGAGCAGTTGTTTCCTTCACAATTGCTTCCACATTTGGACATGTTTTCTTGTAGTACCCTACTTCCACCCCTTGACATTTAGCAACCAAAAATAGTTGAAGAATGAGAAATGAAAGAAATTTTAATATTGCCATTATATTTTTTGGATAAAAGATGGAGAAATTAAAATCTCTCTTAAGTAACTTTTTTATTACTTGAAGTGATTGATGATTGGAGCACACAAATGCATGCCCTTAAATAGTAGTAATTGCAGATGGTGATCATAGCAATATTTTGATTTGTTAAAATGGAAGAGCTGGAATATAATGGAAAGTTGATTTTATTAAATTTAGCAGTTAGCACCTTCTTAACTAAGCAATTTTTAATGTTCTTGTTAATAATATAAAAATAAGATTAAGAGGAATATCAACTCTATTATGTCACAACATGCAAGAATACTCTAAGTGCTCAATGCAGACATATGGCTGCAAAAAGTATCACCTGTTTAGTTCAGCAGAATATTTTTTATAGATAATATCGAGCTGCAGAAATAGTCGCTATAAGTATTTATCATGTAAAAACATATTGAAGTCATTTTTGGTAGGGAACATTTTATTCTAAAAGTGATTTTTTTTTGTGTGTGAATTTAAATTAGTCGGGTCTCAAAACAATTATCGATAGGATATCAAGCAAAATACCAAATAAAATGTGAAAACAGAGAAAATGTTATGTTCTCGCCCCGATGTTTTACTCTTGCCGTTTTATCGGCTGATGAAATCGAAAAATAAATTGATTCCTTAACTCAAGCGATTTGGGCTGGAAACGGAACTCTAATTTTCAGCAATGGGTTCTCCAACTACTCCAGAAAGCGTTAGGATGGTTTGATTAAACTAAGGGGTAAGAAAGCATGAATACAACCGAGTAAAGTAAAGAAAAAGTAAAGAATAAAGTAAAGATAGATAAAAGATTTGATTTGATTTGGATTGTGTGTCTCTATTATGTACAAAGAATGAGTATTTATAGTAAAAAAAAAAATGTACAAAATGTGCCCCCAACGTCAGCCGTCAAATAACCCACTAAGTATCACGACTGACTATGGGGGAGGTGGTGCCGATTTTCTCGCCCTCTACTCCTCTTGCTCGGATAATGACCCTTCCATTTAGCTGTTGTTCGCCGTTACCGCTTTTGGGGGTCTGAAAACCCTTTTGACTTGGTCGTTAAGGCACCTGCATCTGAGTGGTCATACCTAACCAACGACTTCAGCTAAGATGTCATGTAGTCGATGAAGTTCTTTGTCGTCGAGGGCTGGGAGTAAATTCGGCTCCTGAATAATACGACTGTGAATTCGGCTAAACACTTAAATTATTTTTGAGTATTAACAAATTTATTTATGTTTAATCCAGTTTTATAACGATATGGATTATGATGGAGTAACTAAAAGGTGTAAAGAAGATTTAACCTTTCAAAGCACTTATATATTGTTTAGAATATAAGTAATTAAATAATTAGAAAGTATGCTCTGTTTAATAATTTAAACTTTTAGATGAAATAATCACACACTTCAATATGACATTAATGGAGACAAAAATCAATTTGGTATAGGTATTTTGATTTTTGCGTAAATTATTGATGTCAAACGCATTAGGGGAATCTGCAACTCACTCCCTCGGTCCACTGCAAAATAAAATGCTAATCATATACTATATGTATCTGTGTTTATTGATTGGCAAGATTGATTTTATACACTCTCCTCAACTCTTCAATACTTAACTAGCACATGGTCAGAACATGGAAAATTAGTTAAGTGTATGGGTTGTAGTATCTTTATATGATCATTTCAAATAATATTAATCCTCTTCACTCAAGCTAATTTGATGAAAAATTGGGGCGCAATTTATTTCCTCAAAATGGAAGGAAAAGTGGTAAAAAATAATTTGCGTCCTGCCCCGACATTAATTCAAGCACTTATTGGGAGTCAACCCGACTTATTTTTATTTTTATTTTATTTTTATTTTATAGTGTTATATTTTATTTTGTTTTTTTTAATTTTATTTTGCAGATTAGGGGAAGTCTGAGTACCCGAAGTTGAAGCTGAGGAGCATTTGGGGCTTAAGTGTGGGGTCGTCCCGACACATGTTGAGAATTATGCTGCTAGCTAGGACCTAGAGGGCCTCAGTGAGTATTTCTTATCTTGTTTTATTTTATTTTGCTTGTAGATGCATTGAGGGAACTGAATGTCTTTAGTGTGGGGTGGGAAATACGTCCTTGTGTACTATAAAATTTTGAGGTTAAGGGTGATGAAAAATATGTCGTAGGATTTGTTTTTGATAGAATATTAGTGTTAGAATATTCTAGAATAATATCATTGTGTAATATATTGTATTAATGTAATATCTCATCCTATATGATAGGTAATTATTGTATAGGAATATTCTTAGGTTTATACTAGGCAAAACTTATTCTTCCTAGTCATTGTAATATTATATATATTCTTACCTAATGGAACAAGGTAAGTTGAGGAAAATATTCTTACATGGTATCACAAGTCTAAGGAAAGATCCAAACTTAGTATTTTTTTTCCCATTTTTCGATTTTCTCCTCCAAGTGACCGAAATCCTATTTCCTTTTTTTGTATTGTCTTCTTCAATTGTTCACTTCTCCATTGGTGAACATGTTTCATCTCAACCAATAATGTCTGAATCAAAATCAACCTTTCACCCTGCCCTAACAATCTCGAATATCAAAACACATGTTTCTGTCAAACTTGAAATGGAAACCGTACATTATGCAACGTGGGCGGAATTATTCAAAATTTGTTGTCGTGCTCACAAGGTTCTTCACCATATAATTCCACCAAAGGATGAGAAAGGGAAAGAGGTCACAACCGATACAGACAAAGAACTGTGGGATACTCTTGATGTCACAGTCCTTGGTTGGATTTATGCAACAATACTATGGATTTGTTGCATACAATAATGGAACCAGACTTCACAGCGATGGCGGCATGGGAATGTCTGCGAGATATTTTTCAAGACAACCAAAATTCTCGCGCTGTTACGTTAGAGCAGGAATTCTCCACCATTGACATGGCGGATTTCCCGAATGTTTCTACCTATTGTCAACGCCTCAAAGTGTTGGCAGATCAGTTAAGAAATGTTGGTTCACCGGTTACTGATAATCGGTTGGTCTTGCAATTGGTCGTCGGTCTAACCGATGCGTATAGCGGCGTTGGGACGTTAATCCGTCAAAGTAATTCTCTACCGAAAGTCTATCAAGCAAGGTCCATGCTTATTCTTGAAGAGTCGGGCTTCATGAAGAGGGCGTCTACTACTTCAAACTCCGCCATGATTGTCACTCCTTCTAATGATGGTAATTATTTTGATTTTTCTCAACAAAATAATGGAAAAAAAGGATGTAGTAATAATAAGAAAGGTGTAAATCGTGGGAATAACAAAGGTGGAGATCACGGAATTCGGTGGTGGAAAATAAGCGGCTTAACACTAACAATGGCGGCCAAAGGCGGCGGCAACAGCGGCAGCGGTGGTCCGCCAGCGGCGAAGGTCAGGTGGGCTGGCGGTAACCGTGAGCCATATAGCCCGGCCAGTCCCAGCGGGCAATGGGCGAGCGATTCAGCAGCCCATGGACCAACCAGACCTCTCCGTTTTTTCAACGCGGCAGTTCGGCGAGCCCAGCGAGCCCGTTTCTTTGGGTCTGTCTCGGCAACGATACGTCGATCAAGTTGGGCCTCAGCCGACCCAGTGGCGTGAGGCCCACTCCACAATGGCTCAACCCACGGATATTGAGTTCGCCATGCACACACTCGGAATCAATCCACCGGATTCAAATTGGTACATGGACTCCGGGGCAACGCGTCGCGTGGCGTCTTCCCGAGTAATCTCGACTCTATTTTAATTTGAGCAATGATAATGGTATAGTTGTTGGAAATGGACATTCAATTCCAATAAAAGGGTATGGTTCCACTAAATTGACACCACCACTGATTTTAAAGAATGACCTTCATTCTCCAAAATTAATCAAAACTTTGGTATATGTTAGGAAGTTTACAACTGATAATTGGGTATCTGTCCGTTTTGACCCGTTTGGTTTTTCTGTGCATGATTTTTAGACGGGGAAGCTTATCATGAAAAGTGATAGCAAGGGGGAGCTCTATCCAATTAGACTACCTAGCCAACAGTCCAAAGTTCACTCTACTTTCGCAGCTTTGGCACCATCTTTATGACATCAACGTTTGGGACATCCGGGGGAGGCTGTTTTGGCCTCTCTCAAACAAAATAAATTTATTTTTTGTACCCACACTAGTACTCTCAATAAGTGTCATTCTTGTTGTTACACCCCGGAAATTCCAGGATATGTTTATAAGAACGTACGTAAGAACTCACAAATGTTAAGATTTGAGACGAGTACAAATTTATCGGAATTATGGAATTGTCGGAAAACGAAATATTGCGACGAACGGGAGGGCGACACGTGTCACCCCCCTTAGTGGTCTTGGACGAAATTGACATGGTTAAAATGGTCATTTGACCATAATTTAAATGACCAAGTCTTGCAAAGACAAAGAGCTTGACATTGTTGACTTGTCAAAGGGCCAGGCGATCCTTGTGAAACTCATCCAAGCCACCCATTTGTTTTAATCTTGACCCTTCCTAGTATTATTTAAGTATACTAGTAGCAAGACTTTGTCATTCTACACTTAGAAAAAAAATTTGAAATCTTGTTCTTGCTCTCTTAGAGAGGCTCGCGGCAATGGTCAAATTCCAAGAGAAGATTTTTCAATTTTTGTCCAATAATCCTCATACTTTAAACCAAGGTACCTAAGGGTATTGTAAGTGTATCTCAATAGAAAGATCCCGGAAAAATGGTGTTTTCGTATTAGTCGCAAGGCAAAAACCTAAGGAGTTATTCAACTTTGAAGTTGAAACTTGAAGAGGAGTTCTTCATACGATTCTAAGGGTTTCTTGGAGTGGATTGGAACGTCGAAAGGAGGAGCTAAAGTTGCTAAGGATCGACTTGTAATCTTGGATCATATTTTGGTTAAATGAGGTATAATCTTCGTCTTACTTTTGTAATTGAAGATTCCATGTTATTATAAGTTAGAAATGATCATGTGATATGTGTTATGAAGATTGATAAGTGTTATGGAAATTTGGAAGCTCAAATCCGAAAATGACATGTTAAGCCATTTGAAATTGAAATACTATTTGGTCGATAATTAGAATCGTCGCATGTTTACCTACTTGAGGATTTTAGTAGTTATAATCAATTGTGGCTAGATAACATGTTATATTAAACCACTTGGATTGAAAAGGGATTGGAAACGAATTTGTATTGTTGTCCCTATTTTGCCGAATGGACATTATATGTTGGACTAGTTTGATATTTATTGTGGGGCGGAATTTTACACGTCTTGATTAAGCGTGTAATCCCCTATTGTTAACTACTTTGTTGAGCCTTAAATGGCGTGTTTGGTTATTGAATTATGCCAAAAAGGTGGCAAAGTATGTAGAAACAAAGGAAGTGATGTCAGATTTTCCGTAGAATTTAGTGACTTTGCACTTGGAATATTCTCGTTTGAAGTAAGAAGTTAATAGGCGTACTATGGTCATTATAGGTTGACATACTACGCGGCGTATTGGACTTAGCAAGTGGATTAAGCAGAAGAGGTATGTGGAACTTTCTTATCTCTTGAGCATGAATAAGTTGTAAATGTATAGTGCGGTGAGCGTCTGAGATTTTGACAATCTAGTCCGTTTGATATCCTTGGCTTATTTTAAGAATGTCGAGTTGGTTGAGTTAGGAATTAACTCACTTGTTTAAATATTAAGGATATCTTGGTTTTCAAAAGTTAAGAGACTTTAAGTATGTTGAAAGTATTTTTGATACTTGTTTTGTTGGAAAGTTTAAGTCTCTTGGTTATAAAGAAGAATGTAAGTTTCTAAAGTATAAAGCTAGTATAACGACTTTATGGGAAGTTGGTTATAATAGCTTTATGAAAAGTTAAAAAAAGAGTGGTTTACTCTAAGTAATATAAGTATGATAAATGACTTGATAATGAAAGACAAATTGATTTAAAGGCATCAATTGCTCAAGGTTTTAAAAGAAAGAAGTCACTTGAGTTAGAAGCCTGAAAATGTATTTTCTAAAAGGTATTATGACTTGTCTTGAAAAGTAGTTATGACTTGATACTATGGTTATTAGTATCTTGGAAGTTTTATATGAAAAAGAGTCATTTTAAAAGAGTGGAAGTATGTAGTACCTTGGGTTAAATTCCCGGATTTTTATAAAAGACATGTTAGTGCCTTAAGTAAACTAAAATGAGAGTGTATATGAACAAGAATAATAAGAAGTTAGGGATTTTTAACTTGCTTATATATTGTATGATAAGCGGTAGTGCTTATGTTATGTATGATAGCGGTTTGTGCTAGTGGTATATTATTCATTACGGGTCGTTCCCGGGTTTGTAGCATTTGCATATTTCGTGGATTGCTACCCGCGATCGAGGAATACCTCATGCGAGTCCGTAAGGACTTATGCGGGTGAAATAGTCCCGTGCGGCGGATCTGACCTATCGAGAATACCTCGTGCGAGTCAGTAAGGGCTTATGCGGGTGAAATAGTCACGTGCGGCGGATACAACCTATCACGAGAATACCTCGTGGTCGTAAGGGCTTATGCGGGTGAAATAGTCCCGTCTTTGGCGGATCTGACTATCACGAGAATACCTCGTGCGGGTCCACACGACTATGCGGGTGAAATAGTCTAGGAGTAGGATTGCTTAATGATCTGCGGGCGGATGGTCTGCTTTGATCGTGAGCTCCTATTTTTATGTTGTAAGTATACTCTTGATTACTCTCATTGTTAGTAAGGCACGATGTATTAATTGAGTTATCATACTGTCTCCAATTTTATTATAAACTTATGATTTCATTCTGATTTCAGTCACATATTTGATACATGTTATCTTGACCTCGCTTGAGTGTGTTCAATCTGCAGTGAGTATCTGATTCTTGATCCTCACATGAGGATCAGATTCATTGTTGAAGCTCAATTACTCGGAGGCTTATCCACAGTATGGCGGTGGTTGTACATTCGAGGTATGGCGGGGCCTGTCGTCACGATTGTTATTCTTAGAAGTGCAGTAGTCACATTTGTGGATTGGGTTGTAAAGAAAAAAATGTATTGTTTTATTATGTATAGTTTACGGAAGGTGGCACTTATCGGCTAGCTTTGTCTCATTTCTTGTCTAAGTTTTATGTATGTTCATTGCTATTCTCGATATATACAGCGGTGCGGGTAGGGCACGATCCGCGCAGTTGTCGAGTCGTGACAAAAGTAATATCGAGCGATTAGTCCTCGGAAAGTGTCTGACCGTGTCTAGTAGAGTCTTGATTATCGGTGTGTTGTGCACCACATCTATAATCAGGAGGCTGCAGGACATTTAGGATTGGTTTCCATTCTTCTCACTCTGAGATCGTGCGATAGAGTTGTGTAGTTAAGGTCGTCTCTCCCTAACAAATTATGTTGTTTGCAGCTACGAGAAAGGCAGCAGTGACCCAGGAAAGATTATGTGGATTGCGTATCCAGGTTGGTAATGTTGGTAGTATAGTTGGTATTTTGACATACAACTATACAGATTTATGTATGAGGATCGGACGCGTGTTGCCTAGAATGGTTTTAGGTTACCAGGATTTGGTAAGGACTAAATAAATATCGGGAAGGTATGAACAGTTAAGGAACTCTCATCAAGGTTTTACGTGCTAATTTGAGATAATTAGGTGATGATGAGTTGTGTGAGAATGTAATGGACCCTTAAGAGGTTATAATTAAGGGACTTAATGGAAGACTATGTTAGTAACTTAAGCTACGTGGTATGATTAAGAGGATGGTACGGGTGAGATCTGTATGGAGTAAGTATGGTTGTTGAGGTCAAGACAACACGATTATGGTATTACGAGAAGTTTTTGTACCCGTTTACGAGGGGACTGATAAGGTAGGCGTGGAGCATGGAAATTGTGAGCCTAGGAATGTTGGTAACCACCGAGACCTTAGATATATAAGGCCTTCTCGGGTAGTAAAAAGTTAAGTCAGACCAAGGGTAAGAGTTAAATACGACACCGAGTCGGGTTGAGGACCTATTAAGGGTGCCCGTAGCTTGAAATGAAATGGGATCAGTTGGTAGTAGTCACTTCGTGGCAGTCCGCAGTGCAAGGCCCAGTTTAGTTAATCATTTTACGGGTTCGTGGGCGCGTTCCACGAACGAGTTGAAAGCGGAAATAGCCTTATGTTGTTTAGAATAGTAACTCGAAGATAGGAGGCGAATCGGTATGAAGGTTATGTCGTCTGTTGGAATAAGTTTGGAATCACGAGAAAATGCGACCGATGAAAAGAGAGCAACCGAGTGTAAAGAAATGGAGCACGAATTCATGAGGACCTTTCAGTGACTACCGTGAGTGTTGGGTGGTAGTGGCGGGTAGATAATTGCGATAACGATCTGATCGTTGGACCACTAGCGAACCTAGCGGTTATGGCGGACTTTGAGAAATTATGGAGTGCGGGCTAGTTGGCCTCTTGTTATGCCAGCGTGGACTCTGAAGAGAGATTGATTCGGTACGGTTTCCTGTAAGTCGGTTATCGGCGGATAGGGAGAGAAGTGGTGGTAACGATGAATTATCCTTCCTTCTTTGACATTGATGATTTTAATAAGTTTGTGTGACTTGTTCATGTGAGGTAAATTGTGAAAGTAAGTAATAATTGAATTTGAAGGAATTTATGTTAAGCGCCTTGGAGGTACTTGGAGTTGGTTTGGGGTGGCGGTCGGGCCACGACCTTGGATAATTTCGGGGAAAATATGCAAGGCAAGAATAAAATAAATCTGAGTCTTTGCCGTGGAAAGTGAGAAACTTTGGTAGGTTTAAAAATCTACATGACTTTAGGGCGGTGCGTGATGATTAGATATTTCTTTGGACGAGAGGACCTGTGATTAGGGTTGTGACTCGAAAGGTTTAAAAGGGAGATAAGTTCTCTCCCCACGTAGAACAGTTTTCGTATTATGGGGTTATGTGTACCCGTGTTGTTAGGCGAAGGATAGGAGGCGGTAAGGTCTTGGTATCGTCGTAAATACCATAGATTCTGATTGTGGATAGCAGTGGGAAAAGTGTTGTGTTGGGGTAATTAAGAGCGACGTGAATTGGTCGAGGAAGTATCGTAAAGATATAAATGCGGGTTATGCGCTTGTATGAAGCTATGCGATAATGAATCAAGATAGAAATACTTTTGCTAATAATAAGCGTAAGGTAAGGTTATGACGAATGATAAAGAGAATCGACTATGGTTATGTAAGTTGCACGAGATATGATTACCCAGGACTAGTGTAAGACCGTTAGTAAATAATGGGCGTAAGAACACCTCGAGGAAAGGTGGTAGCATCGGGTTACTACTTGGCGAGATCGAAACCTCCACAAATTATGATTGTGAAGTCTTAGCCGGAGGCAAGCAAAAGAATCAATTCTAAGTTAATGACCGAGTTTGGTTGCAAGAGAAAAGGAAGCAGGAACCATAATTGAG
This sequence comes from Przewalskia tangutica, assembly GCA_029844215.1. NCBI lineage: Eukaryota > Viridiplantae > Streptophyta > Magnoliopsida > Solanales > Solanaceae > Przewalskia > Przewalskia tangutica. The sequence continues at coordinate 82,471 of JAQGDG010000539.1, forward strand.
ATTAAGGACACGAATATTTGCAAGAATGAGAAAGGTTTCGATTATTGGAAGATAAGTTAACTCGACTCTGATTCTAACTCCTCTTGAAAGACTAGAGGTTAGGTTATTATGATAACACGTTGAGTGTTGGGCTAGGTTGTGTCTTGTGACGCAACCCGATAAGATAGAGCCTATGTTTTCCGGTAGTTAGGGAAGCGGGAAAGGAAATTACGCCACTCGCGATTTAGAAATGTGGCGGCTAAATCAAGCCTTGAAGATTTGGGGCATGGCGTATATATAGACTTCGTATGGATAGTTATGCAGACCACGAGAGCCTCGGTATATCTTGAGGCAGGCGGTGGCTAGAGTTACTCAAGGATTGTGATATTGATACCTATACCATCAGGGAAGGCGAAGGCGATTCTGAATACTCTTAGTCGTGGATCATGGGTAGTGCATCGGATGGGCAGCGGATAGGCGGGGCGTGGTCCGTGAGATTCATTAGCTAACGGCCGAGAGGTTCGATTATTTGTTTCAAGGTTAATGAAGTTTAGATCAGAGAGGTTGCCGAGTCTTAGTCGTTGAGGAGGTAAAGAGGTGACAATATGAGGATCTAGTTGTAATCTGATATCGAATCTGGCCTCAGAGAAGAGAATAGCTTTGTTTGAGTAGCAGGATGGGTCTTTGTGAGATGAGATAGATTGCGTGGACCGTCTTCTTTGGACTAGTCAGGAGTCTTAGAGAGGCACCGCGGTGCTTATTGCTCTAATTGTTAAAGTCGACTATGTTGTGTAGTGACCTCGAGTATGTATTAGTAAGGTAGCTTTGAAGAGGGCGTGCGAGTTATTGCTTAATATCGAATTAGTAGCGGTCGTGGTTGAACACGAAGCCAGTGGGCTATTGCAGCCGATTTAGACCCCGACTTAGATATGATAGGTAATTAAAATGGATCTTGTTACAGGGTGGCATCGTACTCAGAGAAAGTCGACCACGCAGAGTCATAGTAAATAAATTTGTGAAACCAGCCGTGTTCTTCCGGTTAGGACCACTTGCTCGGCTGAGGTTCATGCTAGATTTTATAGCAGGGAGATTGTGAGACTGCACGGGGTTCCTACGGTTATGATGTCAGACAGATGAGCTCGATTACAAATAACTTCTGGAGTTTTTTTTTTCCAGAAGGGTTTTAGGGACACAGATGAGTCTCAGTGTTGCATTACACCCTCGAGGCCAATGACAGCGAGCGTACTATCGAACGCGAGGATAGGTTGCGGGCCTGTGTTCTTGATTTCAGAAATAGCCTAGAGAGTTAATTGCCTCTTGTTGAGTTACGTACGATAACAAATACCCTTCCAGTATTCAGATGGCCCTGTATGAGGTCTTGTATGTAAGAAAGTGTAGATCGCCGGTTGGTTGGTTCGACGTAGGCGAGGTTCAGTTATTTGGTCCAGATTTGATTCAGTGGGCTGTGGATAAGGCGAAGCTTATCCAGGAAAGATTATTAGTAAGCTCAGAGGCAGCAGAAGCTTGATGCAGATAACCGACGTTGACACATGGGGGTTCAGGTTGACATTTTTGTATGAGCATTGTTATGTGGCCACGTGTGGCATTATTGGTATGTAGGGGTTGTAAGGAGACTATGTGGCTATCTTTAAGTTTGACTCCCAAAAAAACATTCGGGGACGAATGTTTCTAAGGGGGGGAAAATGTTACACCCCGAAAATTCCAGGATATGTTTATAAGAACGTACGTAAGAACTCAAAAATGTTAAGATTTGAGACGAGTACAAATTTATCGGAATTATGGAATTGTCGGAAAACGAAATATTGCGACGAACGGGAGGGCGACACGTGTCACCCCCTTAGTGGTCTTGGACGAAATTGACATGGTTAAAATGGTCATTTGACCATAATTTAAATGACCAAGTCTTGCAAAGACAAAGAGCTTTACATTGTTGACTTGTCAAAGGGCCACTTGGCTTGATCCTTGTGAAACTCATCCAAGCCACCCATTTGTTTTAATCTTGACCCTTCCTAGTATTATTTAAGTATACTAGTAGCAAGACTTTGTCATTCTACACTTAGAAAAAAAAATTGAAATCTTGTTCTTGCTCTCTTAGAGAGGCTCACGGCAATGGTCAAATTCCAAGAGAAGATTTTTCAATTTTTGTCCAATAATCCTCATACTTTAAACCAAGGTACCTAAGGGTATTGTAAGTGTATCTCAATAGAAAGATCCCAGAAAAATGGTGTTTTCGTATTAGTCGCAAGGCGAAAACCTAAGGAGTTATTCAACTTTGAAGTTGGAACTTGAAGAGGAGTTCTTCATAAGAGTCTAAGGGTTGCTTGGAGTGGATTGGAACGTCGAAATGAGGAGCTAAAGTTGCTAAGGATCGACTTGTAATCTTGGATCATATTTGGGCTAAATGAGGTATAATCTTCGTCTTACTTTTGTAATTGAAGATTCCATGTTATTATAAGTTAGAAATGATCATGTGATATGTGATATGAGGATTGATAAGTGTTATGGAAATTTGGAAGCTCAAATCCGAAAATGACATGTTAAGCCATTTGAAATTGAAATACAATTTTGTCGATAATTAGAATCGTCGCATGTTTACCTACTTGAGGATTTAAGTAGTTATAATCAATTGTGGCTAGATAACATGTTATATTAAACCACTTGGATTGAAAAGGGATTGGAAACGAATTTGTATTGTTGTCCCTATTTTGCCGAATGGACATTATATGTTGGACTAGTTTGATATTTATTGTGGGGCGGAATTTTACACGTCTTGATTAAGCGTATAATCCCCTATTGTTAACTACTTTGTTGAGCCTTAAATGTGGCGTGTTTGGTTATTGAATTCGGCCTTGAAAAAGGTGACAAAGTATGTAGAAACAAAGGAAGTCTTTGTCAGATTTTCCGTAGAATTTAGTGACTTTGCACTTGGAATATTCTACGTTTGAAGTAAGAAGTTAATAGACGTACTATGGTCATTATAGGTTGACATACTACGTGCGGCGTATTGGACTTAGCAAGTGGATTAAACCGAAGAGGTATGTGGAACTTTCTTATCTCTTGAGCATGAATAAGTTGTAAATGTATAGTGCGGTGAGCGTCTGAGATTTTGACAATCTAGTCCATTTGATATCCTTGGCTTATTTTAAGAATGTCCAAGTTGGTTGAGTTAGGGAATTAACTCACTTGTTTAAATATTAAGGATATCTTGGTTTTCAAAAGTTAAGAGACTTTAAGTATGTTGAAAGTATTTTTGATACTTGTTTTTTTGGAAAGTTTAAGTCTCTTGGTTATAAAGAAGAATGTAAGTTTCTAAAGTATAAAGCTAGTATAACGGCTTTATGGGAAGTTGGTTATAATAGCTTTATGAAAAGTTAAAAAAAGAGTGGTTTACTCTAAGTAATATAAGTATGATAAATGACTTGATAATAAAAGGCAAATTGATTTAAAGGCATCAATTGCTCAAGGTTTTAAAAGAAAGAAGTCACTTGAGTTAGAAGCCTGAAAATGTATTTTCTAAAAGGTATTGTGACTTGTCTTGAAAAGTAGTTATGACTTGATACTATGGTTATTAGTATCTTGGAAGTTTTATATGAAAAAGAGTCATTTTAAAAGAGTGGAAGTATGTAGTACCTTGGGTTAAATTCGGATTTTTATAAAGACATGTTAATGCCTTAAGTAAACTAAAATGAGAGTGTATATGAACAAGAATAATAAGAAGTTAGGGATTTTTAACTTGCTTATATATTGTATGATAAGCGGTAGTGTTTATGTTATGTATGATAGCCGGTTTGTGCTAGTGGTATATTATTCATTCGGGTCGTTCCGGGTTTGTGGCATTGCATATTAGTGGATTGCTACCACGATGCGAGAATACCTAAATGCGAGTCAGTAAGGACTTATGCGGGTGAAATAGTCCCGTGCGGACGGATCTGACTATCGAGGAATATCTAAATGCGAGTCGTAAGGGCTTATGCGGTGAAATAGTCTCGTGCGGCGGATACAACCTATCACGAGGAATACCTGCATGCGAGTTCGTAAGGGCTTATGCGGGTGAAATAGTCCCGTGCGGGCGGATCTGACTATCGAGGAATACCTCATGCGGGTCCACGCGACTATGCGGGTGAAATAGTCCCGAGAGTAGGATTGCTTAATGATCTGCGGGGTGGTCCTGCTTTGATCGTGAGCTCCCTATTTTTATGTTGTAAGTATACTCTTGATTACTCTCATTGTTAGTAAGGCAAAGTGTACTGTTAATTGAGTTATCATACCTGTCTCCAATTTTATTATAAACTTATGATTTCATTACAGTACTTTCAGTTTCACATATTTGGTACATGTTGTACTGACCTCGCCGAGTGTGTTCATCTGCCGAGTAGAGTATCTGAGTTCTTGATCCTCACTTGTAGGATCAGATTGGTGTTGAGAAACTCCAGTTACTCGGAGGCTTATCCTGGTATGGTCGGTGGTTGTACATTCGGGGTATGGCGGGGCCTGTTAAAATCCGATTGTTATTCTTAAGTGCGTAGTCACATTTGTGGATTGGGTTGTAAAGAAAAAAAAATGTAATGTTTTATTATGTATAGTTTACGGAAGGTGGCCTTATCGGCTAGCATGTTCTTTATTTCTTGTCTAAGTTTTATGTATGTTCATTTTATTCTCGGATATATACAGCGGGGTGCCCGGGTAGGGCACCGATCGTGGGCTTGAGGTCGGTCGTGACACTTGTGCACTGGGTAAACATGTGAAACTGCCATTTGTTGCTTCTAATTCATGCACTCTTATGCCTTTGATATTTTACATTGTGATATTTGGACATCACTCGTTTATAGTTCGTCTGGTCATAGATATTATTTACTGATATTAGATGACTACTCTAATTATTTGTGGACATTTTCTTTATCTAAAAAATTACAAGTGTTTTTCACATTTCTTACTTTTAGGGCATTCATTCAAACTCAGTTTGAACGGGATATCAAAAATATACAATGTGATAATGGGAAGAATTTGACAACACTCGGTTTGGGAGTTCTTCAAAAATAATGGTCTAAACTTTACGTCTATCTGTCCTCACATCATCACAAAATGGGAAAATGAGCATAAATTAGAACCATAAACATTATTGTTAGAACATCCATTGCTCGTGCTTCGCTCCCGTATTTTGGCATCACACACTCCAAATGGCTACTTATCTATTGAATATCCTCCCCCATAAAAAAATGTCTTACCAAGCTCCACTAAAGATGTTTTATTTGAGAGAGCCCTCATATCTCCATTTAAGAGTTTTGGTGCCTTTGCTATCCTTTATTTCCATCCACTACAATCCAAAAACTTCAACCCCGGTGTTATACCTCGTAGTTCTGGCCATGCGTATGAGAGCGTACGAAAGGAGTAAGACTTAAAATTTTCGAAAGATAAGTTGACGGATTGTTTCGGACGGGTTTTAGTCAACTTTGGGGCGGGTTATGACCGGTACATTTAAAGTTCCTAGGTGTTTCAAAGGCCTAGTCGTAGTTCGTTGAGTCTAGTTTTCAGCGCAACCGTTAAATCGATAGGGCATCGGAGTAGGAAGTTATGGGAGTTACAAGTTCGGTCTTGTGACAGACGAAAGGTGTTTTGGGCAGGAGCCACAGCGCGGCCCAGTGCAAGTCGCGGCCGGAATGTCTGAGAGGCGCGAAGTTTCAGCGTGGCCGCCTGGCAGTGCAGCGCGGCGGTTTCTGGTGAGTGGAAAATTCTGCACTGTTTTATTTTAAAAGAGGTCATGGGTGGGTGACAATTGTCCCCCCCATCTGATTTTTTGCATGTCTTATATATTAACCAAGTCTTGAAGACTTGGTCATCTTTCAAATCCTTCTCTCTCTCTAAGCTAAAACTCTCACTTCTCTCTAGAATTCCGAGAGGAATTCAAAGCTTAAGGAAAATCTGAAAAGTTAGGACAAGAAGGAAGCTTGTGGCTAGCTTGTAGGAGTTATTGTGGTGGTGTTCTTGGAAAAGAGGCTAGCAAAATTGTTGGAATAATTTTGGCTAAAGCTCTAAGGTAACAATCCTTCTCTTGTAGCTAGTTATTGATGTTGCATGTGAAGAAGAAGGAACTTGTAGTAGTAAATAATGCTCTTAGATTCATTGCATGTAAGAAATATGGTTTGGATATGAAAGGATTGGTTAAAAAGGTTATGTGAGCATGTTGTAGCCTAAAAACTACCTTAGACTTGTTAAGTTAATTGTTGTACCTTATGGGGCAGAATTTTACACACCCAAGTTTAGGTGTGTAATCCCCTTTGAAATGTTTGGATTGTTGGGCCTTAAATGTGGCGTTTGGATGTTGAATTCGGCCTTGAAAAAGGTGGCAAGTATGTAGAAACAAAGGAAATGCTGCCCAATTTTGCATAGGAATTAGTAACTTTGAACTTGGAATATTCTACATTGAAATTAGAGTTTAATAAACGTTTTATGGTCATTATAGGTTGACATATTACGTGCGGTATTTTGGACTTAGCAAGTGGATTGACCGAAGAGGTATGTGGAGCTTTCTTATCTCTTGAGCATGAGTAGTTGTACCTATGTAGTGCGGTGAGCGTCTGGATTTGACATTTTTCACTTGTTTTAAGTATATGATACTTGTTTCGTTTTAAGGTATAAGTCCCTTGGATATAGGGAGATGTGTTTGACTAGTGTACAATGGTAATATAACAACTTTATGGGAAGTTGATTGTATTGACTTTATGAAGGGCTAATAAGGAAAGGTTTACTCCAAGTAAAATGAGTACGGATAAAGGATTTGGATTTTGTGGAAGGCAAATTGTTTTAAGGCATTAATTGCCTAAGGTTTTAAAAGAGATGAAGTCACTTGATTTTAGAAGCCTATTGTATTTTTAAAGGTAAACGTAACTTGTTTTGCAAAGTTGTCGTGACTTGATACCACGGTTATTAGTATCTTGGAAGTTTTATATAAAAATGAGTCATTTTCTTAAAAGGTTTAAGGAACGTGGTACTTGAGTTAAATTCCCGGATTTTCTTTTAAAATGACATGTAGTGCCTTAAGTAACTAAAATGAGAGGATGTACTAGAAATGTTATTAAGGAGTTAAGAGATATTCTTAACTTGCTTACGTTTACGTTTTGATAAGCCGGTAACGCTTATGTTATGTATGATAGCCGGTTGTGCTGATTTATGTATTATTATTATCATTATTATTACTATTTATGCCATGGATTTGCTACCCATGATGCGAGTGCGGCGCTTGTACTCATGCGGGCCCACAGGGTCCATGCGGGTGAAATAGTCCCATGCGGGTGAAATAGTCTCATGCGAGGCGGATGACCTCATGCGGGTGAAATAGTCCCATGCAGGTGAAATAGTCCCATGCGAGGTGATGACCTTATGCGGTCCACAGACCCGTGCAGGTGGCGATCCGAGTAGGATTGCTTAATGATACTCTGGCGGGAGATCTGTTTTGATCATGAGCCTCACTATTTTATCTGATAAAGTTTATACTTATTACTCTGCATTGTTAGTAAGGCCTGATTATGCGGTATTTTTGACTCTCTTCCATGACTCCAGTTTATTTTAAACTTGTGATATTATTACAGTATTTTCCAGTTTTACATACTTGGTACATAGTGTGTACTGACCCCCTTCCCGAGGCTGCGTCATCTGCATGAGTAAGGGGAAGCAGGTGGTGGATCCTCATTCTTAGGATCTTTACTCAGGTGTCAGGAGCTCCATTTCTCCGGAGGCTCGACTTTTGGTACGGTTCTCCCCGGTGTTGAAGATATTTTGTACATTCAAGGGCAGGACGGGTGATCGGTGTATTTTATTTAGGGTCGTTTTCCTTTCTTTTGTGTCACAGCGGTCAAAAATGGAGAAATGACGAAAAGGAGATGAAATGAGCATAAAAGAGATGGAATTGCACACTAAAAGGACCAAGAAATAAAGTCTAAGTTACGGAAATTAAAGAGAGATCGGGCGAAGTCCGGACGAAAAAAGGGCGGCGAAGCAGAATGCGAAAAAGCGTCACCGGCGCGCTTCCATTATCTTGAAAGTCGAAAGTTCTTGATCTTGACTTGTATGCTCGATTCTGGCGCTGCGCCAGCGGAATTATAAATCTTGGCGAATTTGACATGTTTTGAGAATCCTAAAGGGATAACTTTTCCTACCTAAAGGGATAACTTTTCCTACACAAAACCCTTACCTAAAAGGATTCTAATAACTTTTCCTTTCCTACAAATCCCTAACCCTTCACCAAAAGGATTCTTTGGCTATAAATACTCTACATCATTAGAAGAATTATTCATTCTCCATTCCACCATTCACCATTCACCATTCTACATCCATCCTTCCACGATCCATGCATAAATATTCCACAACCTGACCATTGGATGCTTGGCTTGGAGACTCATTCTTAGTAATTTTCTTTTCTTTTCTTTACTTTATTTCAGTTTTTGCATGATGAACTTTGAATTAGTTTTTGTCATCTTTATGGCTAGGAACTAATTCTCTTATAGGGCTTTCCATGTTGAATTACTAGAAACTTATGTTATAAATTAATGCATGCTTATGGTTATTTTTCTTATTGAGAGATCTATCCAATAATTGAGTTGAATTCTTGGTAATTAATTGACAACTAATTATCACTATATGATTTATAATCAGATTCTGAAAAGGGGGGATTGTGAATATGTTGTAAGTTGGGTAGATATTCTTGGATTGGGGATGAAAATACCTTAATTATTTATGTAGCGTTGATGAGAGGCTTAACAACCCTAATTTTGCGCATTGTGCGTGACGGTCAACTAGGTTTTTGTTCTTAATCCTCCTATAAAGTTATCCTTATCACGAAAGTTAGGTAAGGTGCGTCTTTGGGTTGAGTGTTTATATAACCTAGCGGGAGTATAAAGCGATTTAAAACTGCTTTCTCTAAAGAAGAATACCGTGAGTTAATCGTTAGTAAGTAGCATAAGCGGATAGTAAGGATACATGGAAGCCCTATTCTCATCACAACTGAAGTAAACCTTTATAGTTAAATAGCTTTTATAATTCGTAGTTATAAACAACCAATCAATCATAAATTCACCAAATAGATACTAGAAAATAGATAGTTGGTAATTGGACCTAATCACTTGTGGGCGATATTGATCTTATCAAAGACTATACTACTTGTCACGATAACGTGCACTTGCGTTTAAAGTGTGTGCATCTTACCGCGCATCATGTTTTTGGCGCCGTTGTCGGGGACTAGGCATAGTTCAATATCAAAGTTGTCTATTTTTAATTTCTAATTTGGCTTTTATTTTGATTTTTAATTTTTTACGTTTTTCTTTTGAAAAATTCGAGTGCAGTGATTTGTTATGCATTTTGATCTATTTGAAGTCGGTTTATGCGAAGGAGAAGAGGAGCGGACACTCTTGTTCCCTTCAATCAGTGAGAAAACGCAAGCGAGCGAAAGAATCGTGGGCGCAACTTGTTAGAGATGAGCGGCGTTGAGCAACAGCGGGATGGGAGAAGGGTTAGGAGAGAATCAACCCCACGGGAATGCCTAGGCAGCGCCGATAGGCGTGGAAGAGAGAGTCCAAGTCAGCGAGCGAAGTTTGGGAGACTATGTGCTACGAGTGAATGGAGCACGGACATGCATTAGGCTCACTGCATAAGGCAACAACCGAGATAAAACCGATTACGAGCATGAGTGCAGTGCAATTCGAGGATTGCCGTGGAGGATCACGTATGCACATAGCTAATTTCTTGGAGCTATGTGCAACTTTTAGATATAACGGCGTTCTTGATGATGTCGTCAGTTGAGGCTCTTTCCTTCTCACTCGGGGATAGAGCAAAGTATGGTTGAATTCCCTGCCGTGATTCGATTTTCACATGCGCGGTGGCGCGAAATTCTTAGCCAAGTTCTTTCCTCAGTAAAGCGGCAAAACTAAGAGGAGTTGAACAACTTCTACCAAGCGGATGGAGAGTCCTTATATGAAGCTTGGGAAAGGTTGAGATCTCTGAGAAAGTGCCAGCGCGTTCGTTGAGTTGTGGAACTTGGTCACATCTTCCTGGGTGGCGACTACGAGAACTATCATAGATCACGGCGGTGGAGCATTCATGAGGAAAATAGCCCACAGCGCTCGTGAGTTATTAGAAGACATGGCCACTAACAACCGTATCACGGAAGAGAAGGTCGGCGAATGGGAGAAACGGTGGGAGTCCGTAAAATAAACCTTGCTCAGCGCCTTGAATGCCCAGTGGCCGCCCTTCTAGCTAACGATTGCGACAACATCTGATGTCGATGAATGCGATACGGATGCCTAAAACTGCGAGATATGTGGTGGCCCACATCATTTGATAGGTGTCCTTGGCGGACCCAACAATATACGATGGGCGGCGGAGTGTCGGGCCATAGGTAACTATCAAAGCCGAAGCGACCCCTACTCTAACACATAACCCGGGATGGAGAATCACCTAAATTTCTCATGGAAAGGGACCGAGCGGCGAGAATCGATGTACGAGCGTGAATCGGTCTGATAGAGCAGCAGAACCAATATCGAAGCGTGAGAACCAATACGAGGCGATGCGAGAACCGAGCGAGAATCAGCAACCCGCCATTCAAGCCCCGCGGCGTAGCGATTGATGCCGGTTGAAAAGAAAAGCGGATGGTGGCATTTGTGGCGACGCAATGCGGACCAGTCGCAGCGAAGCTAGATCCTCGTTCGAAACTTGGAACACGGTAGGCGGCTAGCTAAGCGAAACATCGAGCCACGAGGACATTGCCAAGCAATCTGAGTAAATCAGGAAGCGATGTCGAGCGATGCGGTTGAAAGTGGAAGGCGATTGGAGCGGCGGCGCCTCGGCGATAGTTGAGAAGAAATCGAGTTAGAAAAAGAAGGTGATTGAGCTTAGCCCGGTGATAGAAAACTCGGAGAAGAGTATACAAAAGATCCCTTTCCCGGAGATTCTGAGAGGAAGGCGGTCGATAAACAATTTTCCAAATTTTTGGAAGTATTGAAGCTGCGTATCAACATACCTTTTATAGAGGCTTTGGAGCGGATGCCTTCTATTTCAAGTTCATGAAAGAAATCTTGGGGAAAAAGAAGAAAGTGGCGGAATATGAGATAGTAGCACTATGAGAAGAGTGTAGTGCTATCCTGCAAAGAAGTTGCCACCCAGCTAAAGGATCTGGCACTTTACACTACCTTGCACGATGGGTAGGGTGACTTGCAGAGCTCTATGCGATTTAGGGGCAAGTATAAACGATGCCTTATCGGTTTTAAAAGATTGGAGTTGGAGAGGCGAACCAACCTTTGTGAGTCTATGACTAGGTGACGGGCGGTGGATTCATCCATGAGAAAAATTGAGGGCGTGATTGTGAAAGTAGGAAAATTCTTCTTTCCTGAGACTTCCTCATTCTTGACATGGAAGAAGGCGGAAATCTCTATCATATTGGGAGGCCGTTCTAGCAGCGGGAAGAGCTTTGATTGATGTTGAAAGAGGAGAATTAACACTAAGGGTGGAGTCAGAAGAAATGGTGTTTAAAGTTTTTAAACCGTCATTGAAACCACCAACAATGAGTGGGTGCTTTGCAATCAGCACCGTCAAACCATGCGGCCGATACAAGTCACCTGAGCGATGAGCCCAAGCGGCGTGGTTTCTTTGAAATGCCACTAAGGAGGTAAGTTTTCTGAACTCCAATGCGATAATGCCAAGAAGAAAAGAAGAAAAGCGCCAAATGTGGAGGAAATGGATAGGTTGGGGCTTAATCACCCGGGGTTATTAAGGCTAAGGAGCGTGCGTCATTAAAAGACGTTAAAGACAGCGCTACGTGGGAGGCAACCCAACGCTTTCAATTTTGTTATTTTAATTTCTGTCTTTATTTTATTTTATTTTGTCTTGAACAGTCTCACGGTCTTGGGTTCTTGTTTTGTGTTGTTGGATGTGGTGGGTGAAAGCTAAAGCAGGAAAAAGGAGCATTTGGAAAAAAAAAGAAGGAAAGCGATCGTCGGTGCATGGCTAGAATCGAGCAGCGTGTAACCAGAAGAACCACGGTACTAGCGGCGTGTGCATCTGAATCTCGAGCATGGCGCGAACTTGAGAACCGTATTTAGTGCAAATTCGAATTTTCCTCTAGACCTCCATTATGACCATTTGTGTTGTGTCGATAAGTTGTCCATTTTTTTTTTTAGTATTGCACACATTGGGGACAATGTGTGATTTAAGATTGAGTGTTTTATTTGTGTCTTGTTATGTTTGATTAAGTCTTTTTATTTGTTTTGTGTTTCTTTTTGAGTCACACTTGTTTTTTCTTTTAAGTCATAATTGCCGGTCAAAGATCATGTATGCTGTAGTTGCTAGAAACACCTAGTGAAGGAAGGTGGAATAAGGTAATGGAATTAGAAGCAACTATCTAAACACTTAGGTTAGATATGTCAAAAACTCATAAAATATCATCATTTGGAGTTTCTTGCTTAAATTGTGCATGCTAAATTATGAAAACCTATGTGTTATGATTGCTTGCTATTTGAGGCGAAATAGTTAGGATATACATGTTAGGGAGATGACTCAGGCATTTCTTTGATAGCCTATTCTTACCACTCTTTTCTACCCCGAACTTTAAAAGTATCCCTAGTCAGCCCCATTGAGCCTAAAAATTGAAACTTCTTCTTTGACACCCTATATTCCCACATATTGTGCAATAAGTAAAAATGTGAAGTAGTGGAATAAATTGTGTTAAAAAAGAGACAAAAAAAAAGAGTGAATGAGTTTGTTGCACCCCAATAAAAAAGTAATAAGAAAGAGGCAAAAGCCTAAGTTTGGGGGTGCTTGTTATTATAATACTCTTCATTCTCGCTAAAAAGCTTATGGTACACAAAAATGAGCCTAAATGCCTATTTTTACCAACCCCCACCTAAGCCTACATTACAACCCTTAAAGTCCTGAAGATCTCTTTTATGCATATCCAGGATTAGTGGAGAATAGCAAGTAAGCATGCCATAGGATTTTTGAATTTATATGCATGATTTAGTATATTGACTTCCATTAAAGCATGATAAATATGAGTTTGCGAAATATCTAGCTCAATGTGTTTAGTGTCTTTGAAAAATTTCATGCTACGTGTTCTGCGTATTATTACGCTAACCTTATGTTTTCTAGATAACACTAAATGCGACAAAAGTGATCAATGTCGGTGAGTCTTTTATTTTTCGTTTCTTGAGTCTTTTATTTCTTTCTTTCTATCTTTGCTCGAGGCGAGCAAAGGTTAAGTTTAGTATTTGATCGGTGTATTTTATATACACTTTTTGAGTCATTTTAGTTAGTATTTTACTCATTTATTTATGTTTAGTATAGTATTAGAATTCGTTTTCCTTTCTTTTGTGTCACTGATCAAAAATGGAGAAATAGCGAAAAGGAGATGAAATGAGCATAAAGAGATGGAATTGCACACTAAAGGACCAGAAATAAAGTCTAAGTTAGAAATTAAAGAGGAGATCGACGAAGTCGGGACGAAAAAGGGCAGCGAAGCAGAATGCGAGCGTCACCGCGCGCGGCTGACGTGAATCATGGCGCCCAATATCTTGAAAAGTCCAAGTTCTTGATCTTGAGCGTATGGCTTCGATTCTGGCGGCAGCGCGCGGCGAAATTATGAAGTCTTGGCGGGTGACATGTTTTGAATCCTAAAGGGATAACTTTTCCTACCTAAAGGATAACTTTTCCTACACAAAACCCTTACCTAAAAGGATTCTAATAACTTTTCCTTTCCTACAAATCCCTAACCGCTTCACGAAAAGGATTCTTTGGCTATAAATACTACATCATTAGAAGAATTATTCATTCTCCGTTCCACCATTCACCATTCACCGTTCTACATCCGTCCTTCCACGATCCATGCGTAAATATTCCACAACCACAACCCTTGGATGCTTGGCAGACTCGTTCTTAGTAATTTTCTTTTCTTTTCTTTACTTTATTTGATTTTGCATGATGAACTTTGAATTAGTTCTTGTCATCTTTATGGCTAGGAACTAATTCTCTTATAGGAACTTTCCATGTTGAATTACTAGAAACTTATGTTATAAATTAATGCGTACTTATGGTTATTTTCTTATTGAGAGATCTATCGATAATTGAGTTGAATTCTTGGTAATTAATTGTGACTAATTATCACTATATGATTTCTAATCAGTTACGAAAAGTGGGGATTGTGAATATCTTGTAAGTTGGGTAGACATTCTTGGATTGGGGATGAAAATACCTCGATTATTTATGTAAGCGTTGATGAGAGGCAACAACACAATTTTGCGCATTGTGCGTGACGGTCGACTAGGTTTTGTTCTTAATCCTCACATAAAGTTATCCTTATCAGAAAGTTAGGTAAGGTGCGATCTGGGGTTGAGTGTTTATATAACCTAGCGGGAGTATAAAGCGATTTCGTAAACTGCTTTCTCTAAAGAAGAATACCGTGAGTTAATCGTTAGTAAGTAGCATAAGCGGATAGTAAGGATACATGGAAGCCTATTCTCATCCTGTTGAAGTAAACCTTTATAGTTAAATAGCTTTTATAATTCGTAGTTATAAACAACCAATCAATCATAAATTCACCAAATAGATACTAGAAAATAGATAGTTGGTAATTGGACCCTAATCCTTGTGGACGATATTCGGTCTTATCAAAGACTATACTACTTGTCACGATAACGTGCACTTGCGTTTAAAGTGTGTGCATCTTAACGCGCATCAACGGGGCCCTGTCCCGTCATAGTGTTTACTCATTCTTAGAGGCTTGTAGTCCTGTTATAACTTGGGTTGTTAGGGATGTGACTGTTCGGTTTGATTTATATTAGAGGTAGCCATTTTTGGTTAGCATGTTTATTTTCTATATGGGTTCTTGTTGTTATTTTTTTTCCGCTGGTTTTCTCTGATGTTGTATCACGAGGGTGCCCGGGGTAAGGCACGATCCGCAGTGCATGGTGAATTCGTGACAAAAGTGGTATCGAGCGATTAATCCTCGGAAAGGGTCTGAGTCGTATCTAGTAAGTGCTTGATTATCGGTGTGGTGTGCACCACGTCTATGTCGAGAGGCATGAGATATTTAGGATTGATTTCCATTCTTTCACTCTAGATCGTGCAATAGAGGTGTGTTATAGGTTGAACTCCCTGAGACATATTTTCTGTATCGATTATGCCTCGCATGAGGCAACGCATGCCCAGGCAAGCGGCGGAGAACCACTAGTAGGACAGGGTTACGAGCACGAGCCCGATCTTTACGGAAGGAGATGTTTGGACGAGCTCCAGCGTCGCCAACTCAGCGAGTTTGGGGCGGCGGCAGCGAGGCGCGATACACGAGCCTCGATTACGGCTGGAAGCGGAGGATATGAGCTCTGAGAGATGGCGATTATTAGCGAGATCGTGGCTAGGCGGGAGGATAGGCGGGAGGCAGTTCCGGTTGTACCGTAGCCCATGAGGCGATAACGAGGCAGGACTTTTGAGTTGCGACCCACGAGTTCTATGGGTCGTGACACGAGATGACCCTCGGGAGTTTATCAAGCGATTCTGACGGATCGTAGAGTGATCGAGGCTTGAACCGCAGTCGGTATTGTTGGGCTCCCGTGGTGCGGGATCTGCGGTTGGTGGTATGATTCATAGGAACTATCGGGAGCATGCGCTTCCGGTATTTGGGGCGAGTTCTCGGGCGTTCATGGCCATTTCTTGCCTCCGCGGATGAGGGCTCGGTAGATAGATTTTGACCTTTGAGGCGAGTGGGTGGGCGGTCAGAAAGTACAGCGTGAAGTTTGACTCGTTGGCTCGGTATGTACCGCTTTGTGCGAACATGGAGGGCGGTGCACCGTATGTCACGAGGCTCGATGATTACTTGGCGAGAGTTGCAGGAGTAGCTCTTGATCGGGCATGGGCATTGCCAGCGTCTGGAACATATGCGCAGGTGTGAGAGCGCGGCCAGTTGTGAGTATCGCGAAGAGGCGGGGCGGGGTCCTCTAGTAGTTTTAAGGTAAACAACCTCGGCCGGAGCCGGTTACCTCAGTAGGTCGAGGCGCTCTCCACCGTCTTCCGGGCGTCAGGCATTTAGGAAGCGGGGCGGGGTTCTAGGGTTTGGGTTCCCGGAGGACCGAGTTCCGGTCGAGATGAGGCCACCTATACCTGGTGTGGTCGTCGGCGGTGCTATTATGGAGGGTGTCGTGGTACTCGAGGCTTATTACTCTTGTGGCAGCGAGGCCATTTGAGAAGATTGTCGTCGAGCGGCGAGAATATTATGGCTCAACCAGCGGTCGATGTGGATCTTCGTCTTGATGGCGTCGCCGGGGCGGTGTTCACGGACCAGCGAGCGCGGCGAAGTCGTGGTAGAGTCCCGATTCAGTGGTCCTCGAAGCGCATCTATGCTATGTCCGGCCGTCGGGACCGGGGCGTCACGGATGTCGTCAGTACATTATTGATTGCATGTTGTAGCGTATATGTTTTGATAGATCCGAGTTCTACCTTGTCTATATATCCTCATATTCTTTGGTAGAATAGGGATAGAGCAGAGTCCATAAGACCTTTTGAGGTGGCTACGCTAGTAGGTGATTCGGTGGTAGTTGGCGGGTATATAAGGCTTGCCGGTGACTATAGGCGATCGACGGACTATAGCGGAAACTTGATAGAGTTGGATATGGCGGACTTTGATGTAATTATGGGTATGGATTGGCTAGCGTCTTGCTATGCCAATGTGGAGGTATGAGAGAGGCTGATGCAGTTCGGTTTCTGGTGGCCGGTTGCTCAGTGGAAAGGGAATCTTGCATCGCAGAAGTAGGTTTATTTCTTACCTCAGGCTAGGAAGATGGTGCGGAAGGGTATATCTACCATATGGTTGGTATTAAATCACGAGGTTGAGATCTGGACCTTGATCGATTCCGTCGTTAGAGAGTTTCGGGCGTATTTCGGGCGAGCGGGTATCCTCACGAGAGAAATTGAGTTTTGCATTGATTTGGCGCGGACACTCGGCCGATATCTATTAGCCATACGGATGACACTGCCGAGATGAAGGAATTGAAGGACGGTGAAGGACTTGTTGGAGAAAGGCTTTATCGACAAGTGTTTCTCGCATGGAAGCGCCGATGTTATTTGTAAAGAAGAAGGATGGGGCAGCTGCGTATGTGTATTGATTACTGACGGTGAACAATGTAACTATCAAACGAATATCCCTCCCGAGATTGATGATTTGTTTGACGATTGCGAGTGCGAGATGTTTTCAAGATAGACTGCGATCTGGTTATCATCAGTGCGAGTTAGAGGCAGATATCCGAAAATGCATTCGGGACCGGTATGGGCCTATGAGTTGGTGATGTCTTTCGGGTTGACAACGCCCAGTGATATTCATGGATTTGATGAGCAGGTGTTCAAGCCATTCTTGGATATGTTCGTGATAGTTTTCATTGATGATATCTTGGTTTATTCGCGCGGGCGAGGCATCTGGTCATTTGAGGCGGTATTAGGAGTCCTCGGGGCCGTGATTGTATGCCAAGTTCTCAGCGAGTTTTGGTTGGCCGATGGCTTTCTTAGGGCATGTTATCGGGTAGATGGTATTGGGTTGTCTGACAAGGTGAGCGATCGAACTTGGCGGACCAGCTACAGCGGAGAGTGCACGACTTTGGGCCTTGCGGTTATTATCGAAGGTTTGTGGAAGTTTGCTTCCATTTGACACCTTTGACTAAGTGACTCATCGCGGTATGTTAGGTGGGCGGATGCTTGTGAGAAGTTTTCGATTGCTAAAGGAGAAGTTGATGGCCGTCGATTCTTACTCTTCGGAGGTTTAGATGGATATGTGGTTTTATTGTGGCGCTTGGTGTCGGGCTTGGAGTGCGTCTTTGATGCGGTACGGCATGAGTTATAACTACGCGTCTCGGCGGCAGGAAGCATGAGAAGAACTATCCGCGCGTGACTTGGAGTTAGCGTGATGATTCGTACCTTGAAGATGCGGAACATTATTTGTATGGAGTTCGTGGATATTTACACGGACCACGAAGTCTCGGTATATCTTGACCAAAGAAAGTGAACTTGCGGCGAAGGCGGTGGTTGGGCGCTTAAGGATTCTGACGTTGATATTCTATACCACCGGGGAAGGCGATGTAGTTGCGGATGCGTAATCGCGGTCGATGGGTAGTCTGCGATGTACGGCCGGAGAAAGAGATATGGTCAGAGTTACATCGGCTGCGAGCCTTGGGGTTCGTTTGGTTGGTCCCGATAGTGATGGAGTTCGGGTTCGAGAGGTAGGAGTCTTCCATCGTCGAGGAAGTGAAGAGGCGGCAGTATGAGGATCCGATTATAGTGCGGTATCGAGATCACGGCTCTCCGGAGGAGAAGAGTTTATTTGAGTAGCACGATGGGGTGCTAAGATTCGAGTCGGTTGTGTGTTCTGGCGTGTGAGAACCGTCGTGATTAGGGAGGCACCACGGTGCTCGTTATTCTATTCACGGTCAACTAAGATGTACCATGACCTCGGTATATATATTGGTGGGATGGCACGAAGAGGGCGTGGCGGTTTGTTGCCTGATGCCTAATTGTCGGCGAGTTAAGGTTGAGCACGAAGCGGTGGGCTATTACGCTATTGATATTCCGATGTGGAAGTGGAGGTGATCAGCATGGACTTTATTACGGGTTACCTACCCTCGGAGGAAGCATGATTCCATTTTGGTGATTGTCGGCGGTGACAAAATCAGCCCATTTTCTTCGATCGGGGCGACTTTTGTAGAGATTATGCGGTATATATCGGGAGATTGTGAGATTGCGGAGTTCTATATCGATTATTTGGCGAAGAGGCCCGATTCACGGCTAACACGGAGTCTTTCGAAGGATTAGGGACACATGTGAGTCTCGATCTGGCATTTCATCCTCGGATAAGCGGGCGGGCGCGCACTATCGGACAACGAGGATATCTGCGGGCTTGTGTTATTGATTTGAAGTGGTGGGAGGATCATTTACCTCTTGTGGAGTTTGCTTATAACAACAACTACCATTCTAGTATTCAGATGAAGCCTTATGAGGCCTTATACGGGAGGAAGTGCAGGTCACCAATAGGCTGGTTCGAGGTGGGAGAAGTGCAGTTAGTCGGGCCAGACTTGGTTCGTGAAGTGGATAAGGTGAAGCTTATCGGAGGCGGTTATTGTCGGCTCGAGTCGGCAGTCGTATCACGGATCATCGTCGACAGGAGTTTGAGATAGATGATTGGGTCTTCTGAAGGTATCACCCGTGAAGGCGTGATGAGATTTGGGAAGAAAGGAAAACTTCGGCAGAGTACATTGGGCCTTGCTCAGTTGTCAGTAGGGTAGGCGAGGTTGCTATGAGTTAGATCGTCGTCAGATTTGGAGAGTACATCGATTTTCCATGTGTCTATGTTGCGGAAATGTATTGGAGACCCGTCTAGAGTGCACCGATTCATGATGTCCGGTGTGAGAGGGTTATCGTATGAGAGAGTCCCGTAGCGATACTCGATCGTCGAGTTAAGCGACCGGACGAAGGGCGTGGCTTCGTCAAAGTCTTATGGCGGAGCGAGCGAGGAGGAGATGACGTGGGAAGCAGAGAATGACATGATGAATAAGTATCCTCACTTATTTCCTATACCTCCAGGTAACCCACTTTCTTGCTTGTTAGTTTTAATTTGGCAATTTTGCTTGAGTATTGTTGTGGTTTGTGGAGCGTCTTTAATTGCAAAAAGAATAGTTGAGAGGGTCTATGTTGGGATTGTGGTTTGAGTAAGCCTAGAAGGAACATTCGAGACGAATGTTTCTAAGGGGGGGGGGGGGGGATAATGTTATACCCCGTAGTTATGGACATGCGTGTGAGGCGTCTGAAAGGAGTAAGACTTAAAATTTTGAAAGATAAGTTGTGGATTGTTTGGACGGGTTTTAGTCAACTTTGGGGCGGGTTATGACCGGTACATTGAAAGTTCCTAGGTGTTTCAAAGGCCTAGTCGTATTTCGTTGAGTCTAGTTTCCAGCGGAACCAACCGTTCGTCGATAGGACATCGGGTAGGAAGTTATGGGAGTTACAAGTTCGGTCTGTGACGGACGAGAAAAGTGTTTGGGCACGAGCCACGGGGCGCGGCGCTGCGAGGGCATGGCGGAAATATTTGAGGCTCGCTGAAGTTGAGCGCCACAGCGCGGAAGCGAGGGCAGCGGCGGAAAGTCTGGAGCGGCGAAGTTTAGCGCGTGCGGCCATTTCTGAGACTCTGGCGGGTTTCTGGTAGTGGAAAAATTCTGCACTGTTTTGTTTTAAAAGAGGTCATGGGTGGGTGACAAGTGTCCCCCCCCCCCCATCTGATTTTTGCATGTCTTATATATTGACCAAGTCTTGAAGACTTGGTCATCTTTCAAATCCTTCTCTCTCTCTAAGCTAAAGCTCTCCCTTCTCTAGAATTCCAGAGGAATTCAAAGCAGAAAATCTGAAAAGTTAGGACAAGAAGGAAGCTTGTGGCTAGCTTGTAGGAGTTATTGTGGTGGTGTTCTTGGAAAAGAGGCTAGCAAAATTGTTGGAATAATTTTGGCTAAAGCTCTAAGGTAACAATCCTTCTCTTGTAGCTAGTTATTGATGTTGCATGTGAAGAAGAAGGAACTTGTAGTAGTAAATAATGCTCTTAGATTCATTGCACTTAAGAAATATGGTTTGGATATGAAAGGATTGGTTAAAAAGGTTATGTGAGCATGTTGTAGCCTAAAAACTACCTTAGACTTGTTAAGTTAATTGTTGTACCTTATGGCGAATTTTACACACAGTTTAGGTGTGTAATCCCTTTGAAATGTTTGGCTTGTTGGGCCTTAAATGTGGCGTTTGGATGTTGAATTCGGCCTTGAAAAAGGTGGCAAGTATGTAGAAACAAAGGAAATGTTGCCCAATTTTTCATAGGAATTAGTAACTTTGAACTTGGAATATTCTACATTGAAATTAGAGGTTAATAAACGTATTATGGTCATTATAGGTTGACATATTACGTGCGGTATTTTGGACTTAGCAAGTGGATTGACCGAAGAGGTATGTGGAGCTTTCTTATCTCTTGAGCATGAGTAGTTGTACCTATGTAGTGCGGTGAGCGTCTGAGATTTGACATTTTTCACTTGTTTTAAGTATATGATACTTGTTTCGTTTTAAGGTATAAGTCCCTTGGATATAGGGAGAGGTGTTTGACTAGTGTACAAGGGTAATATAACAACTTTATGGGAAGTTGGTTGTATTGACTTTATGAAGGGTTAATAAGGAAAGGTTTACTCCAAGTAAAATGAGTACGGATAAAGGATTTGGATTTTGTGGAAGGCAAATTGTTTTAAGGCATTAATTGCCTAAGGTTTTAAAAGAGATGAAGTCACTTGATTTTAGAAGCCTATTGTATTTTTAAAGGTAAACGTAACTTGTTTTGCAAAGTTGTCGTGACTTGATACCACGGTTATTAGTATCTTGGAAGTTTTATATAAAAAGGAGTCATTTTCTTAAAAGGTTTAAGGAACGTGGTACTTGGGTTAAATTCCCGGATTTTCTTTTAAAATGACATGTAGTGCCTTAAGTAACTAAAATGAGAGGATGTACTAGAAATGTTATTAAGGAGTTAGGAGATATTCTTAACTTGCTTACGTTTACGTTTTGATAAGCCGGTAACGCTTATGTTATGTATGATAGCCGGTTGTGCTGATTTATGTATTATTATTATCATTATTATTACTATTTATGCCATGGATTTGCTACCCATGATGCGAGTGCGGCGCTTGTACTCATGCGGGCCCACAGGGTCGTCTGGGTGAAATAGTCTCGTGCGGGTTAAATAGTCATGCGGGCGGATGACCTCATGCGGGTGAAATAGTCCCGTGCGGGTGAAATAGTCTCGTGCGAGGTGATGATCTTATGCGGGTCCACGGGACCCGTGCAGTGAAGCTTGATCCGAGTAGGATTGCTTAATGATACTACAGGCGGGAGATCTGTTTTGATCATGAGCCTCTATTTTATCTTGATAAAGTTTATACTTATTACTCTGCATTGTTAGTAAGAGCAGTATCGGTATTTTTGACTCTCTTCCATGACTCAAGTTTATTTTAAACTTGTGATATTATTCTGATATTTTCGATTTTACATACTTGGTACATATTGTGTCTTGACCCCTTATCGGGGATGCGTTCATCTTGTGAGTAAGAGGCGGTGGTGGATCCTCATTCTTGGATCTTTACTCGGTGTCGGGAGCTCAGTTTCTCGGAGGCTCGACTTTTAGTGCAGTTCTCCCGGTGTTGTAGATATTTTGTACATTCGGGCGGGGCGGGGCCTGTCCGTCATAGTGTTTACTCATTCTTAGAAGCTTGTAGTCTGTTATAACTTGGGTTGTTAGGGATATGATTCGGTTTGATTTATATTAGAGGTAGCCATTTTTGGTTAGCCTGTTTATTTTCTATATGGGTTCTTGTTGTGAGTTTATTTTCCGCTAGTTTTCTCTGATGTTATATCACGAGGGTGCCCGGGGTAAGGCACCATTCACGGGTCCGTGGTCGGGTCGTGACACCCGGTCTACTCCATGTGTCTTCTTGGGATATCCTACGATCACCGTGGCTACAAGTCTATGATATTTCTTCTCGAAATTATTATAAGTCATCATGTGATCTTTGATGAAACAAGTTTTCCATTTGCTAAAATACATGAAATCGGGACTCGCTCACCATGATTTTTGGATGATGATAGACTTAGTACCTCGCTCGATTTTTCTGATCAGAAACCCACTGCAGGCGGCGGTTGGGCTAAGCGGACCTCGATGCGTTGGACGACCACTGGGCGTCTGTCGGCCTCGGCCGAACCAGGCCCGGTGCACGCCTTTGTTATCCGATGGCGCGTCTAATGTCTGCCCGTGATACAGCATCTTTCTATTGCCGATCCACGCCTCGCCGATTTCCAATGGCGAGAATGGCGATGGCGTCGATCCGCCACCTCTATTTGGCGATCTTTGTCGATCCGGTGATGTTTCTTGTCCGGTCACCCGCAGTCAACATGGTATTGTCAAACCCGATATCAAATACAACCTCCATCTGAGTTTCCAAATCACATTTACCTCGTAAACCCGATTATGCGCTCGAGGCCAATTGGAAAATGGCCATGGATGATGAATAACATGCCCTTATTAAAAATATGACATGAGATTTAGTACCTCGTCCATCTAATGCGAATATTATTCAGTCTATGTGAATTTTTAGTCATAAAGAAAATTCTGATGGTTCTTTTGAGCGGCATAAGACCCGTCTTGTAGGTGATGGAAAGACCCGACAAGTTGGCATCGATTTTGAGAGGCGTTCGATCCGGTGTTCAAACCAACTACCATCGAACGATTCTAAATGCATCGCTCTCAAAAGGATGGCCAACAACTTGTGGATGTCAAAAATGTCTTTCTTCGTAGTCACTGAATGAGATAGTTTACATGCGCCAACCTGCAGGATCTGAGATTCTAAATTTCCCAACCATGTGTGCTTGCTAAAGAAATCATTGTATGGCCTCAAACAGGCTCCCAGGGCTTGGTACAAGCGGTTTGCAGATTTTGTGTCACAAATGGGTTTTACTCACAGCCGTTCTGACAATTATCTATTTATTTATCGTCAGGGTAATCATACTGCTTATCTTCTTTTATATGTGGATGATCTCATTCTTACAGCATCTTCAGACTCTCTCATATCATATCTCATTTTGGTTCCGAATTTGCTATGAAGGATTTTGGTCCATTACATTATTTCTAGCTATTATTGTGACACGACATGCAGGTGGATTATTTCTCTCCCAAAAGATATATGCATCTGAAATTGTGGAACGGACTGGTATGTCCTCATGCAAACCTTCGGCAACTCCGGTGGAGACCAAGTCAAAGTTGAGTGCTATCTACTGAAAACCACTTTGATCCTACATTATCTGCGGCTGGTTGGAGCCTTGCAGTACCTCACTTTCACCAGGCCGGATATTACCTACGCAGTACAACATGTGTGTCTATTCATGCATAATCCGATGGAAGAACATATCGTGCCCTCAAGCGCGTTGTGCGGTATATTCGGACAACTACGATCTGGATTACACCTTTACCCATCTTAATCACCAAACTTGTCACTTACGCGGATCTGGTGGCGAGTTGTCGGACGCGGACGTTCCACTGCAGTTCTTGCATTTTCCTCGGAGATAATTTGGTCTCACAGTCTTACAAAGGCAACCACGATATCACGCTCGAGTCTTTGAAGCCCAGTCTGCGTCGGTTGCCAATGTTGTATCTGACTCATGCTGGATTCAGAATCTTTTACTTAAGCTTCATTGCCCCATTTCAACTGCTACTATGGTATATTGTGATAACATTAGTGCAATATATATATATCGAGAATCGATCCACCGTCAGCACTAAACATATTGAGTTAGATATTCATTTTGTCAGTAAAAATGTAACATGCGGACAAATCTGAGTGTTACATGTTAAATGGCGATATCAGTTGCGATATCTTCACGGACTTAGTGATACTCTTTGAAGAATTTGGGGCGATCTCGGCCTCGCCCTCAAACCATTTGCGGGAGTGATAGAATATTCTAGAATAATATCATTGTGTAATATATTGTATTAATGTAATATCTCATCCTATATGGTAGGTAATTATTGTATAAGAATATTCTTAGGTTTATACTAGGCAAAACTTATTCTTCCTAGTCATTGTAATATTGTATATATTCTTACCTAATGGAACAAGGTAAGTTGAGGAAAATATTCTTACAGTTTTAGTAGTTTTTGAGTCTTAGAGTCTTAAAAAATGAATGAGGAAAAATGAAATAATTCAAATATTTTTGTTTCTTTTATTTGTTTTTAGTAGCTTCTTAACTCCCTCATTGGTTGCATACATCACCCGCTCCATGGGTTTCTTATGACCTCGATTTTTTTGAGGGGACATGAATCGGGTAATTATTTTATTTTTAGGAGTAGATTTTTAGGAGTATTAAAGAGAAGAAAAACCTTTGTAGCTTGCTTGATACTAGCATATATAGGTCTGAGTTTGAGTAGTACTTTTCTGTGAGTGCTTGAGTAATGAAAAAAAAGATAGCATGCTTTCTAATACCTAAGCTCAGGGTTGTACTATATATATAACTTATTCTTATTTTGTAGTTCGTCATGATCCTGTCTATCTTAGAGTAAAATAGATCCATCTTGATTGATACTTGTGCCATGTATGGTGAGGATTTCTTGCTTGTATTCCATGTTTTGCATCTTAGTCTAGAATTTGCTCTACATGTTATTGAAGCGAAATAAAAGTGTTGTTCTGTTTAGAAGATGATAATAGATTTTCTTTGATTTGTCTTGTGAATTTTAGCTTTTGGATATTATTACCACTAGTTAGCCATTTAGTGCAGCCTTTTGTTGCTAGTAGTATTTTTGCCTTGATCCTTTTAGTTGAATTCCTAGTTTTGGCACCCTACTTTTGAAACAATGTAACTTAGATTGTGTGATATAATTGATAAATCTGAAGAAAAATGATGATCAATGTAAAAGGTGACTAATGATAGCTGCAAAGTGATGAAGTCCTCTTAGAAAGAATGTGGCATGAAAAGAAAAAAGAGAATGAAAATTTCTTGAAAAAAAATTGAAACGTTCTTGAGATGAGGGAAATACTTGTGAAATAATTGATAAACAGAGGGCTGAAAAATCGTTAAAAGATGAAATAATGGGTGATGAAGTCTAGAAAGTGCAAGTGCTTGGGAAGTGTAAGTCAGCTATTATATAATTTTCTACCCGTCCACTAGACAACATTACAACTCGTTAAAATCCTATTTGATTCTATTCGAGCACGTTTAATTAATGGAGATGTACATAATGGGCAAGCTTATGGTTCTTTGGGCATACATGTGAAGTTCTTTCTGAGTGCGGGAGTTGTTTTTCGATGTTAAGTCCTTAATTTACATTCATTATTTGATTAGCGTTTGTGGGCTATTTCTTCTTATGAGGGCACTTGTTTCATGATAGATATGTGATGTTATTAGATTTCTTTGACAGAGTAGAAGAACGAGCTTAAATTTGATAAGTTAGAGTCCGTCTATGAGATTGGGAGGTTAGAGGTTTGTTATTTGATTGTGTGACTTGTGTATCTTGCATGATGATCAGGAAGTGTATATTTGATGATTTGGATTGCTATAGGGCCTAATTGTTGATATCAACCAAAGTGATGGTGTTCGTAGGCTTGATTTATCGAGATTGGTTTAGATCTTACTCGAAGACGAGTAAGACTTTAAGTGTGAGGTTGGTGATGTTTGGCCTAAAATGCATATATTTAGCCATTGTTGTCTCACGTTTAGTACTTTTAATTGTCTTTTGGGTATAAATTATACTACTTTATTCTTAATATTATATTTTTAATGTGTAGAAATAAAGCGGCCTGAAGATGAAGATGTTTGAAGCAAATTAAGAAGCAGATTTGTTGAAATTGCAAAAATCAGAAAAGAAATATGATTTTCTTAATAAAATAAAATGTTGCCAACTAAGTTGAATACATTTGGAGAAATGCTGAAGAAAGCAAAGTGAATTGAAGGCACACATGTGAACGAAGGGCACATATAGTTTATGTACGTGGCATCGAAGCGGCCAAGTTAAATCAACAACTACAAGAAAAATGATATCTGGTGTGATCAGTGTGACAGTTTTTGCAACTGTCACATAGTGTGACAATTTTTCCCTTGACTTCTTGATCAATAGACAACATGACATATGTGTGTGATTATTTAAGCGTCAAAAATTTATGGCCAATTATTTGCAAATCACGTATGTTGTGTAGCGGTTTTATAGAATGACCCATTTGTTTTGAGTTGGACCAGGCCCAGCCATAAAAGCGGGACGGCCCATCTAAAATACACATTTTGTTATCGTGTAAACACCCAATTCTCATTCCCGTTTTGGCATCGATGTGAAACCACAGCAACTTCCTCGTCTCTCTCTCTCTCTTTGCTCGGCTTGCGGAAAAGGCGATATCGAGCGTACACCTTTACGGACCTTTGCTCGTCAAAATGGGCAATAGATTTAATGTCTCTTGCCACTTATGTCATCATCGACCACCCTTTGAGTAAGGGTAACCCGCTTTTAGTTGCTTTTACATTCATTTTAATGTTTTTGTTATTAGCATTTTGAATACTTAATTTCTATTGGATATCTTATTTGGGAGAAAATTCCCCACGATTCTTGTTATCTACATCATATTTTATAGGGTTTTCTAGGGTTTTGGGGTTACATAAATGAAACCACAACCTCCTCATTATTTCAATGATTTGATGGCATTAAAATCTCTTGATACTTTGACAATAAATTTTTGAAATTTTAGGTTTTAATATCCTTAAGAGCCATAGTTAGAGAATGTTTGATTAATTTTGATTAATTTGGGATCTAATCCCCATGGCAGAACACTAAACACTTAGATTTGATCATTAATTTTCTAATCCCTTCCCTTTTTGTGTGTGCGAGTGAATGTGATGTGGAAGTGAAGATCAAGCTCTCCCTTTGACCCTAGGCTGCCCTAAAAAAGGTAATTGTAACGACCTGTTTAGTCGTTTAGCACGTTAGAACTACGAAAGTAGTATGAGACTATAGGGTATTAAATTATAGGAGTTTTAATATACAATTGGTGCATGAATTTAATTAATTAGATGATTTGATTTTTAATATATGAAAGGGGGAATAAAATTAGTGAGTGACTGAGTGGGCCAAGCATACTACCCTTTTGGGTAGACGCGTTTTAACACAAAGAAAGGGGAGGGCGGTTTGAGCGACAAAACAAAGGGGAACTGGCGACTAGAAAGAAAGAAAAGGAGCATTTGGAAAGAAAGAAGAAGGAAGGAAGAAAGGAAAAGAAAACCTAGCAAGTAGGCGAGGAGAGGAGTGCTCAATTAAGTTGAGTTAGATTACGTGGTTGAGTTAATCTATTCATGATTAGTATAATAGTTTGTTGTAGAAACGAAATCAA
The DNA here is from genome assembly GCA_029844215.1 of Przewalskia tangutica. NCBI lineage: Eukaryota > Viridiplantae > Streptophyta > Magnoliopsida > Solanales > Solanaceae > Przewalskia > Przewalskia tangutica. The sequence continues at coordinate 110,421 of JAQGDG010000539.1, forward strand.
AATTCAAGAAGTCATTACACGACAATTTCCACAATCCACTTGAATAAGAGAAACTTGAGGGATGTAACATGACATAATGATTATAGCAGCATATTAAACGTGAAAAATGTATAAAAGAATATAAAAATATGGGCTGAATGAAAGTTGTAGATTACTCTGTTCCCATCAGTTTGATATCTTACGGAGAAAAATTCGACTTATGGTTTGAAATTATGATTGTTTAAAGTTTCTGCCTCATTTTACCGAAACTCAGGCGACACATCATATAAAACGTAAAAACTATACAAATACGTAAGGAATATGAAAATATGGGCTGAATGAAAGTTGTATATTACTCTGTTTCCGTCAGTTTGATATCTTACGAAGATAAATCCTACTTATGGTTTGAAAGTTATGACTGTTTGAAGTTTCTGTCAAATTTTGCAAAATTTCTGACGACACAGATTTCATAGGATTGTTTTTCTCGTAAATTTTCACCAACTACACTAAGTATTGTCATATGGGATTCGGTATAATAATAGATCCTAGTTGTTTCCTTCGATGTGGTACAATAAACACCTGATTTGAGATTCTGAATTTAATGATATATCATTTCTGAGCGGAATCACGAAAGTTAAAAGAAAGAAATATTATTTGTTTGTCATGAAGTTATGCTAATATTTTTATAGGGGTATGAGTTTAGTCATACAATGGAAATGGTAAAGATCTTGTTAATATAAATATAGCAATATGGGTGTCCTTAGATTCGTATTATAATATAGTTCACATATTTTAGATTTTAAGCGTTCAGAGGCTCTACGCAAGGGAAAGACATTGGCTTGATCGTTCGTGGTACCCGCTCAGCATTGAGGTAGGTTACGGTTTACTTTAGTTAGACTTTGATTAGAATATCGTATGTAGATATAGGAATTGACAGGGATAGCAAGATAGGCCTTCGGGCATGAAGTGGAGATGAATTACAACTACGTTGGTTTAGTAATTTATTATGTGGACTTATCGCCATATGTGTATTTTTCCATTATTATCACCTGATTATATCTCCGTTTCATAATGGCTCGCTTGTCTTGTGAAATGAAAGAATTGTGATGTTGATAATTGAACATAGGACATTGGTATGACTTATACTTGTCGATTATATATTTGTGATATGTGTTGAGACTGATATCATTCCTGTCATACTTTTTGTTATACTATTGTTTGGATGATATTGATAAACCCCGAGGTTTCTGTCGGAGATTGAGAGTGATTGAAAAACTCATAGGTTTCTCTCGGAGATTGTGGTGATTGATAACTCAGGGTTCTTTGCTGAGATTGAGAGTGATTGAGCAAGCTCAAGGTCTTTGTCGGAGTGCAAGTAATTTATAGCTTAGGGTTCTGGCGGAGCCACAGTGGTACATGGACTTGGGTCCCCAGTAGAGTCATGGCTTGAAGGTAATGCCTTAGCATGTGTGTACGAGAGTGGAGTGAGGGAGAGGTGACTATTTCATTTTCTTGTATTCATCCACTCATACATGTGACTGAACATTTGATTAATTGTATTTGTCTTGGTTGATTACATAATTTCTTACATTTTGACTTGTATAGGATACATAATCATACCTGTTGTTCTATGTGCTACTTGTTAGTTTCAACTCTCCATGCGTTATCTAATCATGATGTTTACCGGTACTAATGTTGTAGTGATACTACTATTGCTGCACTTTTGTTGAGTGCAGTCACGATCCAGTTCGATTCGCCGTGGTGATTTGCGAGTGGACATCTTACAGTTATTCGGGGTGAGCTACTTGGTAATCCTTAGTAGCCCTGAAGGGCTGCTTGGTTATTTCCATTTTTAGTTGGTTATTGTGATGATGTAACGCCGGACGTGCTGGACTTAATTTTGAGTTTGTAAGTGCTCTTGTACCGCTTTTGACGGATTTTGGGAATTAAGTATTTAAGATTATTATAACTTCTTTCTTTATTTTATTTCGATTTAACTTGTTATTGAGAATATGGTTCGCTACTCTTTTTGGGAATAGGGTTGGTGTCATCCTGCTCGTGAATTGGAGTCGTGACAAAGTTGGTATCAAAACTTCTAGGTTATAGGTCTAATGAGTACAAGAGCGATGTCTAGTAAGTCTTGTGGATTGAGTGCGTAGGCGTTCGTGCCCGTCCTCGAGAGCTATAGGACATTGAAACTCTCATTCTTTTCTCTTTTAAATGCGAGTTCAATCAGGTTGGTGCTCGACTCGTTCCTTTCGTGCTTGTAGTCAGATTGAGTATCTGGTTCATTCTTTTCGTGCAAGATTATTGATTAGTATCTCCCGTGGTTACATGGTACACGAGGGTGGATGTCTTCATCTGGTAAAAAACTACTATGGATGATTGAATCTTGTGGGAATAGTGAGGTGTAGTCTACTAGTAAAGATCATTTTTGCAGGTTCACTTGATTGGGTATGGTTATAAGAAAGAGTCATTTAGAACTATGAGCATGATAATTTTGTGGTACTACTTTGTGTATGAAGTGGATACTAAAGGCATGAATTGAATGGTAAGTTTGACCACGCCGTAGGATTAGGGTATCGATGACCGACTAATAGAATTGACTATAGCGATGGATGAGTAGTTTTAGTTTAGTTACTCAAAGAGTTATCGGTTGTTGCACTAAATTGGAGAAGAAGTGTTGATATTGTATAAGAGATGCATTAGACTTAGAGGAGTGCTCGGTTTTAATGTTAGGTAATGCGGGAAGGAAAATATTCGAAATTCAAGGTTGTGGTTTAATACTACCTCCGTGATTGGCTTAGATATTTTACAAAATTTATGATATTTTATCCGTCCAGTGAGTGGATTTGAGTGATTTTTGGTAGGTGATGGAAAAGCGATTTTGAATGAAATATGGCGAGGAATTAAGATAAAGGTATCATACTATCGGTTTTAGAGGATTTTGATTTAAAAGGTGTGACATTTCGATCATGTATGGATTATGGTGGCATTATATTATATAATTCTAATAGGGTGTAAAGGTGATAACTATGTTGAAGAAGGAATACTATGGATGATTTGACTTAGCGTATGGCAAGTGCCAACGAGACTTTGCAATTGAAGAATTGATGAAGAGGTAGGAAAGTTGAAGTCATAATTTTTGAGGTAAGGCTATGTCGGTGGAAATAGACTATGTTGAAGTGATGGATAGATAGTATGGTTGAGTACTTCAAATATGAATGACTTAAGAATATTTTTGTGTGGTAAGGCATGAATAGCAAAATTGATATTTTGGGATTGCTAAATCGTAATAAGGTATTGCGTTAAGAAATTTTATTGCTTTGAAAAGTGGTGTGCGAGGCCATAGGCCTTATGTTGGAGTGTTGATGGGATGAGCGAGTTTAGTGAAAGTAATAGGAGGAGAATTTGATGTAATTAGATTGATGAAGTTTATCGTATTTGGATGAATAGTACGAGTTGACAAACCTTAAGATTAAAAATACAAAGGTATAGTTCATCGGTACTCGATCGATTGCTGACTTGGGAAAATTTTAGTTTTGAAGACTAGAGTGACAACACCGGTCTGTGTATTCATGAGAAAGTGGATGAGATGGATCAACACAGACTTATGAAAGACTTACTACTTATTTTATAAAGATATGGAATTAGCTGGGGTGACTATTAGTGATATTTAGAGAATTGCACATGTTTGACAACGGGTTGTAGCTTGGGCTAAAATATTATGGAGACTTCAATAAATATTATGGAATCAACCAATTGCGTTAAGAATTATAGTTAAAATAAAAATTCAAGTATTTCAAGTGGAGTATCAAATCTGGGAGAATAAGACTATTGAGAGAAAAAAGAAGATTAGGCGGATTAAATGAACAAGCAAAATTGCTATGGACTTCTGATATGATTACCATGGACTTTGAGAAAAATTGGTGTTATTGGGTCACTGTGTATAGTTTGACGAAGTCAACTCTCATTGTTTGGATTACGCTACAACTCAAATGGAGTTTGTGTCATTTCACCCTTAGGCAGTTGCTGATCAATGCGGATAATTCGATTATTTAGGACATGTGGTGGACTTGTGATTGACGGCGTTCATTAGGATCAGTTTTGTCTTTGGCAAAACTTTCTTACGGTGATGGTTACTATTAGAGTGTTGAGATTACACCGTTTGACGTATTATATAGTAGGAGATGTCTTTCTTTGATTTTTGGTTCAATGTGTTCGAGAGTTAGAACTTAGAGTGCGGTGGTTGAGATATTCTTTAGACAATGTAAATTGATGTAGGATAGGCTTAACAACTCATAGTAGTTAAAGAGTTATGAGAATCAGAATTTTTGATTTGGAGTTCATGATAGGCGGAAATGCGAGTAGATATCACTCGGTTGTTCAACGATTCGATTACTTTTTGTTTCCTCCACTACCTGCGTCGTTAGGGCGGCGGTGTTTGATTTTTATCTAATGTAACGACCCGTTTGGTAGATTGTGCGATTAGAACTACGAAAGTAGTATGAGACTATAAGTATTAAATTATAGGGTTTTAATATACAATTGGTGCTTGAATTTAATTAATTAGATTATTTGATTTTTAATATATGAAAGAATAAAATTAGTGAGTGAGTGAGTGGGCCCAGCTTACCGCTACACTAGGTAAGGCACGTTTTAACAATGAACCAGTTTTCTAGACATTTTCAACCTTTCTTTCCATAAGCCACACATGCAGGCTAAGCAAATATCTCGAATAATTAGATGTCATGAATTTTGGCATATCTAACCAAGCACACATATTATGGCTTTTAATTTCATTACATTATCTCACTTTATCCACTCAATATCTTTGTAAGCTGCATCATGATCCGTAAAAAATATGACTTAAACCGTAAACGACAAAAGACAACCAAAGGCTCAAGCAAAATAAGACACGCGCCAATGACGCATTGTCCCCGATGTGAAGACTAAAAATAAAGGGACAACTGACCGGCAACAGCGGTCATATGCGGAGTGCAGGAGGAAGGTCAAATTCTGCACATGGCCAGAAGGAGGCGATTATAACGGGTTAGCGGCGTCGCAGTGCTGCAGAAAGATTCCAACATCTTCGATTTTTGCATTGTTAACCATCAGCCGCGAATTAGTCTGCGCGCCGTGCATGATCAAAAACACTAGCATGCCATATCGCGAGATTGTTGAAGATAAAATAAAACAAATATAAACAAAAATTGAAATAACATAATTAAAACATTAGGTTGCCTCCCAGTAAGTATTTATCTTTAACCTTTTAGCGGTGTGAGTTGCTTGCTAGATCGAGGAGGTAGAGTGTCCCTCAGCGTATCCACTTTGTATTTTCCTCCTCCTTCTCGCTTCTTTTCCAGAGGCTTATTTTAGGAGGGTTCGTTTCCTTTGTTCTTATCCACACATTATTAACGGGTAAAAATTCTTACCGTCAAAGGCATCGATACCCGGAAATTTCATGAAGACCTTTTTATCAACTAGACCAATAGCAGCCAGCATCGACTTGAGGTTGGTGGGCAGCTTGAAACTTTAAACACCGTTTCTACCTTGAACTCTGAGCTTTGCTCCACTTTTCAGCGTGATGAGGCTCTCCTGTGGCTAGGAATGGTCTCAAGGATCATGGGCATATTTCATCTTCATCCATGTGTAAAATGAGAAAAATCGGCGGGAAGGATGAATTTGCCACTTGTGCAACACGTCTTGATAATTCTTTGGGATGCTGGCGACGATCACTAGGCTAAGGTGACTATGGTTGGCCTTGCCTCCCCCGAACCAAGTTTTTAGCACAGAGAGGCGTTAGTTTGTGCTGCCCCAGATCCACATAAGGCTTGCTTGCGTATCACATTCCACATGGTGCGAGTAGAGGTGAAACTCTGGATCATTGACTTTGGGAAAGATTCTTACGCAATATGTACTTTGCCTCCTCTGCCTGCTTTGTCTCATAATGCCGGCTTACTCTTCTTAAAGGATGTCGCCATGAACTTCACGTCTGACATTTGCTCCGAAGCTGATGAAAGGAAGGTTAATGTCTGATTTTTAAATACATCAACAAAAATTTAGCCTTATCAAGCCTTAACCTACAGTATGTTGAGGTAAGGGATTTTGTCTGTATACTCCTCATCGTCACTGCGGGTGGAGCATTCTCTAAAGTAAGCAGGTCGTGATAACCCCATCTTTACTTGTTATCGTGCGTCCTTACCATTTTGACCTTCAGGGTGTCACTCTGCTCTGCTTCCAACTTCTCAAATTGATTGTGGCATTGCTCATGGGTTCATCAACTTATCACTAGGGAGAGTTCCACTGGTCTGTCATTTTAACTTCCATGCCCATTTGCCAATGAGTCTACAAGTTCTAATGGAGGATCTTGTTTACTGCGTGGATTGCAGTCTACGTCATAAAATGTACATGGGTTGTGATGATAAAATTGAGGACTAGTTATTGCCGTGAATTGAGTGCGAAAATTGGTGAGAGTCAACAATCTTTGCTTTTATGTTATCAAGCCTCTGCTTAACGTAGGAGTGTTGGTGATGTGAGGATGATGCACGAAATGGTGGTTGTTCTCTCACTTTATAAACTAAGTTCTGAGACTAATAAAAAGCAATGAAGCAGATCACGACAAACAACTCTAAAGTAAAAAAAAAAAACTGATAATAAAAAAACCAAATTAGAAAATAAGAATAGATAAATCGATATTATGATGCGCGATCTCGTGCCAATGGCGCCAAAAATTTATTTGCGATTTTCTAGATGCTTACAGTGTATGTATCGTTCAGTAATAAAAGATACGTGGGCGAATTTATAGTCACGAGAGATTGATTTATTAAATGCGATTATATTCTATGATATTTATTTGGTTGGCGTTAACTGTTTGAGGATTATAACTAAAATTATAACTAATTGCGGAAAATAAACTAAAGATTATAAGACTTTGGGTTTATAATAGTTATGAAGGTAATAGGATTCCAATCTCATGATTACTCCACTCTTTCACGTGTTAATGCAGTGTGTAGTTATTTTTCTTATTAAGATAAAGAGTTAACTAATGTCATCATATTAGAGTTAGGACATCGAGAGCTCAGCCATACAACGAGGCACATATTTCTATGATAGATTTTACCAGCGGAGGATTAAGAGCGATAACCTGAATTACCAAGTGTCGAGTATCAGGTACTTTAAATACGATTTTAACCTATGTCTGAACAATTCTGACATATTCAAATCTACTTTCGGACTTTTGATTCGAAATCATATAAGTGATGACAATTAGTAGCTAGTTAATTATCAAGCAATCGTAATAATATTGAATGGATCTTAATATCTTTGAAGAATAAATCGATAACTAATCATTAACTATATGAAAGAGCTTCAAGAATTTGTTGGAAACCTACTAAAGTAATTGGCTCTAAACATGGTGTATCAAGAACTAATTTACAATCCAGCATAAGCTGAAATAAAATAAGGGAAAGAAAATAACTTGAACAATGAGATGTCTCGATTGTGTCTTGCCTCCTTTTCTCCTCTCAGTTCAATCCCAGATAATCACGAGGTTTAGGGTGTTTATCTCTAGAAAAACCTTACTTGGACCCCTTTACCCTTGTCGATTTCGATCTCTTTTAAAGTCGCGTCAGGCAGCGATTAGATTGGCGATTCTGCATGATGCACTAATTCTTACGAAACCAATGGCCTCAGCTGGACATATGGCACGTGGTACCTCTACCCACGCTTGGACCATGGCGCCTTGCCGGTATTTGATTTGGACTTTGGCGAATTTTATGACTGGTGCTAATTTTCGGCCAGCGGTTCCATGGAACTGTTGATTTTGTCAGGAATCTGCGATTTCTTACATTCTTCTTGGAACTTCTTGGGTTTCTTTCTTGGGTTGTGCTTGTACAATTTCCATCCTCAGTTAAGCTCATTTCATCACTCAAAAGTAGTATTTTCTCCTTTATGGCCAGTTGTGGCACAAGCGAAAGAAAAACACACTAACACTAAGCATAAATAAAAAGAGAGTAAAATCTGCTAAAATGATTCAAAAAGTGTATAAAATACACTCAACATGTATATCACGAGTTTGGACTATATTTGGTAATATGTTGTTGTATTTAATTAGCATTCTACACTTACCATAATTGTAGATTTATTGTACAAATAGAATAGGGTTTTGGGAGTAGAATAGAAATAGGATTTTCTATGTATGAATATTGTATAATTGTATATATACTCATTCATTAATGAAGAAATAATGAAAATTATTTTTTCATAATAGTAAATTTAACTTTTAGACTCCTATAACTAACAATTACTAATTCTAAAAACTGTAACATACAAATTCAACAGCCAATGACAAACAAAACAAACATGCTTATACAATTAGCATCTTACCAGTTTTGATAGGGATAAGGGCAGTGAGTAGATTCTCCTAAATGCATTTTAGAAAGCAATAACTTATAGAAAGGTCAACACTATTATACATCCGATATTCAGTATTACTTAATATATACTCCATGCATATATAAGAAATATTAGATTTTAATTATTACTAGGTATTTTGAAATACAAATCTTTAGAAAAAGTTACATAGGAGTAATAAATATAAAATGATAACTAATATGTAAGAGAGTAATCAAATATCTTCTCACACCTG
>JAQGDG010000540.1:0-118872 GCA_029844215.1 Przewalskia tangutica
TTGGTAGGAAATAAACCTACCCGCCGGCGTCTGATGCTGCCCATCTCGGCAATGGCCGACGCCGAGCTGGGCAAATCTTCTTTCTCTCTGCGGATCTACATTGGCGCCATGCATGAAGCTAGCCAATCCGTCCCGTAATCGCGTCGAAGTCAATCATCTCGACTCTATCAAGTCGGCGGTCGCGGTGTAAATAGTCGCGAGGACAAGCCACTATATACGGCCAGAGCTACCCGAATCACCAGCTGGCGTAGCTACCTCGAAAGAGGTCTATGGACTCGGGCTCTATCACCATCCTACTAGCAGCGAGGAGATATATGGGGCCAGTAGAACCGGATCTATCAAGGCATAAACATCCGACCAGCCCGATAAGGTACTGTAGCGACATCGGTGAGGCCTCACGATCTGTCGGTGGACAAAGCATAGATGCGGTTACGAGGACCGCTAGGCTGAGACGAGCACGACCTCTGCGGCGACCTGGCGACCCGTATGAACCACGCCTCAGGCGATAGCTGTAGGAGATGATGGGCGGCATGAACTGAAGGTGAGCCTACCACAGTGCCCCGGTCGGACAATCCGCCATGAGTGACCTGCGGCATGGCGTAACAAGCTCCAGTAGTACCATGCCGTGTGGGATCCCGCGCATCGACCCCTGGCTGAGGGGTGGTCCGTCGGCGATGCCTCTGCTACTGCGGGCGTCGAAGCCACGGGGCCGAGTGCGCCTCGAAAACTCGGTGTCTTGAGGGCGGTGCGGAGTGCTCACGGTGGGCTGTGGTGCGAATCTAGGCTAGCTGCGAGGCGCCCCCGCGATAACCACGGAAGACCCTCGATCTGGCTTAACCTGCTTCTTTGTCTGTCGACTCGACAAATCGGCCTCTGCGCTCACTCGCATCGAGGCGTGAGCACGCGTGCGGGTAATGTCCATACGGTGGAAAACCCGCACGTGACTTCGGCCGTATAGTCGTCTAGCGGTGACATAACGGTGCACCTATCCTCATATACGCTGCAATCTTTGGGACATGTCGAGCGATGAATCAAACTCGACATTGTACTCTGACGGTCGTCCTCTGCGCCTCGGCGGTAAAAATCTATCGGCCGCGCCTCGCCGTATGTGGAGGCGAAGTAGTGAGAAAGCCTCACGAGAACTTCATCCCAGTAGGCGAGGGGCGTGCTCTCCCGGGATAACTCCGTAGATCAAACCAATCATTGCGGTATCACGCGACTATGTGAACAAGATCACGGACTCGGTCTCGGCATGCGATCACTCTCAAAATCCTCTGGTGGCCGGATGAACTCCTGCGGATCATCCTAGGCCTCGACCCGTAAAACTCCGTGAACTCTGACTTTCGAAGTCTCGTAGCCTCAGGCTCTCTGCCTCGGGTGAGCAGATGCTGTTGGGTGGAGGCTGGGCTGCGCGCGTCCGGCCTCTCTCGCCGTGTCGGGCCTGACTTTGTAAAAGTGGGCGTCTCCTTGCACTAACTCCTCGCGGTTTGTGGGGCGGGAGGTGTAGATCTTGTAGTCTGGCTCTTTGGGGTGGCGGCGTCATAGAACTTCGCCGTCTCACGGTATAGGCCCAGGCACGAGCCTGCGTGACTCTGGGTGTCTGCTGGCGACTCCGCCATTTGCTTTGCCGCCCACAGGCGGGTTGCCTTGCGTGGAGGCATAAGCTGCGAGGAAAGGAATACGTTAGAGGGTCCGACCTATAACCTGACTACAAGCGCGATCTCGGAATGAGAAGAATGGAAACCAATCCTAAATATCCTATAGCCTCGCGATTATTGGTGTGGTGCACGACCTGATAATGTCGAGACTACTAGATCGAGTGCGTAGACAACAGAGATTAGCGCTCACGATACCACTTTTGTCACGACGTTCAAGGGCAGTATTTAGTGCGCTTCAGGGCGCCCAGTAGTCATATCAGTAATCGTGAAATATAAAGCAAGACATGAAAGCGATTTATAAAATAAGACACGATTTATGTGAGAAAACATCGCCTTTCGGCGTATATATATATAATCATGGTTTAGCGATTACATCAGACAACTGTACTACAGACCTCTGAAATATACAACTATGGCGGGGCCCGCTGTAGCGCCGAAAGCGGGCGTCATTTGGTGCCTTACCCGGGCACCACTAGTGATCTGACATCGAGAGAAAACCGGTGGAAATAAAAACTTTACACGTGAAATGAGACATAAATAAATAAGCGAGCCCAACCACCGTTACCTTCGGTATATATACATAAAACGACAGTTATCCTTTTTACAAACCACACTTGCTTGTGATTACTCTGGACCTCTAAGATATCTGACAACTATGGCGGAGACGGGGCCGCGTACCGCAGATGTACAAGTACCTCTGATGACGGGGACTATGCAAGATAAGCCTCGGAGGGCAGACTTCCCAATGCCCGACTGCGATCCTATGGCGAGATCAACCAAGGTGTGTACCTCTGCTGCGGCGTGAGCGGCCGAGAGGAAGTCGATGCAACGGGTACAGTATGTGGCGAAAATCGTAATGAAATCACATTTCATCATTTATAAAACCATTTCGCAATAAATGCAGATTATGTCAAGTAAGGGGCGCATATCCCGAGAATAATCACTCACGTAATTATGGGTCTCAGCCCGTAATACCACTCATGCCGTGGAACTCGTTTCGTTAGCTGCTTGCGATGCAGCGATGTAAAACAACACCCGTATGTGAACACGAACACTAGATCCTGCTGCGTCATCAAAACCGTCGGGCGAGTAGAATAGCGACTACCGGTCAAAGCTAGTCATATCCATCACGGGCAAAGTGCGAGCAGCTACCGGTCAAGCTAGCGCAAGCCCGGCGAGGCAAGTATCTTAAGCTAACGTCTGATAGCCTCAGTCTCACGAATATGGCGAGGCAAGTATCTTAAGCTATCTACGAGGCTCTGCGTGCGAAAATGACGAACAGTATCTAAAGTGTGCACGAACCCATACAAACCAAGCGTGATCGCTCGTCGCGCGCGAAACCGTGGATTAGCGGTCCGTGGACTAGCGATCCCGAACCTCGCGATGACCGCGTGCCGTGCATCTTACCTCGGAAGTCATGGCGTGGAAACCGTCCTGCGGGCGCGTGCGTGGAACATCCGTCACGTCGGCGTGTCGAAGGAAATAAATCGAATGGCCAGCCCTCGGAGAGTCACGGCGATCTGAAACAACGATCGATACTCAAAGTGGGCGCATACTCGTGGACCGCTGACGTCGATATGTCCGGTCAATCAATCAGATAAGCGGACCTCGGAGAGTCGCGGCGCATCGACAAAACAACGCACGCCGAAGACTATCCGCGACAAGCGTAGGCAAGTTTAACATCGTTCATTTTAATCGGCAATCAGGGTTTCAAAGCCAAAATACTACGTCTTTCCTTCTTTCAAAAGACCTCTTTCTACGTAAAAGCCACGTGATACTAATACTGGTAGTATATAAAGAAAACACGTTTTACTTTTAAAACCAAATTACTTCACGCCGTAAAAATCTTTACAAGGCTTTTTAAAATCAAGTACTACATACTTTATAAAGCTAAGTGCTTTTCTTTTAGAACAACATCAAGTATACTCTTTTTAAAACCAATTAACACTCTTTTCAAAACAAGTAACCTATACTTAAATCAAGTTACTTCTCATTTTAGAAAACAAGTCGTTATAAGTCAGTCTCTTATCTTTCAAGATCAAGTCTCTTAACTTTCAAAATCAAGTCGTTTCTTTGTCAAAACCAAATCTTTCTTTTATCTTGCCAAAGTCGTTATAACTAACTTCCCGTAAAGCCATTATAACACTTTATGTTTTAAAACAAACAAAAAATCGTTTCACATGCGTCGTCTGGTACTATATAGTTCCTGACAATCGTGCTCAAGAGTATAGGAAGAATCACGTACCTTTAGCTTAAACCCTGGCGAGTCAAGTATGCGCGGCGTAGAAAGATCCACTATAACAACCAATATATAAATCAACTTCTAGCACTCTCAGTAGAATATTCTAAACCTGAGATTCCTTATTACGAAATTTGGCGACACCTCCCCCATTATCACGTAAATCTCCTCCACAACGGGCCAGCTACCGGGCAACTCCCGAGGATTACGTCTAGCGGGCGTGTTCAAATATCTTCACAATAATACTTACACAAGTCTTGTAAATGCAGGTCAATGTAAATCTGATTCGATCCTTTATAATCATCCTTTGATATAATATACTGAAGTATAACTACTACAACGTGTAATATCCAATTCTGATAGGGGGCGTAGATCGTTACCTCGATAAGCCCAAAAATTATCCAAGTTATAAAGTCGATCTGAGCAACGTTTGGCTCGATCCTTACGCTCGACCAGCTCCAGCGACCCTTAGAAGTTTCTAAACAACCTGCAAATACTTCCAGCTGCTAGGAAGATTTTTCTAGGGTTTCGTTTCTGGCTATTGGAATAAAGTAGTATTTAGGGCTCTAGTATTGAAATAACTTTGGAATACTACTAGGGATACTAGGCCAAGGTATTTGGGATTATACAACAAAACACCAAGTATTTTCTACACAAGAGGGGAGGGATGAAATCTGCACAAAGGGAGGGAAAACATTTGCTTTGGAAAGCTTTAGTGAGGATGATTTTACTCTTCAAGCGGGTATTTATAGAAGAACGAGGCCAAGATCAATATAAGTGTAGGGTCAAGATTGGGCCATGTGTGTGTGGGTCCCTTACGCCCATGGTGCGGCAATGGTGCCAAGTGTGAGGCCCAGTCGGCGAGGACGAGTGGCCTGGCGACTGTCCGCCCATTCGACCAAGTGCCACGTGGGGTGACACGTGTCGCCCCCGATTAGATCAAAATATTTCGTCTTAGAAAATATCCAAAATCACGAAATCTCAAAAACAAAGCGGGCCCCAAAGCGTAAATTTCTCGTGGGTCCAGCGTAACCATTCACGAAAATAAAACCTCAAAATTCTAATATAATCGAAGTCCAAATACCAAATGCGGAATCAATTCCCGTTAACGAACCTTTTTCTTCAAAGCGGAACTTTTAAGTCGAAAAAATCACGTCTTCATTTCTTTCCAAAATTTACAGCCGTATTCTAAATGCGTGCGTCCTCACATCATACCACGGAACTACGGTATAACATTCTTCCGCAGAAACATTGTCGAATGTTCCTAAATCTCCAAGCGAGCGTGTCTTGGGTATAGTCTTCCTCTTATGCTTACGAAACCAATCACGCCATCGATAGCCATAGTATAACATACAAATCCAAGCTAACGAGAAATCATTTCTAATCTCGCGGCTCTACTAGCGATTTACTCTAAGGCCTATCTCGGCCTTGCGTCCGATTCGATCGAACACGTCCCCGAACTCATCGATGGTTACCTAAACTTGGGCTAGCGCGCCGTGACCCTACCACCACGTGGGTCGCCTCAGCGACCCACGCTCAATCGGTGCGGGTTGACCCGCGACCAGCCTCGGCCCGACCATTATCGCCCGATCTCTCGTTCCGATCCGGAACAATCTTACTAATTCACGTCATGAAAGCTACGGCTTCCGTCTTACACTACCGTGGAATTATCACGCTGACATAATGCTATCGAACATAATAATTAAAAATATACTTATCTTAATACAAATGCATACTAGTCTCTTGGGAGTCGGATATACACGATATCACAAAAACAAATGGCGATTTCAAGGACGCTATAGCGGGAACTTCCACCGACCCTGCACGGCTGTGTATATGAACACCACTTTGGTATCGAAGGCGAAGAACCATGACAGATCGGTGAGTCTCGACATCCGCTACCTGCGGTAGGACAATTTTCATAAAATGGCCCGTACATGTAAAACAAGTCCTCGACACTCCCGAATGGGGTTTACCTGTTAGTTACACTTAGGTCGGGGTGGCTTATCTGCGGCGCTGACTCCACGAAAACACGAACCCTTGGAGCCACGACTGCTCCTGAATACTCTGGAGGCCACGAAGGCGTGAGGACCACTGCATCTTTGGCGGCGTATAACTAGTCTGCTGGCGAGCGGTCCGCCTTGAAAGTTACCAAAGGACCTGCTGTCACAGCCTCTTCTGCGATATTGGTCGATCCGTCGGTCTCTCCGTGCCTCGCACCACTAGTGCGTGAGCTGCGTGCGGGCGATGTCCGTGCGGTGCGATACACGAACAAGACTACGCCAAGTAGTCGTCAAGCCGTGGCGTGGCGGTGCACTCGTCCTCCGTATTGGCTACTAACGCGGGGACATGTCGAGCGGCGAGTCGAACTACGTTGTACTCCCGGTATGCGTCCTCACTGTCGGCGTGAAACACATGCGGCGTGCCCTCGCCGTCTGCGGCAAGAAATGGTGAGAAATGCCTCGAGAACTTCGTCCCGAGCAGTGAGCGCGTGCTCCCCGGGGCGGCTCAGTAGATCAAACGGTCATTTGCGGTATCACGCGGCCGTCACGAACCGAAAATCACGGACTCGGTCTCGAAGCCTTGATCACTCGCATGATCCTCATGGCCCGGCGGATGAACTCCTGCGGATCATCCTCGGGCCTCGACCGTAGAACTGCGGCGGGATCTGACTCGAGAAAATCCGTAGCCTCAGGCTATCCGATGCGGGATGAACTACGGGACTCTTTGGGCTGGGCTGCTGCGTCGGCCTCTCGCCGTGTCGGCCCACGATCACGGCGATGGCGGGCCGTCTCCGCGTAACCCGTCTCCTCTGCTCCGGTGTGGGTGGAGGCTCGAGTCTGCGTGGTCTCTGCGACCCGCTGCTGCGGCTCAACCTCTCTTTGAAATTTGTGGCGTCGAAAACTTCCGTCTGAAGAACTATCTCGGGTAATGGCCAGGGCTGCGCCTCGTACTCCTCTGTGTCCAGCTGCGGCTCCACGGTGCCTTGCCGCCACGGGCGGGTTGCCTTGGCGGAGGCATAAGCGGCGAGAAAGAACACGTCGGAAGGAGTCGACTTACAACATCGCTCTAAGGCACGATCTCGAGTGAGAAGAATAGAAACCAATCCTAAATGTCCTGCGGCCTCACGATTATAGATGTGGTGCCTGACACGCGATAATCAAGACTACACTGAACACGATGCGTGGCACCTTCAGAGATTAAGCGCTCGATACCACTTGTGCGCCGAAACCGGGCGTCGCTGGTGCACTACCGGGCACCACTGGTGATACAACGTCGAGAAAACCGGAAATAAAAACTTTACATGAAATGAGAGACATAAATAAATAAGCAGGCCAACCCAATGGGTGCCTTGGTATATATACATAAAACCAGCGATTATCCTTTTTACAAACCACACTTGCGATTACTCTGGACCTCTAAGATATCTGACAACTATGGCGGAATGGGGCCACGCCGTACCACAGATGTACAAGTACCTCTGATGCGAGGTATACCAAAGATAAGCCTCGGAGGAAACGGGCTTCCAATGACTGCGATCCTATGGCGAGGATCGACCAATGGTGTACCTCTACTGCGGCGTGAGCGGCCCGAAGGAGGTCGATGCAATTGTACCAAGTATGTGGCGAAAATCGTAATGAAATCACATTTCATCATTTTATAAAACCATTTCGCAATAAATGCGATTATGTCAAGTAAGGGCGCATATCCCGAATAATCACTACTTTGCATAATTATGGGTCTCGCCCGTAATACCACAAATGCCGTGGAACTCGTTCCTCAGCTGCCGTGATACATGATGTAAAACAACACCCGTATGTGAACACGAACACTAGATCCACTGCGTCGTCAAAGCCGTCGGGCGAGTAGAATAGCCAACTACCGGTCAAGCTAGTCATATCCCATCCACGGGCAAATGCGGAAGCCAACTACGATCCAAGCTAGCCCATGGCGGCGAGGCAAGTATCTTAAGCTAACGTCTGATAGCCTGCCGTCTCGCGAATATGGCCAGAGGCAAGTATCTTAAGCTATCTGCGAGGCTCTGGTGCGAGAAAATGACGAACAAGTATCTAAAGTGTGCACGAACCGCAGCGTACAAACCAAGCAGTGATCGCTCGTCGCGCGGCAAGCCGTGGATTAGCGGTCCGTGGACTAACGATCTGAACCTCGCGATGACGCGTGCCCGGCGTCTTACCTCGGAAGTCATGGCCGTGAAACCGTCCTCTGCGGGCGCGTGCGTGGAACATCCGTCGCGTCGGCGTGTCGAAGAAATAAATCGGATAAGCGACCTCCGAAGTCGCGGCGATCTGAAACAACCGATCGATACTCAAAGTGGGCGCATACTCGTGGACCACCCAGCGTCGATATGTCGGTCGATCAATCGGATAATGCCCTCCGGAGAGTCACGGCGACATCGACAAAACAACGCACGTCAAAGACTATCACGACAAGCATAGGCAAGTTTAACATCGTTCATTTTAATCGACAATCGGGTTTCAAACCCGAATACTACATACTTTCGCTAACAAAAGACCTCTTTCTGCGTAAAAGCCACGTGATACTAATACTGCGTAGTATATAAAGAAAACACGTTTTACTTTTAAAACCAAATTACTTCGCCGTAAAAATCTTTACAAGGCTTTTAAAATCAAGTACTCTATGCTTTATAAACTAAGTGCTTTTCTTTTAGAACAACATTAAGTATACTCTTTTTAAAACCCGATTAACTTACTCTTTTCAAAACAAGTAACCTATACTTAAATCAAGTTACTTCTCCTTTTAGAAAACAAGTCGTTATAAGTCAAGTCTCTTATCTTTCAAGATCAAGTCTCTTAACTTTCAAAATCAAGTCGTTTCTTTGTCAAAACCAAATCTTTCTTTTATCTTCAAAGTCGTTATAACTAACTTCCCGTAAAGCCATTATAACACTTTATGTTTTAAAACAAACAAAAATCGTTTCACTGCGTCGTCTGCAGTACTATATAGTTCCAACAATCATGCTCAAGAGTATAGGAAGAATCACATACCTTTGGCAAACCACAAAGCCAGTCAAGTATGTGGCGTGAAAGATCCACTTATAACAACCACGATATATAAATCAACTTCTAGCACTCTCAGTAGAATATTCTAAACACGAGATTCCTTATTCTCTGAAATTTGTGACACCTCCCGTATCACGTAAATCTCCTCACTAACGGGCCGCTACGGGCCAGCGACTCGAGGATTACGTCCTAGGGCGTGTTCAAATATCTTCGCGATAATACTTACGAGTCTCGTAAATGCGGTCGATGTAAATCTGATTCGATCCTTTATAATCGTCCTTCGATATAATATACTCGAGTATAACTACTCTGACATGTAATATCCAATTCTGATAGGGGGCGTAGATCGTTACCTCGATAAGCCCAAAATTATCCAAGTTATAAGTCGATCTGAGCAGCGTTTGGCTCGATCCTTACGCTCGACCCGCTCAGCGACCTTAGAAGTTTCTAAACAACTTCTAAATACTTCCGCTGGTAGGAAGATTTTTCTAGGGTTTCGTTTCTGGTATTGGAATAAAGTAGTATTTCAGGGCTCTAGTATTGAAATAACTTTGGAATACTACTAGGGATACTAGGCCAAGGTATTTGGGATTATACAACAATACACCAAGTATTTTCTACACAAGAGGAGGACGAAATCTACACAAAGGGAGGAAAACATTTGCTTTGGAAAGCTTTCAAGTGAGGATGATTTTACTCTTGAGCGAGGGTATTTATAGAAGAACCAAGGGCGAGATCAATATAAGTGTAGGGTCAAGATTGGGCCATGTGTGTGTGGGTCCCACCACACCACATGGCCAAGCAATGGTGCCAAGTGTGAGGGCGAATCGGCGAGGAAAGTGGCTGGCGACATCCGCCCATTCGACCAAGTGCCACGTGGGGTGACACGTGTCGCCCCCGATTAGTCCAAAATATTTCGTCTTAGAAAATATCAAAATACAAATCTCAAAAACAGCGGGCCCTAAGCCAGTAAATTTCTCCGTGGGTCAGTGACCATTTACGAAAATAAAACCTCAAAATTCTAATATAATCCGAAGTCCAAATACCAAATCAGAATCCAATTCCCGTTAACGAACCTTTTTCTTCACAAAAGCGGAACTTTTAGTCGAAAAAATCACGTCTTATTTCTTTCCAAAATTTACATGCGTATTCTCGTAAATGCGTCGTCCTCACATACATACCACGGAACTACGGGGTATAACATTCTTCCCCCAGAAACATTAGGTCGAATGTTCCTTCTAAATCTCCAAGCGAGCGTGTCTTGGTATAGTCTTCGCTCTTATACTTACGAAACCAATCACGCCGTGATGGCCATAGTATAACATACAAATCCAAGCTAACGAGGAAATCATTTCTAATCTCTGTGACTCTACTAGCGATTTACTCTAAGGCTATCTCGGCCTTCCGTCCGATTCGATCGAACCGTCCCGAACTTCATCGATGGTTACCTAAACTTGGGCTAGCGCCTCGTGACCTACCGCTGGGGTTCGCCTCAATGACCCAGCTCAATCCGGTGCGGGTTGACGCGCGGCAGCCTCGGCCGACCAGTATCGCGCCCAATCTCTCGTTCCCGATCGGAACAATCTTACTAATTCCGTCATGAAAGCTACCACTTCCGTCTTACGCTACCCATTGGAATTATCACGCAACGTAATGCTATCGAACATAATAATTAAAAATATACTTATCTTAATACAAATGCATACTAGTCTCTTAGAGGTCAAGGATATACGATATCACAAAAACAAATAGGCGATTTCAAGGACCGCTATAGCGGGAACTTCACCGCGACCCACCTTGCTGCCGTATATGAACACCACTTTGGTATCGAAGGCGAAGAACCCATGACAGATCCGAAGGCTGAGTCTCGACATCGCGCTACCTCTGGTAGGACAATTTCTAAAATGGCCCAGCGTACATGTAAAACAAGTCCTCGACCTCCCGAATGGGGTTTACCATGTTGGTTACACTTAGGTCGGGTGGCTTATACGCCAGCGCTGACTCGCGAAAACTGAACCTTGGAGCCACGACTGCTCACGAATACTCTGGAGGCCACGAAGGCATGAGGACCACTCTGTCTTGTGGCGGCGTATAACTAATCTCTTCTTGGCGGTCCGCCTTGAAAGTTACCAAAGGACCTGCTGTCACGGCCTCTTCTGCGATATTGGTCGATCCGTCGGTCTCTCGTGCCTCGCACCACTAGTGCATGAGCTGCGTGCGGGCGATGTCCGTGCGGTGAGCGATACACGAACAAGACTGCGCAGTAGTCGTCAAGCCTGTGGCGTGGCGGTGCACTCTGTCCTCCGTATTAGCTACTGCGCGAGGGCATGCTCGAGCAACGAGTCGAACTACGTTGTACTCCCGGTATGCGTCCTCACTGTCTCGGCGTCGAGCACAGCCGGCGTGCCCTCGCCATCTGCGGCGGCAAGAAATGGGTGAGAAATGCCTCGAGAACTTCGTCCCAAGCGGTGAGGCGCGTGCTCCCCCGGGACGACTCAGTGAATCAAACGATCGGCTTGCGGTATCACGCGGCCGATGCGAACCGAAAATCACGGACTCGGTCTCGAAGCCTTGATCACTCGCATGATCCTCTGTGGCCCAGCGGATGAACTCCTGCGGATCATCCTCGAGCCTCGACCGTAGAACTCTGGCGGGATCTGACTCGAGAAAATCCGTAGCCTCAGCTATCCGATGCGGGATGAACTACGGGGCTCTGGGCCCAGGCTGCTGCGTCGGCCTCTCGCCGTGTCAGCCCGCGATCACGGCGATGGCGGGCCATCTCGCCGTAACCCGTCTCCTCTGCTCCGGTGTGGGGCTGGAGGCTCAGTCACCGTGGTCTCTGCGGCCAGCTGCTGCGGCTCTAACCTCTGCTTTGAAATTTGGCGGCGTCATAAAACTTCGCCGTCTGAAGAACTATCTCGGTAATGACCAGGCCTGCGCCCTCGTACTCCTCTGTGTCCCACTAGCGGCTCCAGCGCCTTGCGCCATACGGGCGGGTTGCCTTGCGCGGAGGCATAACTGGCAGAAAAGAACACGTCAGAAGGAGTCCGACTTACAACATCGCTCTAAGGCACGATCTCAGAGTGAGAAGAATAGAAACCAATCCTAAATGTCCTGCGACCTCACGATTATAGATGTGGTGCACAACACACGATAATCAGACTACTGCTAGACACGATGCGTAGACGCTTTCAGGATTAAGCGCTCACGATACCACTTGTGGCGCCCGAAACCGGGCGTCCTTTGGTGCTACCGGGCACCTGGTGATACTGACGTCGAGAAAACCGGCGGAAATAAAAACTTTACACGTGAAATGAGAGACATAAATAAATAAGCAGGCCAACCCAATGGTTGCCTTGGTATATATCATAAAACCGACGATTATCCTTTTTACAAGCCACAGCGATTACTCTGACCTACAAGATATCTGACAACTATGTGGCGGGACGAGGGCCGTACCACGAATGTACAAGTACCTCTGATGTGGACTATGCCAAAAGATAAGCCTCGGGAGCGGACTTCAATGAAGCTGCGATCCTATGGCGAGGATCGACCAAGCGGTGTACCTCTGCTGCGGCATGAGCGGCCCGAAGGAGTCGATCTGGGTACAGTATGTGGCGAAAATGCGTAATGAAATCACATTTCATCATTTTATAAAACCATTTCGCAATAAGTAAGCGATTATGTCAAGTAAGGGGGCGCGTATCCCGAATAATCACTCGCGTAATTATGGGTCTCGCGCCCGTAATACCACTCATGCGTGGAACTCATTCCTCATGCCGGTACATGATGTAAAACAACACCCGTATGTGAACTGAACACTAGATCACACTGCGTCGTCAAAACGTCGGGCGAGTAGAATAGCGACTACCGGTCAGCTAGTCATATCCCGTCACGGGCAGGCGGAAGCCAACTACCAGTCAAAGCTAGCATGGCGGCGAGGCAAGTATCTTAAGCTAACGTCTGATAGCCTGCAGTCTCCGAGATATGGCCAGAGGCAAGTATCTTAAGCTATCTGCCGAGGCTACGGTGCGAGAAAATGGCGAGCAAGTATCTAAAGTGTGCACGAACCACGTACAAACCAAGCAAGTGATCGCTCGTCGCGGCAAGCTTCATGGATTAGCGGTCCGTGGACTAACGATCTGAACCTCGCGATGACCGCGTGCGGCGTCTTACCTCGGAAGTCATGGCCATGAAACCATCCTGCGGGCGCGTGCGTGGAACATCCGTCACGTCGGCGTGTCGAAGGAAATAAATCGGATAATGGCCTCCGAGTCACGGCGATCTGAAACAACGATCGATACTCAAGTGGGCCAGCACTGTGGACCGCGCGGCGTCGGTATGTCGATCAATCAATCGGATAAGCCCTCCCAGAGTCGCGGCGACACGTAACAAAACAACGCACGTCAAAGACTATCACAAGCATAGGCAAGTTTAACATCATTCATTTTAATCAACAATCAGGGTTTCAAACCCAATACTACATCTTTCCTTCTTTCAAAAGACCTCTTTCTACGTAAAGCCACGTGATACTAATACTAGTAGTAAATAAAGAAAACACGTATTACTTTTAAAACCAAATAACTTCACCATCTTAAAAATCTATACAAGGCTTTTAAAATCAAGTACTACATGCTTTATAAACTAAGTGCTTTTCTTTTAGAACAACATCAAGTATACTCTTTTTAAAACCCAATTAACTTACTTTTTTTAAAGCAAGTATCCTATATTTTAATCTAGTTACTTATCATTTTCCGAAAACAAGTCGTTATTAGTCTTTTCTCTTTTCTTTAAAGATCAAGTGTCTTAACTTTCAAAATCAAGTCGTTTCTTTGTGAAACCAAATCTTTCTTTTATCTTCATAAAGTCGTTATAACTAACTTCCCGTAAAGCCATTATAACACTTTATGTTTTAAAACAAACAAAAATCGTTTCACACGTGCGTCTCTAGTACTATATAGTTCCATGACAATCATGCTCGAGTATAGGAAGAATCACATACCTTTGGCAAACCCTGACAAGTCAAGTATGCGGCGTGAAAGATCCACCTATAACAACCTGATATATAAATCAACTTCTAGCACTCTCGTAGAATATTCTAAACACAGATTCCTTATTCTCTGAAATTTCAGCGACCTCCCCATTATCACATAAATCTCCTCACTAACGGGCCGCTACGGGCCACAACTCCGGGGATTACCGTCTAACGGCGTGTTCAAATATCTTCACGATAATACTTACACAAGTCTCATAAATGCGGTCAATGTAAATCTGATTCGATCCTTTATAATCATCCTTCCAATATAATATACTCAAAGTATAACTACTCTGACATGTAATATCCAATTCTGATAGGGGCGTAGATCGTTACCTCGATAAGCCCAAAATTATCCAAGTTATAAGTCGATCACGAGCAACGTTTAGCTCGATCATACGCTCGACCTGCTCCAGCGACCCTTAGAAGTTTCTAAACAACCTGCAAATACTTCCACCAAGCTAGGAAGATTTTCTAGGGTTTCGTTTCTGGTATTGGAATAAAGTAGTATTTAGGGCTCTAGTATTGAAATAACTTTGGAATACTACTAGGGATACTAGGCCAAGGTATTTGGGATTATACAACAAAACACCAAGTATTTTCTACACAAGAGGGGAGGACGAAATCTACACAAAGGGAGGAAAACATTTGCTTTGGAAAGCTTTCAAGTGAGGATGATTTTACTCTTGACGAGGGTATTTATAGAAGAACCAAGGGCCAAGATCAATATAAGTGTAGGGTCAAGATTGGGCCATGTGTGTGTGGGTCCCACCACACCACATGGCCAAAAAATGGTGCAGTGTGAGGGCGTCGGCGAGGGAAGTGGCTGCCACATCCGCCCATTCGCCAAGTGCCACATGGGGGTGACACGTGTCGCCCCGATTCGTCCAAATATTTCGTCTTCCGAAAATATCCAAAATCGGAAATCTCAAAAACAAAGCGGGCCCCAGCCAGTAAATTTCTCCGTGGGTCCACGTAACCATTTACGAAAATAAAACCTCAAAATTCTAATATAATCCGAAGTCCAAATACCAAATCAGAATCAATTCCGTTAACGAACCTTTTTCTTCACAAAACCGAACTTTTCCGTCGAAAAAATCACGTCTTCGCTTTTTCCAAAATTTGCCGTATTCTCGTGCGTCCTCACATACATACCACGGAACTACGGGGTATAACATTCTTCCCCAGAAACATTCGTCGAATGTTCCTTCTAATCTCCAAAGCGAGCGTGTGCGGTATAGTCTTCACTTATGCTTTAAACCAATCACGCCATGATGGCCATAGTATAACATACAAATCCAAGCTAACGAGGAAATCATTTCTAATCTCCTGACAGCTCCTACTAGCAATTTACTCTAAGGCCTATCTCGGCCTTCACGATCCGATCTGATCGAACACGTCCCGAACTCATCGATGGTTACCTAAACTTGGGCTAGCACCGTGACCTACCACCGGCGGGACCACCTCATGACCCACCTCAATCAGTGCGGGTTGACCCGCGACTAGCCTCAACCCGACCATTATCGCGCCCAATCTCTCGTTCCGTCCGGAACAATCTTACTAATTCACGTCATGAAAGCTACCACTTCCATCTTACACTACCGTGGAATTATCACACCAACATAATGCTATCGAACATAATAATTAAAAATATACTTATCTTAATACAAATGCATACTAGTCTCTTAGAATTCGGATATACGATATCACAAAAACAAATAAGCGATTTCAGGACCGCTATAATCGGGAACTTCCACCACGACCCTGCAGCTGCGATATATGAACACCTGCTAGCTATCGGCGAAGAACCATGACAGATCCGAAAATTTGAGTCTCAACATCCGCTACCTCTGGTAGGACAATTTCTCGCAAAATGGCCCGCCACATGTAAAACAAGTCTCGACACTCCAGATGGGGTTTACCTGTTAGTTTACACTTAGGTCGGGGTGGCTTCATCTGGCCAGCACCCCAACTCCTCCGAAAACCTGAACCCTTGGAGCCCTGACCTACTCCTGAATACTCTGGAGGCCACGAAGGCATGAGGACCACTGCATCTTGGCGCGACGTATAACTAGTCGCTTCTTGGCGGTCCGCCTTGAAAGTTACCAAAGGACCTGTGTCTTGGCCTCTTGCGATATTGGTCAATCCGTCGGTCTCTCGTGCCTCACACCCTAGTGCATGAGCTGCGTGCGGGCGATGTCCATGCGGTGACGATACACGAACAAGACTACGCAAGTAGTCATCAAGCCTGTGACGTGGCGGTGCACTCTCCTCCATATTAGCTACTAACGCGGGACATGCTCGAGCCAACGAGTCGAACTCTACGTTGTACTCGGTGTGCGTCCTCCTGTCTCGGCGTCGAACAGCCGGCGTGCCCTCGCCATCTGCGCGGCAAATGGCCGAGAAATGCCTCGAGAACTCGTCCCAAGCGGTGGGCGCATGCTCCCGGGACAGCTCGTGAATCAAACGATCATTGCGGTATCACGCGGCCGTCTGAACCGAAAATCGCGGACTCGGTCTCGAAGCCTTGATCACTCGCATGATCCTGCATGGCGGCGGATGAACTCCTGCGGATCATCCTCGAGCCTCGACCGTAGAACTCTGGCGGGATCTGACTCGAGAAAATCCGTAGCCTCGAACTATCCGATGCAGGATGAACTACGGGCTCGGGCCAGGCTAGCTGCGTCGGCCTGCTCGTGTGCGACGATCACGGCGATGGCGGGCCATCTCGCATAACCATCTCCTCTGCTCCGGTGTGGGGGAGGCTCAGTGCAAGTGGTCTCTGCGGCCAACTGCTGCTCTAACCTCTCTTTGAAATTTGCGGCGTCATGAACTCGCCGTCGAAGAACTATCTCGGTAATGGCCAGGGCTGCGCCTCGTACTCCTCTGTGTCCCAGCTAGCGACTCTCACGGCTGCCTTGCCATCAGGCCGGGTTGCCTTGCGCGGAGGCATAAGCGAGAAAGAACACGTCGGAAGAGTCAACTTACAACATCGCTCTAAGGCACGATCTCGAGTGAGAAGAATAGAAACCAATCCTAAATGTCCTGCGACCTCACGATTATAGATGTGGTGCTGCACACGATAATCAAGACTCTCTGAACACGGTGCAGAGCACCTTCAGGATTAAGCGCTCGATACCACTTGGCGCCCGAAACCGGGCGTCGCGGTGCCCCGGGCACCACTGGTGATCTGACATCGGAGAAAACGTGAAATAAAAACTTTACATGAAATGAGAGACATAAATAAATAAGCGACCAACCCAACCGTTGCCTTGTATATATACATAAAACCCGAGCTTATCCTTTTTACAAACCACCTTGTAGCGATTACTCTGGACCTCTAAGATATCTGACAACTATGACGGGGCGGGGCCGTACCACGAATGTACAAGTACCTCTGATGACAGGACTATACAAGTTGAATATCGCGCGAGAAGTCGACCTATAATAGTCACAGATATCTATCAAAGACTACTCGAAGGTCATTCTAAGCAGAGGGTTCACAATTCTATGGAAAGTTAGGCGTGACTTCCCTGCGGTGAGCTATATAAGTCTTTGTGAAAGCGATCTATGTAGAAATCTGGTTTGATTATTCTTCTTTTAAACCCCTACTTTGTAGTATGATTCAATTCTATTCGTGATATTCTTCTAAGTATTTAATACTTATTCTAATACTACTACAGAAGTATTCTCTAATTCAAAGAGGGTTAGGATTAGTTACCTCGGTAAGCCCGATAATATCCTAGAAAAGTCGCGCTGAGCAGGTTTTGCTCTAAGTTGTATGCTCCGAGAAACCTTAGAAGTTCTTCACAACTTCTACTAAGTACTAAGGTATTTGGGCTAGGGTATTTTGGGCATTATAACAATACAAGAAGGCAACTTTTCTACCAAGGGAGGGGGTAGGTTTGGCTAGGCTAGGGGGCCTCGCCAAACTTCTTAGGCTAGAGGGGGTATTCGGCCAGGGCCTTCACGAGGGAGGAGGTGTTGGGCGAAAGGCTACAAAGGGAGAGAGGATTTTCAAGACTTGGAAAGCTTTGTGGATGAAGAACTCTTCATCTTAGGTATTTATAGGTCGAAGTGGCGACCAATGGCGAATTAAGACAAGTGCAAGGCAAGTGTAGGGTGGATTAACTATACACAAATATCCTACCAACTCCTTGACTTGCATAAGGCACAAAAACGTGCCATTGCTAGTCCATTTCGTCCAAATGGGCGATTTGAAATCCACCAATTGGAGGTGCCAAGTGTAAGCCCTCGTTGGTCCAAAATGTTTCGTCTCGGAAAAATCCGCAAAATTAGAAATGGCATAGCGGAATTTACCTACGGTGTGGAAAGCGTTTCGTCGGAAAACTATTCGTTTTGTGAGTTGTGCCCAAAAAATCGTCAAGCCTAAACTTTAAGGCTAAACTTTTACGTATTCACTTACGTACATACTGCAAATACGGTATAACATTCTCCCTCCTTAGAAACATTCGTCGAATGTTCCTTTGAACGATTAACGATAAGATTCTTCATAAGCGATTGTAAATGCCACGCACGCCACGAGCAACACTTGGCGAAAGCGATAACGAAAATTTACAAGTAGGAAAGTGAATTTACGGAGGTGTGGGGAATAGGTGAGATACTTCGCCTCATCTCCTCGGTTTCCCACGTCATCTCCTCGAGCTCGTTCACAAGACTTTGTGGAACGTCCTTGGTCGCAGCGCCTAACGACGATCGACTATCGCTATGGGAATCTCCTCATACGATAACCCTCGGTCACACGGACATCGTCAATCGGTGTACCCTAGATGGATCCGATACATCTCGCCGGCGTAGATGCGTGAAAAACCGGATGCATTGCCTCCGGATCGGACGGCGGATCAACTCGTGAGCAACCTTGCCACTGCGGACAATCTGAAGCGGCCCGATGTACTGAGGTGAGTTTCCCTTCCGAATCTCATCACACCCTTCATGGTGGCACCTTAGGAAAACCCAATCATGAACCTCGAACTCAAGATGCGGCGACGATGATCTGCATCGACTTACATGCGACTCACGGTATCGATAGCGCTCTCGGATAAGCTTCACCTTATCCACTGCTTGTACCAAATCTGGTCCCACTAGCACTCGCCACATCGAACCAACCTATGGCGATCTGCACTTCCTCATACAAGGCCTCATGGCGCCGTCGAATCTTTGGGTGGTAGCTATTATTATCGCGAACTCAACTGAGGCAAATGATCCTCCCAACTACCCGGAAGTCAATAACACGGGCTCGCGGCATATCCTCGAGTGCGGATAGTGCGCTCTGCTTTGTCGTCGTGCGTGGATGAAATGCGTTACTCGGGCTCACTGCGTCCCTAAACCTCTGGAAGGACCTCCAGTTAGTCGTAAATGGCAGGCTCCTGCATGCGATATGATCGTAGGGACTCATGCGATCGATCTCTCGGATGTAAAGTCGGCATAATCCTCGGTAGAAAAAGTCGTCTGGCGGAAGAAAGTGGGCTGATTTCGTCGACTGTCGGCGATAACCCATATAGAATCATGTCTCCTGCGAGTGCGAGGTAATCCTGTGATGAAGTCCGTGTTGATTACCTCCACTTCCGGTCGGGATCTCGATAAATCGTGTAACAAACCACGGGCCTGCGGTGCTCTACCTTCACTGCGACAACACGCGAGCTCACGAACTGCAGCGTCCTCTTCGCCATCCCGCAATACACAGATCTAAGGTGGTACATCTTGGTCGACCGGATGGATGAGTAACGCTTGTGTGTGCTTCCCCCGAACCTGCTGCCGAAGTCTGAAACATCTGGAACACACGATGCGCCTCAAACCTTAGCACCCAGTGCTGCCTCAAAAGGACCGCCCTCGCGAAGAGGCGTATCGCGATATCGAATCAAAGTGGATCCTCGGAATTGCCTCTTCACCTCCTCGGCGATGGAAGACTCGGCAACCTCACGAACTCTAACCCATTTGCTATCGAGAATCAATCAAGCGGACACCAAGGCTCGCTGGCGTGCAAATCACGAACCATGTCCTCTCCTCTATAGCCGCGTCGATAGGCTCCCATCGACTACGACTAAGGCATACGCCCTGGCATTGGCCTTCCGGGTGGTGCGGATATCAACATCGTAATCCTTAAGCAACTCTAACCACCGTCTTCGTAAGTTCGGCTCCCTGGTGAAGATATCTTGGAGGCTCTTGTGGTGCAGCAAAAATATCCACGTGAACCCATACAAGTAGTGCCTCAGATCTTCAAAGCGTGAATCACGCCGCAACTCAAATCATGGGTGGGTAGTTCCTCGTGTTTCTTGGTGTCGGGATCGTATGCTATAACCTGCCATCTTTGCGTCAACACATCCCAACCCGATGCGCGTCACAATACCGACATAACCATCGGACCTCTGGATGAGTAAGAAGCGGGCGGTCGTCGTCTCTTTCGGCTGGAAACCGCTCAGCATCGATCCATCAAACTTGGCATACGAGTCGGCCTAGTCAATGGTGCGAAGATAAAGCAAACTTCTCCACGAACGCGATAATATCTGAGGCCCGAGCTGCGAACCTGCAGCGGAGTAGTAGGTCTAGGCCAAGTCACATGTGCCTCGATCTTGGCGTATCACTCGAATGCCATCAGCCACAATATGCCCAAGCGCCATCAAGTAAACCAAAACTCACGTTTGGAAAACTTGGCGTACAATCTGAGTCTGGAAGAGCCGGCCACGGTCAAATGCTCGCGTGCTCCGCTCTGGCGAGAATAAACCAAGATATCATCAATGAACACTATCACAACGTGTCCAAAAATGGTTTGAACACTCGGTTCATCAAATCCATGAATCTGGCGGGCATTGGTCAACCAAAAGACATGACCACGAACTTCATAATGCGTCTGCAGGTCTGAATGCGATCCAAGGACATCCACCTCTCGACTACTTTGATGATAGCGATCGCGGATCAATCTTGGAAACATCGCACCACGGTGGTGAACAAATCATCAATCACAGGAAGGGGTATACATTCTTAATGGTCACCTTGTTCACGTAATCAACACATGCGCGGCGTCGTCATCTTCTTCACGAACAATCTGGCGCTCCCGGGGGAGAAACACTAGGCTGATGAAGCCTTCTCCGGCAAATCTCTGGCGATCCTTGACTCTCAACTTCGGTGCCATTACGTATGGCGGAATGGAAATAGGGAGTGTCCGCAATATGTCAATACAAACTCAATCTCCTCGGGAGGATACGGGAGGTCATCTGAAACACGTCGGGAACTCGTGACTCTGGGCGTGAAAATGCGCGCGGCTTGATTATCAAACACCCGAATGAGATGGTAGATATACCATGCGCACCATATTCCTAGCCTTGAGGTAGGAAATAAACCTACCCCGGCGATCTGGTGCTCCTCACTCAACAACGGCTCCTCAGAAGCTGGAACCGTACTACTCTCTCTGCGGTCTACATTGGCGTGAAGCTAGCCAATCCGTCCCAATGATCACGTCGAAGTCAATCATCTCTAACTCTATCAAGTCGGCTGGTCCGACGACGTAAATAGTCACGGGACAAGCTCTAAATACCGTCGAGCTACCTTTGAATCACCATGGCGTAGCTACCTCGAAAGGATCTATGGACTCGGGCTCATCCCTATCCTACTAGCAACAGGGAGATATGTCACGACGTTCGGGGCCGTGTTGGTGCCTTCTGGGGCACCAGTAGTCATATATCGAAGTGTCGCGGAAATATAAAGAAAGACCTGAAACAGTTTATAAAATAAGTCACAGTTTATGTGAGAAAACATAGCCTTTCGGCATATTTATAGAGAATCATGGTTTTAGATTACATCCGACAACTTTGTGCAACATGACTACTGACCTCTAGGAAATATACAACTATGGCGGGACGGGGCCGCCATACCTGTATGCAAACTATCTACAGGAGATCATACCAAAAGTAGAGCCTCGGAAGAGATGGAGCTCCCGACACCAACGTAGAGATCCTAAGATGCGGATCTAGCACTCTTGCCACTTACTGCGGCATGAGCGGCCCAAGGAGGTCGATTACAACGGTACTAAGTATGCGAACGTAAAATACTTAAATGAAAACATATCATTTTAAAACCGGTTTACAAATATGTGTGAAACAACGAGGAAGCACGTAGTACTACATCACAAACAAGAGCGGCAATAGGTAGCGTAATAGGTCTTGTCTAGGCTGCGAATGATCGAAAGCAGGGCCACTCGCCCATATCATCATTCTGCAAGCCTAATCTGAACTCGGTCGCATAGGCCACTCACGTGGGCCCGCGTGAGGTATAACCCGCATCGGTAGCTTCTCCTCGGCGTCGTCTGGACTCGTTGTCGCGTAGCCACATGATCGCGTGAGGTATAACCCGCATACTAACACGGAACTCTCGTAGCTCGCGCCTGGACCCGCATGAGGTATTCTCGAATCATGGTCCCGGACCGCTGAGTCTACCTCGCGTCGGAGGCGACAACCCCGGTATCATCTCAAGAGGTGAGTGATAGTATACTAACATAACAACTTATCTTTAAACAACATAAGCACAACAATGATACTCACCTATACAAGCGTTACAAGATACTAACACACATAGCATCATATCATGTATACTAATCAAAACATCTTTATTATTCTTTTCACAATATAATACATTTATAAAAACATAGGCAAACATGTTTATTTTATAAATATTAAGTGATAATACTTAATTCCCATAAAGCTAGTATAACTCTTAAGCTTCATTTTAAAACCAATTAGTTCTCTTACATTAATATGATTGATGATCTTTTGAAATGTTTTGATTCTTTATTATTGAGGCTTAAGCGTGAGGCATCGTAAGTATTATTCGAGCTTAAGCCGTGAGGCATTCTGTAAGTATTATTCGGGCTTAAGCGTGAGGCATTCTGTAAGTATTATTCAGGCTTAAGCGTGAGGCATTCCGTAGTTATATTGTAAAATATCATGCTTTAGGAAGAATCACATACCTTCTGAAAACCACCGCCAAGTTGAATATGTGCGCAGAGAGTCGACCTATAATAGTCACGGATATCTATTAAAGACTACTCAAGGTCATTCTAACAGAGGGTTCATAATTCGATAAGTCGGGCGTGACTTCCCTACTCGGTGAGCTATATAAGTCTGTGAAAACAAATCCTATGTAAGTATAGTTTGATTATTCTTCTTTTAAACCCTTCTACTGTGGTAGCAGTTGATTCGATACGTGATATTCTTCTAAGTGATTAATACTTATTCTTATACTTCTACGGATGCATTCTCTAATACAAAGAGGGTTAGGATTATTACCTCGGTAAGCCCAATATCCTAGAAAAGTCGCTGAGCAAGGTTTTGCTCACAAGTTGTATGCTCAAAGAACCCTGAAGTTCTTCACAACTTCTACTAAGTACTAAGGTATTTGGGCTAGGGTATTTTGGGCATTATAACGATACAAGAAGGTAACTTTTCTACCAAGGGAGGGGTAGATTTTGGCTAGGCTAGGGGGTATTCGGCCAAGGCCACTTAGGCTAGAGGGGAAGAGGGCTTTGGACAGGAAATGGCTAACAAGGAGAAGGGAGGATTTTCAAGACTTGGAAAGTAATTTGTGGATGAAGAACTCTTCATCTTAAGGGGGGTATTTATAGGTCAAGAAGTGGCCAACCAATGGCCAAGATTTAGACAAGTGCAAGGCAAGTGTAGGGTGAGGATTAACTATACACAAATATCCTACCAACTCCTTGACTTGTGCACAAGGCACAAAAACGTGCTCCTAGTCCAAATCGTCCAAATGGACGATTTCAAGTCCATCAATTGGAGGGTGACAAGTGTCGCCCTCCGTTGATCCCAAAATGTTTTCTCTCTGAAAAATCCGCAAAAATTAGAAATGGCATAGCGGAATTTATCCTACGAAAGTGTGGAAACGTTTCGTCGAAAGCGATTCTTTTAGTGAGTTGTGTACAAATAAAACGTCAAGGCTTATCTTTAAGGCTAGACTTTCGTCGTATTCCCTTACGCATACTGAAATCTGGTATAACAAGATATATAGGACAGTAGAACCGGATCTATCAAGGCATAAACATCAAACCCGAAGCGATAAGGTACTGTGGCGACATCGGTGAGGCCTCTGATCTGTCGGTGGACAAAGCATAAATGCGGTTCGAGGACCGCTTAATCGACCGCGCCACGACCTCTGCGCGACTCGGTCCACGAGTACCTTGCCCTCCGGGCGATAAGCTGTCGAGGATGAAGAAGACCGTGAAAGAACACAGGCTGACCCTACCATCGCTTGCCGCAGTCGGACAGTTCCTCGCATAGTGACCTGCTGGCCTGGCGAAACAAACTCCGTACACAACTCTGAAATGGGATCTACCGCGTCGGCCTGCGAGGTGGTCGTCGGCCTACCTCTGCCCGCTCGGGCGTCTGAAGTCACGGGGCCGCAGTGCGCCTCGAATATCTGGTGTCTTTGAGGACGGCGCAGAGTGCTCGGGCTGGTGTGGTGCAAATCTAGGCTATGCCGAGGCGCCCACCACGATAGCCACCAAAAGACCACCGTCTGGTCTTAACTTCTGCTGTCGACCATCCGGCGGTCTACGCTCCTCGCATCCAAGAGCATGAGCTGCGTGCGGGTAATGTCCATACGGTGGAGAAACACCCGCCATGACTCGGCCATATAGTCGTCTGGCGGTGACATAGCGGTGCACCTATCCTCATATCTGCTACCAATCTTTGGGACATATCGAGCGATGAATCAAACTCGGCGTTGTACTCACGGCGGTCGTCTCTGCCTCGATGGTAAAAATCTATCGGCCGCGCCTCTCATCTGTGGAGGCAAGAAGTGAGTGAGAAAGCCTCGAGAACTCATCCCAGTAGGCCGGGACGTGCTCTCCCGAGATAACTCCGTGAATCAAACCAATCGCGGTATCACGCGGCCGCAACCGAGTCCACAGACTCTGTCTCGAGTCCTTGATCACCTCATGATCCTCTCGGTGACGGATGAACTCTGCGGATCATCCACCGGCCTCGACGAAAAACTCTGGCGGGCTACAACTCGAAATCTCGTAGCCTCACTATACGCCTCGGGTGTACCAGGTGCGGCCGTGACTGGGCTAGGCTGGGCTGCGTCGGCCTCTCGCCGTGTCAGCCTGACTTTAGCTAATAGTGGGCCGTCTCCTTACTAACTCCTCCGCCCGGTGTGGGACGGGAGGTGTGTGCGTGGTATCTTTGAAATTGGCGGCGTCATAGAACTCGCCGTCTCGTATAGACGGGCTGAGCCCTCGTGACTGGGTGTCTGCTAGCGACTCCTCGCTGCCTTGCCGCCGGGCGGGTTGCCTTACGTGGAGGCATAAGCATTCGGGGAAAGGAATACGTTAGAGGTCCAACCTATAACACGGCTCTAAAGCACGATCTCGGAATGAGAAGAATGAAACCAATCCTAAATATCCTATAGCCTCACGATTATTGGTGTGGTGCGGCACAACACCGATAATCAAGACTACTAGATACGGTGTAGACACTTTCAGGATTAAGCGCTCGATACCACTTTTGTCACGACCCGTTCGGGGCGTGATGGTGCCTTACGGGCACCCAGTAGTCATACATCGAGTGTCGGAAATATAAAGCAAGACATGAAAGCGATTTATAAAATAAGACCACGGTTTATGCGAGAAAACATCGCCTTTGGCGTATATATATAAACATGGTTTAGCGATTACATCCGACAGCTGTACAACATGACTACAGACCTCTAGGAAATATACAACTATGGCGGGACGGGGCCGCCATACTGGCTGCACAAAACTATCTACAACGGGAGATCATACCCAAAGTAGAGCCTCGGAAAGATGGAGCTCGACACCAGCGTAGAGATCCTAAGAATGTGGATCTAGCTGCTTCCTTACTGCGGCATGAGCGCGGCCCCAAAGGAGGTCGATACAAGGTACTAAGTATATGAAAGCAGAAATACTTAAATGAAACATATCATTTCAAAAGCAGTTTGCAAGTATGTATGAAACAACCAGAAACCGCATAGTGCCGCATCACAAACAAGAGCGTGATAGGTAATCAGAATAGTCTTTTCTAGGCTGCGAATGATCGGCGAGGCCAATTGCGTAGTATCACCATGCAAGCCTAATCACGGACTCCGTAGTCCGCATAGGCCAATCACATAGGCGCATGGTATATAACCGCATCGAGGTAGCTACTCCTCGGCATCTGGACTCGTCGTCCGCATGGCCACATAGACGCGTGAGGTATAACCCGCACACTAACACGGAACTCCGTAGCTCGCATAGGTCCCTTGGACCGCGTAGGTATTCTCGAATCATGGTCCCCGGACCGCGCGAGTCTACCCGCGTGGAGGCAGCTTAACCCCCGGTAATATGTCAAGAGGTGAGTGATGTTACACTAACCTAACAGCTTATCGTTAAACAACATAAGCACAACAAAAATACTCTTTTTCACAAACGTTACAAGACACTAACACACATAGCATCATATCATGTCTACTTATCAAACCATCTTATTATTCTTTTCACAATTCAATACAAGTCTGTTATAAACACATAGGCAAACTGTTTCTTTTATCAATCTTAAGTGGTTATACTTAACTTCCCATAAGGCTAGTATAACTCTTAAGCTTCTGTTTAAAAACCAATTAGTTCTCTTCTGTTAAAAATGATTTAGTATTCTTTTGAAATGCTTTCAGATCTTTATTATTCAGGCTTAAGCCGTGAGGCATTGCCGTAAGTGTTATTCAGGCTTAAGCCGTGAGGCATTGCCGTAAGTATTATTCAGGCTTAAGTCAAAGACATTGTCGTAGTTATATTTTAGTTAACACGTATGCGTCTACGCACTATATATATTGTAAAATATCATGCTTTAGGAAGAATCACATACCTTCTCGTGAAAACCACCGCCAAGTTGAATATGTGTCGCAGAGTCAGCCTATAATAGTCACAGACATCTATCAAAGACTACTCTGAAGGTCATTCTAAACAGAGGGTTCACAATTCTATGGAAAGTTAGGCAGCACTTCCCTACCCGGTGAGCTATATAAGTCTCGTGAAAACGATCTATGTAAATCTGATTTGATTATTCTTCTTTAAACCCTTCTACTGTAAACAGTTCAATTCTATACGTGATATTCTTCTAAGTATTTAATACTTATTCTAATACTACTACAGTAAGTATTCTCTAATTCAAAGAGGGTTAGGATTAGTTACCTCGGTAAGCTGATAATATCCTAGAAAAGTCGCGCTGAGCAAGGTTTTGCTCTAAGTTGTATGGTCCAGAAACCTTAGAAGTTCTTCACAACTTCTACTAAGTACTAAGGTATTTGGGCTAGGGTATTTTGGGCATTATAACAATACAAGAAGGCAACTTTTCTACCAAGGGAGGGGGTAGGTTTGGCTAGGCTAGGGGCCTCGGCCAAACTTCTTAGGCTAGAGGGGTATTCGGCCAGGGCCTTCACAAGGGAGGAGGTGTTGGGCGAAAAGGCTACAAAGGGAGAGAGAGGATTTTCAAGACTTGGAAAGCTTTGTGGATGAAGAACTCTTCATCTTAAGGGGGGTCGTTATAGGTGACGTTGTGGCCAACCAATGGCCATGATTAAGACAAGTGCAAGGCAAGTGTAGGGTGAGGATTAACTATACACAAATATCCTACCAACTCCTTAACTTGTGCACAAGGCACAAAAAACGTGCCATTGCTAGTCCATTTCGTCCAAATGGACGATTTGAAGTCCACCAATTGGAGGGTGCCAAGTGTCGCCCTCCCGTTGGTCCAAAATGTTTCGTCTCTCGGAAAAATCCGCAAAAATTAGAAATGGCATAGCCGGAATTTACCCTACGAAAGTTGTGGAAACGTTTCGTCGGAAAACTATTCGTTTTGTGAGTTGTGCCCAAAAAATCGTCCAAGCCTAAACTTTAAGGCTAAACTTTTTGTACGTATTCCCTTACGTACATACTCTGGAAATACGGGGTATAACAAGTAACCCCGAGATTTTGAAAACTGAAGCAATGACAGAAATGTGGTAAGTATATTAGGAAGAGTTCGAGTGTACGAGGAGGGTACGACGAGTAAGAAAAGAGGCGTAGATGTGTTAAGAAGATGGAAGTGTCCTTTTTATAAGTAAAGATGTGAAAAAGTATCATTTGGACCATGGGTGGAGCTAATGGTATTGTTATACACTTTAGAGATGATTCTTCGTTGGCTTGGATGTGAATTTTTGCGCGTATGTCGTATTATGGCCATGTGTGGCATAATTGGTTTCGTAAGTATAGTAGGGAAGACTATCTTGCGCAAGCATGTTTGGAGACTTAGAAAGAACATTCGGGACGAATTTTTCTAAGGGGGGAAGAATGTTACACACCGTAGTTCCAGAGTATGTATACGAGGACGTACTTACGAGAATACGACATTAAAATTTGAAAGGAAGAAAGATGTAATTTTTAACGGAAAAGTTTCGGTTTTGTGAAGGAAAAGGTTCGTTAATGGGGTGGATTCTCGATTTGGTATTCGGACTTTTTGGGATATGTGAGAATTATGGAATTTTATTTCCGGAATTGGTCACGTGGGGCCCGCGGGAGGAATTTACGGTTGTAGGGCCCACTTTATTTTCGAAATTTGTGGCATTACGGATATTTTCAGAAGATGAAATATTTTGGGCCAGTAGGAGGCGACACATGGCACCCAGTGGCCCTATGGCCGAAAATAGTGTGGCCTTGGGCGTTTTTGAGACATGTGGCTACATGTCTCATTGTTCATGATGGACACTTGTCACAAAGTTGTGGTGGACATTTGGTTGGAAGAACTCACACACACTTGTCCCTAATCCTCACCATACACTTGCTTTCATCTTGGCCATTGATTGTTCTATAAATAGACCCTTTGAGCTTGCAAGACTTCATCCACAATTAGAGATTTCCAAGCTTGAAAATACTCCCTCCCCTTTAGTGAGTGCTCTCGGTTTTTGGCTAAGTTCTTGACCAAATTGTTGTCCAAAAATTCTAAAAGTTTTAAGTGTTCTTCCTTAGTGTATTAGGAAGATTAGTAACCAAAAGTTAGAAAAGATTTCACACCAGCCACCTAAATTACCCAGGCGAGGCATGGCAAGAAACAAGCCTAAGTGTTCTTCACTTTTTGGAGTTGAAGTGTTAAGAGAAGTTGTTTAGAAACTTCTAAGGGTTGCTTGGAGCGGGTTAGGCGTAAGGAAGTGGAGCTAAACGTTGCTCGGGATCGACTTATAAAACTTGGATAATTTTGGGCTTATCGAGGTAATGATCTTTACCACATTGTAATTGGAAATTACATGTTGTTGTAATGTATAGTTGAGTATACTATATGTAGAATGAATATGGATAAGAATTGATTGTATTTACATGAAGTGTATTCTGATGGACTTGTAGTATTATTGTGGAGTAGAATTGTACACGTCAGGTTAGGCGTGTACCACTGAGATTGTTGGGTTGTAGCAGCCTCGTTAGAGGAGGAGATTTATGTGGTTGCGGGGAGGTCTTTGCGAATTTTCCGTAGAATAAGGAATCTTGTATCTAGAATTATTCTACGAAAGAGATCTAGAGGTTGATAGACGTTTTGTGGCCTTTATAGGTTGAAGTACTACGGGTAGCGTATTCTACTTGAAGGGTGGAAAAGGCGAGCAAGGTTAGATTACTTTGGAGCATTTTGCTAATTGTCGATAATCGTCGCGAGGTATGTGAACCTCTTCCTATCCTTTCTAGCATGATATCTGTGAAATATATTTAGTGCGATAGACGCACGTGTGTTTAAAGGAATTTGACTTTCCTTTTGTATCCTTGACTTGATTTCAAAGTTAAGTGACTTGTTATGAAATATTAAGGACTTGAATTAGGTTAAAAAGTTGTAAAACCTCACTCATGAGTAATGGGTGTGTGGTCTTTTAAAGAATAAAGTTATCTTGATTTCGAAAATAAGAATGGTTTTATCATTGGATTTAAAATGATAACTTGACTTATAAACAACTTGATTTTGGGAAAGGAGAAGTAACTTGATTTACAGGTATAGGTTACTTATTTTTAAAAGAGTAAGACACTTGGTTTAAAAAGTATATTGCTACTTGACTTTTAAAGGAAAAGTGCCTTTGTTTTAAAAGAAGGTATGGAAATTGTTTTGGTTTTACTTTGATGTCTTTTGACTTGAGTTTTAAATAATAAGAATCTGGAAGTATTTCAAAAGAGTTATTAACCATTTTGAAAGAAAAGAAATACTTGGTTTTAAAAGCTTAAGTGTTATACTAGCTTTATGGGAAGTTAGGTATAACGACTTAAGGAAGATAGAAGAGCGGTTTACTTATTTGTTTATGAAAATCTTGTATTGATTTACGGAAAGTGTAGTAAGATGGTTTGATAAGTAAACATGTTACGATGCTCGTGTGTTAGTGTCTTGTGATGTTTGTGTGAGGGGTTATTCTTGTTGTGCTTACGTTGTTAAGCGATAAGCGTTATCTTGTTATTATATCACATACCACGACTTGTTATGATCTGAGGACTTTCCACCCTCGATGCGGTCTATCGGCTATCGCGGTGCGTGTGACTATCGCGAGTGCGGAGTTCGAGGATTGATCATTCGGGTGTATTATCCGTCACGAGGATGCCTCGTGTGATGCGTGTGACTATGCGGTCTATGTGACTATGCGGACTGCGGGAGTCGGGGAGTACCGCGGGTTAGCTACCCCGTCGAGGAATACCTCATGCGGTGCAGCTGTGACTTTATCACGGCTGCGGTAAGTTCGAGTTAGGCGCGCGCATTGATCGCGATGGCGAGTGGCGGCCGATCATGTAGTGCGATGCAGAAAGACCTCGTGATACAGTTTTATAGCATTATTGGTATTGTGGGTTTTAGTAGTCGGCTATGCCTTCGTACTTACCCCGTACGGTTTTATTATGACACAGGTGGGACCTGGTGTTCATGTGTATTCCTTGGTGCTTTTATATCATGGACTGCCGGCAGTGAGGAAGGAATTCCACGGGCATGATTGATATTGTGGGCATGAGACCCATGGTTATATTTGAGTAATGACTTTAAGGGCGTGAGTCCCTGACTTGACATGACTGCTTACATATTGTGTATCGTAAATTGGTTATCATATATGTCTTCTGTTTTATATAGACTGTTATGATTTCATTTCTGATATTTTGATTTCACATACTTGGTACTGTTGTCTTGACCTCGCCCGAGGCTGCGTTCATGCCGCAGGTAGAGGTACACCAGTCGTCGATCCTCGCTCTTAGGATCACAGTTCAGCGTTTTGGGAAGCTCCGTTTCTCCGGAGGCTTATCTTGGGTATAGTCCCCTGTCGTTGTAGGTACTTACATTCAGGGGTATGGCGGGGCCCTGTCCCGTCGTTGTTGTTATAACATTCTTAGAGTGCATGAAATCTTTGTTGTGGCGCGAGTTGTAAAAGGGATGTATTCGTTTCAAGTTTTATTTATATATTGAGAAGGTAACCGTTTTGGTTGCTTTGTTTTCTTATTTCATTATTGTATATCTTGTTTCATGTGTATGTTTTTATTTCCGCTGATTTTCTCTGATGTTGTATCACTAGGGTGCCCGGGGTAAGGCACCAGTCGCGGGCCCGGGGTCGGGTCGTGACACTCAGGCAGTCTGTGTGACTATGATTCGAGATACCTCATGCGGGTCCAGGTGGCCTATGCGGAGCTACGAGAGTTCCAGGTTAGTGTGCGGCCTATATGGTCATGCGGTCTATGTGGCCATGCGGACTGCGAGTCGGGGCGTTGGGAGTAGCTACCCTCGTCACGGGAATACCTCATGCGGGCTATGTGAGTGGCCTATGCGGGCTTCGGGAAGTTCGGGACTAGACGCGCGCATTAGATCTGCGGCGAGTGGCGGCGCCGATCATGTGGCGGTCTAGGCGGATCTCGTAATCTGATTTATGACCTTGTTGATGCGTAGGTTTTAGTAGTCGGTTATGCCTTGGTACTTACCGTCGGTTTTATTATGACACAGTGGGACACGGTGTTCATATGTATTCCTTGGTGTTTTTATATCATAGCTGGCGGTGAGGAAGGTATTCCACGGGCATGATTGATGTTGTGGGCGTGAGACCCATAGTTATAATTGAGTGATGACTTTGAGGGCGTGAGTCCCTGACTTGACATGACTGCTTATTTATTGTGAACTGTAGTTTGGTTATCATACATGTCTCTGCTTTATATAGACTACTATGATTTCATTTACGATATTTTGATTTCATACTTGGTACACTGTTATCGACCTCGCCGAGTGCGTTAAATCTGCGGTAGAAATCGCGATCGTCGATCCTCGCTCTTAGGTTCACAGTTCAGCGTTTTGGGAAGCTCCGTTTCTCCGGAGGCTTATCAGTGGTACAGTCCCCTGTCGTTGTAGGTATTTACGTTCAGGGGTATGGCGGGGCCCTGTCCCGCCATTATCGTTATATCATTCTTAAGTGCAGAAATGCTGTTGTGTGCGAGTTTGTAAAAGGGATATGTAACTTGGATTCATGTTTTTATATATATGCGAAAGGCAACTTTTCTCGAATAAGCTTTTACACTTCATATTATTTCATGTCTTGTTTTATGTTCCGCTGATTACTCTGATGTATGTCTACTTGGGTGCCCGGGGTAAGGCACCAGTCACGGGCCCGGGTTCGGGTCGTGACAAGAATGTAAGTGTCTAAAGCATAAAGTTAGTATAACGGCTTTATGGGAAGTTGGTTATAATAGCTTTATGGAAAGTTAAAAGAATGGTTTACCCTAGCCATGTAAATTAAGATAAAATGACTTGAAAGGAAGAAAGGCAAATTGATTTGAAGGCATCAATTGCTTAAAGTTTTAAAGTAAAAAATCACTTGGTTTAGAAGCCTATAAAAATATTTCTAAAAGGTATTGTGACTTGTTTTGAAAAGTAGATATGACTTGATACTACGGTTATTAGTATCTTGGAAGTTTTATATGAAAAATAGTCTTTTTAAAGGAATAGAAGTACGTAGTACTTTGGGTTAAATTCCCGGATTTTATAATGACATGTTAGTGTCTTAAGTAAACTAAAATGAGAGTGTATATGAACAAAGCTAATAAGAAGTTAGGGGATTTCTTAACTTTCTTATGTTACGTATGATAAGCTGGTGGTGCTTATGTTATGTATGATAAGCCGGTAGTGCTTATGTTATGTATGATAAGCCGGTAGTGCTTATGTTATGTATGATAAGCTGGTAGTGCTTATGTTATGTATGATAGTCGGTTGTGCTAGTGATATATGGTTCATCACGGGGTCATTCCCCGGGTTTGTGGCATTTGCATATTCCGTGGATTTGCTACTCATGATGCGAGGAATACCTCATGCGAGTCCGTAGGGCTCATGCGGGTGAAATAGTCCTATGCGGGGCGGACCAGTCCTATGCGAGGAAATTACCTCATGCGGGTCCATACGACCTATGCGTGCGGATACAGTCTATGCGAGGAAATTACATCACGCGGGTCCATAGGACCTATGCGGGTGAAATAGTCCCAGGAGTAGGATTGCTTAATGATACTACGGGCGGGTGACCTACTTTGATCATGAGCCTACTATTTTTATGCGATAAAGTATACAACATTTACTCATTGTTAGTAAGTGTCACGACCCGACCAGACCGCGCGGTGCCCTACACAGGCACCACTACGATAACCATCGAGAAAACCGGAAAATACATAAAATACAACTTAAATCGATAAATTAAACAACTGGCTAGCCGATAAGGCTGTCTTCCTAGATATATATACATAACTAGTCAAAAGCAGTTACATCCTTTTCCTTACAAACCGACCCACATACATGACTACAGACCTCTAAGAATTTTGACATAGCAACTGTGACGGGACAGGGCCCTGCCATGCCCCTGAATGTACAACAACCGACAATACCAGGGATGCAGACGATGACAAGCCTCGAGTAATGGAGCTTCTCAGCGGTGACGGTGATCCTAGAGTGAGGATCAACAACTATATAATTCTACCTACGGCATGAGCGGCCCAGAAGGAGGTCGATAACATGTACCAAGTATGTTAAACTGAAAGTACTGTAATGAAATCATAATAGTCTAAAATAAAGCTGGAAACATGTATGATAACCACATTAACAGTACACTGTGTCTTACTAACAATGGGAGTAAACAAGAATAAATTGTTGCTTAGGTTTTAAAGCAGAAGCTCATGATTAACCTAGGGTCATCCGCGTAGTATCATTCTGCAATCCTACTCACGGGACTATTTCACGCGTGGCCGTATGGACCGCGTGAGGTAATTTTCGCATGAATTGTATCCGCCCGCATAGTCGTATGGACCCGCGTGAGGTAATCTCGCGCATAGGACTAGTCTGCCCGCGTAGGACTATTTCACCGCATGAGCCCTACGGACTCGCGTGAGGTATTCCTCGCGTCATGGGTAGCAAATCCACGGAATATGCAAATGCACAAACCAGGAAATGACCGTAATGAACAATATATCACTAGCACAATGGCTATCATACATAACATAATCACTACGGTTTATCATACATAACATAAGCATTACGCTTATCATACATAACATAAGCACTAACATCATAATTATCATAAGCAAGTTAAGAAATCCCCTAACTTTATTAGCTTTAATCATATACACTCTCATTTTAGTTTACTTAAGGCACTAACATGTCATTATAAAATCAGAATTTAACCCAAAGTACTACGTACTTCTATTCTTTTAAAATGACTCTTTTCATATAAAACTTCCAAGATACTAAACCGTAGTATCAAGTCATATCTACTTTTCAAAACAAGTCACAATACCTTTTAGAACTACATTTAAATACTTCTAAATCAAGTGACTTTTTACTTTAAAACTTTAAGCAATTGATGCCTTCAAATCAATTTGTCATTCTTACTTTCAAGTCATTTTATCTTAATTTACATTGCTAGAGTAAACCATCCTTTTAACTTTCCATAAAGCTATTATAACCAACTTCCCATAAAGCCGTTATACTAACTTTATGCTTTAGACACTTACATTCTTCTTTATAACCAAGAGACTTAAACTTTCCATATAAAAAAAACCAAGTATCATATACTTTCAAAAATACTTCACGTCTCTTATCTTTAGAAACTAAGATATCCTTAATCTTTAAGACAAGTGAGTTAACTCCCTAACTCCACCAACTTGGACATTCTTAAAACAAGTCAAGGATATCAAATGAAACTAGATTCATCAAAATCTCGTACGTCTACCGTACTATATATTTACAACTACTCATGCTCAAGAGATAGGAAAGTTCCACATACCTCTTCGGTTCAATCCACTTGCTAAGTCCAATATGTCGTACATCGTATGTCAACCTAAAATGACCACAATACGTCTATTAACTTCTAACTTCAAATGTAGAATATTTCAAGTGTAAAGTCACCTAATTCTACGGAAAATTGGACAGCACTTCCTTTGTTTCTACATACTTTTCCACCTTTTTCAAGGCCCGAAATCAATAACCAAACGCCACATTTAAGGCTCAACAATTTAGCTAACCAAAGGGGATTACACGCCTTAACAGGACGTGTAAAATTATGCCCCACAATTTACATAAAACTGTTCATTAT
Source organism: Przewalskia tangutica (assembly GCA_029844215.1). NCBI lineage: Eukaryota > Viridiplantae > Streptophyta > Magnoliopsida > Solanales > Solanaceae > Przewalskia > Przewalskia tangutica. The sequence goes on from JAQGDG010000540.1 coordinate 35,587, forward strand.
TAAATGTCATCCTTGGCTACAATGTACAACCACATACAATCTTTTCCAATCCCTTTTCAATCCATTTTGTCATTCCAACATGTTATATAGTCGCAACCAATTTCAACAACTAAAATCCCTTATTTAGATAACATGCGACGATTATAGCTATCGACCAATTTGTATTGTACTTTCAATGGTTAATAAGCTCATGCTCGGATTTAGGCTCTCAATATTCTATAACACTTATCAATATTCAATGCATAATTCACATGATCAATTATCAACTACTAAAATCACTTCAATAAACCCCACATAAAAGTGAAGACAACGGCCATATAAATCCAACAAACTAGAAGCTCGAAAACTGCCATTTATACTTTCATTTGTGACATGACAACATTCAATTCTTATATCCATTTTACTCATCACAATACCTTTCTCAAATTTCTACAACACATGACATAATTTATTTCAAGAAGGAGAATGAATTTACCTTGGTATTTTGCCCAAGACAGTCCAACAATCTCGCCCTTTTAGCCTCTTTCATGACAACACTTCTTCCCGCTAAAATCACCTCTACGAACCCCCTACAAGCTCGTCAACATATTTCCTTTCCAAAAATCTCATTTAGGCTTAGGGTTTTAACCATTTGAGAGAGAAGAGAAGAGCAAATTTTGGGTGAAATCTTGCAAATGATTTTAATCTAGGAAGACTTGGTCATATATAACCTTTATCTTGTTCTACAAGTTGGGAGGGCTTGTCGCCCTCCCATAGGTCCTTTACATAAATATCTTCTAATTTTGCCATATTTCCGCAAAAAATCCTGCCTCGGCGCTTGTGCTGCAACCAGACAATTTCGGGGTTTTATTTTGGCCTGCTGTAGTGGCGTGGCGCTGACCCTGTCTCTTCTGTCAGCTGATCTTGTAACGTCCATAACTTTCTACTCTGATGTCCTATCGACAAGAGGTTTGTTGCGTTGGAAACTAGACTCAATGAAATTTATATTAGGATTTTGAAACACCTAAAAACTCCCAATATACTAGGAGATATACTGCTCCAAAGTTGACTGAAAAACTGTCCAAAAAATATTCTGCTTTTTTTTCTTTGTTCCAAATTCGAATCTTGTTTCCTTTCGTACGTTCTCATCTCATCCTCTTGGAATTACGAGACGTAACAATAAGGCACAGTGTATTGTTAATTGAGTTATCATATATGTCTCCAGCTTTATTTTAGACTTTATGATTTCATTCTGATCTTTCGATTTCACATACTTGGTACGTGTTGTCTTGACCTCCTTGAGGGTTGCGTTCATGCCATGAGTAGAGTGTCTGATTCTTGATCCCCACTCTTAGGATCACTGTTCAGCTGTTGAGAAGCTCCATTACTCCGGAGGCTTATCTTTGGTTCAGATCCCTAGTATGGTCGGTTGTTGTATATTCAGGGGTATGGCGAGGCCCTGTCCCATCACAGTTGGTATTCTTAAAGGTTTGTAGTCATGTCTTGTGGATTGGGTTGTAAAGAAAAAAAATGTAACTGATGTATATTTTACGGAATGTGGCCTTATCGGCTGGCCTGTTGATATTTAATGTCTAAGTAATTTTATGAGTTGTGTATGTTCCGCTGCTATTCTCTGATGTATACCTGAAAGGGGTGCCCAGGTAGGGCACCAGTCGCGGGCCCGGGGTCGGGTCGTGACAAAAGTGGTATCAGAGCAGTTAGTCCTCGGAAAGTGTCTATAGACCGTGTCTAGTAGAGTATTGGTTATCGGTGTGTTGTGCACCACATCTATAACCAGGAGGCTGCAGGGCATTTAGGATTGGTTTTCATTCTTCTCACTCTGAGATCGTGCGATAGAGCTTTGTGGTTAGGGTCGTCTCTCCCTAACGAGTTATGTTGATTGCAGCTACGAGAAAGGCAGTAGTGACCCAGGAAAGATTATGTGGATTGCGTATCCAGGTTGGTAATAATTGTTTTATAGTGGTATAAAGACGTACATCTATACGGATTTATGTATGAGGGTCACATATGGGTTGCCTAGAATGCTTAAAGATTACCAGGACTTGGTAAGGACTAAATAGATCTGGGAAGGTATAGGCGGTTAATGAATTCTCATCGAGGTTTATGACCGGATTATTGACATAAAAATTGAAAGTCTAGAAGTATGGTAACTTGCCTACGCTTGCTTGTGATAGCCTTATTGTGCTAGTGTTGTATTCTTATGCTTCCACTATATCATTCCTTTTGGACATACTGACACGTTAGATGGTCCACGGGTATGCTTCCACTATATTGTTCCTTGGACATACTGACACGTTGGGTGGCCCACGGGTATGCTTCCACTATATCGTTCCTTTTGGACATACTGACACGTTGGGTGGCCCACGGGTATGCTTCCACTATATCGTTCCTTTGGACATACTGACACGTTGGATGGTCCACGGGTATGCTTCCACTATATCGTTGCTTGGACATACTGACACGTTGGGTGGCCCACGGGTATGCTTCCACTATATCATTCCTTTTGGACATACTGACACGTTGGATGGTCCACGGGTATGCTTTCACTATATTGTTCCTTGGACATACTGACACGTTGGGTGGCCCACGGGTATGCTTCCACTATTATTGATCCATGGATATGCCTGCACCGATGAAGGTTCCGGGGGCATGCGGCCAGGATGCAGGTGCAATTCTCGGATGATATTGTTATTCCATGGACTAGCTCTCAGCGAGGTTTAGTAGCTGACGAGGATCGTAGTTAACCGTACTTGCCGGTCGATTCTTGGCGTAAATTTGGATCCAGTAGTTAGTTTCGTACTTGCCGGTCGATTCTATGGCACGATTTAGTGCAGCGGACTACGGTAGATGGCCGTACTTGCCGATCATATCTCGTGTGCATCTTTGGATCTGTAGTGGCTTTTCGTACTTGCCGGTCGATTGTTGATGCAGTGGATCGGTAGTTGGCTTTCGTACTTGCTCGGTCAGTTTGTTACACCGAAAGTCGGGACATGTATAAGAGAAGGTATGTAAGGAATCAAGACTTGGAAATTAGTGCGAAAGGAAGAATTGTTTTTCCGAATGAAAAATCTTCGACGTCGGAAAGGAAAAATGTTCGTTGTTGAGAATTGAATTCTCAAAATGCATTATTTGAAGAGTATGGAACTTATTAACATTATGGAAATTTATTTTTTCTGATTTGGTCACGTGGGGCCCACAGAATTTTCGTTTGCGGGGCCCGAGGTTCTGAATTTTATGGGCCGAATGAGAGGCGACATGTGGCACCTTCCCACATGCCTGGACGAAAACTTGCAAGGTTAAAATGGTCATTTGACCATTGTGGATGATAAGTCTTGAGCTTGAGATTGTTGACTTGTCGAAACATCGACAGCGATTATCGAGTGTTCTTCATCCTAGCCACTCAAGTGTTGATAACTTGACCCTCCATTGTGTTTTATATACCACACTAGTAGAAATACAAGGTCTTTCACACTTAGAAAAATTAGACAAACTCTTGTGCACACTAGCATGCTCTCTGCTTTGATGAATTTTCCACACAAAAAATTTTAGTTTGTGATCCATTATTCACAAGACTTAAACCCAAGGTCCCTAAGGGTATTGTAAGGATATATCAATAGAAAGATTTCGGAAAAACGACGTTTTTGTCTTAGTCATGGCGGAAACTTAAGGAGTTCTTGACTTTGAAGTTGGAACTTGAAGATGGGTTATTCAGGCTTACAGGAGTGCTTGGAGCGGATTGGAACATAAGGAAAGGAGCTAAGAATTGCTAAGGAGCGACTTTGAATCTTGGAAATTTTAAGGGCTTGTAAAGGTATAAATCTTGTCGTTTTAGCAATTAATGTTTACTTATCATTGTAGTTATGGATATTAGCAAGCATGAGGTATTTAGTATGAGGTTTGATAAGTTTATTGGCTATTGGAACCCTAATCCGAAAACTAGCATGTTTAGCCTTAAGATTACAATTCAAGTTGATTATTAGTTTAAGTCGTCGCATGTTGTATAAAGAAGGAAATTGTAGTTGTTGAAGTTGTTTATGACTATATAACATGTTAGACCTTAGAACTTGGAATTGAAAAAGAATTGGAAAGGACTTGTGTTGAGTTATTGTTGGCCGAGAATGGCTTGTGAGTATTAAACTACTTGGTATGAATTGTGGGGCAGAATTTTACACGTATTGTAAGGCGTGTAATCCCCTTTGGTTGGTTGTTGTTTTGAGCCTTAAATGTGGCGTGTTGGTTATTGTATTCGGCCTTGAAAAAGGTGGCAAAGTACGTAGAAACAAAGGAAGTGCTGCCCGATTTTCCGTAGAATAAGAGACCGTATACTTAGTTTTATTCTACGTTAGAAACTAGAAATTGATAGTCATGTTGTGACCATTATAGGTTGACAATTCTACGTACGGCGTATTCGGCTTAGCTTGTGGATTTAGCCGAAAAGGTATGTGAACTATCTCCTCTTCTAGCATGATTCCTTAAGATAAAGAAAGTATGTTCTACTCCTTAAATGATCCATTCCTTGGTTGTATTTGGATTGCCTAAAATAGAATTTGTTCTATGTACTTCCTTGATTGTTCCTTGATGTTTAAATTGTAAGTTGTATAATCTATTTCCTTAGTGAAGTTTGGATTCTTAAAAGTGAAAGTATTTTACTTAAAGTACATAGAGTCTTGAAAAGGAAGTGGTTTCCAAATCTTTTGGCTAGTGCCTTAGTTCCAAAACCTAAGGGTCGTTATAATGACTTTAGAAGTCAAAGAGTGATTTACTTAATTGTTTTAAGAGAGGAGAAATGACATGATTTAAGAGAAGTAACTTGTTTTAAAGGTGTGAGTTACTTGAGGTTTAAAAGTAGAAGAAACTTGATTATAAAAGGAATGAATATGTCTAAAACCATAAAGGGTTATAACGGCTTTATGGGAAATTGGTTATAACGGCTTTATGGAAGGTTAAGAAAGTTGTCTATTTTGATTATTAGGCATAAGTTGCCTAGATTGTGAAAATTTGAAGTTACTTGATTTCAAGCTTGAAATGAGTTTTCTAAAAGTGTAGTAACTTACTTTGAAAAATAGACACACCTTGATACTACGGGTGTTAGTATCTTGGGGTTTTACATAAAAAGGAGTCTTTTGAAAGAGATATGCGTCACGTAGTACTTTGGCTTGTTTAATTGAGAATTATTCTATGTGTGCCTTGATAAGTAATTTGGCTTGTTTAATTGAGAATTATTCTATGTGTGCCTTGATAAGTATTTTGGCTTGTTTAATTGAGAATTATTCTATGTGTGCCTTGATAAGTACTTTGGCTTGTTTAATTGAGGAGTATTCTATAAGTGCCTTGAGTTTATAAAATGAAAGTCTAAAGATTTTATGAACTTGCCTATGTGTGCTGGTGATAGCCCTTGAGTGCAAGTATTATATTTATCTGTTCTTGCGACTCTCGGTTGGAGAATTGGTATGCTTGTTGTAAGTTTACTTGGGCGTCTGAAGCGGTGATGTGGGATTCCACGGGTATCTTCCATTATTTGTATTACCAGTGAGTCATACTTATACGATGTGGGATTAAGGCGTGCGACCGCGGGATACTCTTGGACATGCTTATATGATGTGGGATTAGGGCATGTGACTAGGAGGCGGGTTAGATTCGGTTGTTTGTATTACCCGTGAGTCATGCTTATCGATGTGGGATTAAGGCGTGCGACCACGAGGATACTCATGGACATGCTTATCGATGTGGGATTAAGGCGTGTGACGGGAGGTTGATTCTTATTCTGTTTGTTGTTTTGATTTGGAATGATTTCTTGTATTTTTTGCCGGAGTTTTTAAACTCGTGAACCTCTAGTTCCGTGACTGCTCCTGCTTACATTTTGTTAGGTGATTTTGCGCCATTTTAGTATTTTGGCGGAGTTTTAGGAACTCGTGGCGTTTGAAAACTCGGCAACACTATGCATTTCACGAGGATCTCTGTATTTTTTTGTGATACTATGTTCTTGATGATTCTCTTTGTTTCTTGATTTTGGACTAATTTGGGGAACCAACCGGAGTTTAAAAAACTTTGATGACGTCCGTTGGCTATTTATTTTCGATCCGTTTGTCATTTTGTTTGTTGGACGGATTTCTCATTATTTTGGAGTAACTGGCCGGAGTTCTAAAAAACTCCGGCGATGATCGGGTTCTCCGGTGAACTATCTTGCTCTGATTTTCTTTGTTTTTATTGTTTGTTGGGCTGATTCTTTGCCGCGTTCCCACTGATTTTTAGGCTATTTGCTACTAATTTTCGGCATTGCTACTACTGTTTTCGGCCATATTATTGGACTGGTTTTGGCGTATTGCTATTGATTTTGGACATTTGTTGCTGGTTTACTGATTTAGAACAAATACTATACTGTTGGTATTTCTTGATTTGAACAAGATGCTACACTTGTTTGGTAGATGAAAAAGTTATCAAATCGATTTTGAGGCCTCCTGATTTGCAAAGCGGAAAATAAAATAAATGAAGCTTTACAGGCAAGGATGATTTCTTCCACTTACAGGATAACCAACATGCATTTGGCGCGAATTCATGATGCACTTGTTTAGGTTGTCCCACTTTATATATTTTTCATATCCGAGCCCTCAGTGTTTAAAACTATTCTTGTTTTGTGCGGATCTGAAAAGTTTTATTTATCTTATAGCAATATTGGTAGATGAAGGAATCTCGTCGATTTCCAAGGCCTCACTGCAAAAAGGCGGATTTATTTATTTTTGCTTTACTTATTAAATTCTGTCATTACTTTAAAATTATTTATTCGATACTAACACTTTTACTAAGTGTTTATGCAGTGTAGGAGATCATCTTGTGCGAAAGCCTAAAAGGGCTAAAAGATGTCAGAAATGTTATTTTATATCGCATTTAATTTAGTTTTATTATTGTGTAGTGCACTTTATTTAAATTATAAATGCTTAGAATAGGTAGAATAAAAGAGCAATAAATAATTAACCTAGGTTTGAGCGAACAACGCAAGTTAAGCGGATCTTAAAGGATGCTAACCCTTCCATTTAGGATAATAAAGAACACGATCCAGAATCTCACTAATTTATGGACCATTAAATGGAAGTCATTTATAGCATTTTATGCTATTTAATAAGTGTCTAATTCATTATAATAATTAGGTGGCGACTCCTTAAAATACATTTAGGAATCAACCATATGTAGCAGTAATCCCGTTTCCGACTCCGGTTTAAAATGGGGTGTTACACAAAGTACGTAGAAACAAAGGAAGTGCTGCCCGATTTTCCGTAGAATAAGAGACCGTATACTTAGTATTATTCTCGTTAGAAACTAGAAATTGATAGTCATGTTGTGACCATTATAGGTTGACAATTCTCGTGCGGCGTATTCGGCAGCTTGTGGATTTAGCGAAAGGTATGTGAACTATCTCTCTTCTAGCATGATTCCTTAAGATAAAGAAAGTATGTCCTACTCCTTAAATGATCCATTCCTTGGTTGTATTTGAATTGCCTAAAATAGAATTTGTTACATGTACTTAAGCGATTGTACCTTGATGTTTAAATTGTAAGTTGTATAATCCATTTCCTTAGTGAAGTTTGGATTCTTAAAAGTGAAAGTATTTTACTTAAAGTACATAGAGTCTTGAAAAGGAAGTGGTTTCCAAATCTTTTGGCTAGTGCCTTAGTTCCATAAAGTCGTTATAATGACTTTAGGGGAGTCAAAGGAGTGATTTACTTAATTGTTTTAAGAGAGGAGAAATGACATGATTTAAGAGAAGTAACTTGTTTTAAAGGTGTGAGTTACTTGAGGTTTAAAAGTAGAAGAAACTTGATTATAAAAGTAATGAATATGTCTAAAACCATAAAGGGTTATAACGGCTTTATGGGAAATTGGTTATAACGGCTTTATGGAAGGTTAAGAAAGTTGTCTATTTTGATTATTAGGCATAAGTTGCCTAGATTGTGAAAATTTGAAGTTACTTGATTTCAAGCTTGAAATGAGTTTTATAAAAGTGTAGTAACGTACTTTGAAAAATAGACACACCTTGATACTACGGGTGTTAGTATCTTGGGGTTTTACATAAAAAGGAGTCTTTTGAAAAGAATGTACGTACGTAGTACTTTGGCTTGTTTAATTGAGAATTATTCTATGTGTGCCTTGATAAGTACTTTGGCTTGTTTAATTGAGAATTATTCTATGTGTGCCTTGATAAGTACTTTGGCTTGTTTAATTGAGAATTATTCTATGTGTGCCTTGATAAGTACTTTGGCTTGTTTAATTGAGAATTATTCTATGTGTGCCTTGATAAGTACTTTGGCTTGTTTAATTGAGAATTATTCTATGTGTGCCTTGATAAGTACTTTGGCTTGTTTAATTGAGAATTACTCTATGTGTGCCTTGATAAGTACTTTGGCTTGTTTAATTGAGGAGTATTCTATAAGTGCCTTGAGTTTATAAAATGAAAGTCTAAAGATTTTATGAACTTGCCTATGTGTCTTTGGTGATAGCCTTGAGTGCAAGTATTATATTTATGCTGTTCTGCGACTCTCGGTTGGAGAAGGTGTCTTGTTGTAAGTTTACTTGGGCGTCTGCAAGCGGTGATGTGGGATTCCACGGGTATGCTTCCATTATTTGTATTACCAGTGAGTGCGTGCTTATACGATGTGGGATTAGGGCATGCGACCGTGCGGGATACTCATGGACATGCTTATCGATGTGGGATTAGGGCATGTGACCGGAGGCGGGTTAGATTCGGTTGTTTGTATTGCCCGTGGTCATGCTTATACGATGTGGGATTAGGCGTGCGACGCGAGGATACTCATTGGACATCTTATCTGATGTGGGATTAGGCGTGTGACGGAGGCGGGTTAGATTCGGTTGTTTGTATTACCCGTGGTCATGCTTATCGATGTGGGATTAGGCGCATGCGACCACGAGGATACTCATGGACATGCTTATACGATGTGGGATTAGGCGTGTGACCGGGGCGGGTTAGAATCCGGTTGTTTGTATTACCATGGTGCGTGCTTATCGATGTGGGATTAGGCGTGCGACCACGTGGGATATTGTTATTGTTATACCGTATTTCAGTATATGCGTGGGGCGTGCGTCACGAAAGTTGAGCCTTAAGTTAGGCATAGGGCCAGAAAAATATTTGTTCCTGACTACAGAAAGAATCGTTTTTTTTTGAAGCGTTTTACAAAGCTTGCGAGGGAAAAATCGACTATGTCATTTATAATTTTTGCGGATTTTTAGAGGCGAAATATTTTGGACCGAGAGGCGACACTTGTCACCTCAGTGGGCGTCTAGTGGGACGATTTGGGGCCTTGTTTTGGCCTTGTTGTGTGGCTTATTTTGTGCCATGTTTGGTGCCTTATTTTGTGCCTTGTTTTGTGGAGTAGGGTTAAGGTGCACTTGGCTTGATCTTGGCCCTCCACTTTCCATGGCTTGATCTTGTCCATTGAACTCACTATAAATACCACTCCCTCCTTTGTGAAGACTTCTTCGTCAAAACTTTCCTAAGTCTTGAAAGCCCTCTTTCCCCCCTTAGTGTGGTGATCTCGTCCTAGCCTCCTCACTCTTTGTGAGGCCCCTTGGCCGAAGTCCCTCCCATGGCGAGAGTATCCCCACTCCTGAGTGGGGTTGGCGAGAGTACACACCACTTGTGGTGTTGTCTCGTATAAATACCCACTCTTGGTAGAAATACTCTCAGTATTGTTACTATACCCAAAATACCTTAGCCTTATACCTTGTAGTATTCCAAAGTTACCTCTATCGTAGAGCAGGAAATACTACCTTATGTCCTTTTGTCTCAGCCAAAACCTAAGGAAAACCTTCGTAGTCGGTTGAAGTGTTAAGTAAGTTGCGTAGAACTTCTAAGGGTTGTTGGAGCGGGTTGGGCGCCGAGTAGGAGCTAAGCGTTGCTCGGGATCGACATTTAAACTTGGATAATTTTGGGCTTATCGAGGTAAATAAATCTTGTCCCTATTGTAATTGGAAATTACATGTTGTAGTAATATATAGTTGAGTATACTATATATAGAATGTTTAAAGATAAGAATTGAGCTGTAATTACATAGAAGGATATTAAAGAGGAGAATAGAATTTGTATTCTGATGACTTGTGTAGTATTCTTGTGAAGAGATTGTACACGTCCAGGTTGGGCGTATAAACCCCACGGTTGGCTTGGTGGCGGCCTCGATAGAGGAGGAGATTTCTGTGATTTGCGGGGAGAGTCTTTGCGAATTTTACGTACAATATGGGCGTGTGTTTAGAAGTTAATAGGCGTTTGTGGCCTATATAGGTGGAAGTACTACAGTGGCGTATTCTACTTGAAGAGTGGAAAAGGCTAGCGGGGTTCTGATCTTGTGGGCGTATTGCTAATTGTCGATAATCGTCGCGAGGTATGTGAACCTCTTCCTATCCTTTCTAGCATGATGTTTTGTAAGCTATGTAGTACGGTGAGCGTCATGTGCTAAATGAATTTGGTTGGTTTAAAACATAGGGTGTTATAATAGCTTTATGGGAAGTTAGTTATAACGACTCTATGTAGGTAAATGAATGGTTTATTGATTGTAGAAGTTAAGAGACTTGATCTTGAAATATAAGAGACTTAACTTATTTTAACTGGATATGTAACATTTTGTTAAAAATGTTGTAAAACCTCATTCGCGAGTAATGAGTACTTGATTTTAAAAGAATAATGTTTCTTGATTTGGAAATGAGAATAAGTGTCGAACAAACCAACTGCGGCGTGAATAAGGAAAATGTATTGACAAATAACTAATTGTTATTAAAATCGGTAGAAACCTCCATCTGCATGAAGCTAAGATAAAACAAAATCGTATTACATTTCCTAGATCATGGTCTGTAACAAGATTGTTATAAACAAGAATAAACGGCTCACACATAAGACTTATGTTACTCAATTGTTTTAAAAGAGATTAAGACTATGAGTTATGAAACCTTTCTAAAATAAGAGACTTGAGAATTTGAAATTAGGCAAACTTGAACGTTTGGAAAATAATGTTGTCACTTGATTTTACAAAGGGAAGTATTTTGGTTTACTTAAAAAGATAGTCACTCTATTTTTATACTACGGGTATTGTGTGACTTTGGTGAAAGAAACGGATCTTTTAAAAGAATTAATGTATGAAGTACTTTGGGGATAAAAACCCGAACTTGTTATCATAAAGTAGGAAGTACCTTGTGTGAATAACTTGATTGTGTTGGTTTGTGATAGCACAGTAATACTTTCTTGTTGATTTGATAAGTAAACATGTTAGGGCTACGTGTGTAGTATCTTGGGATGTTTGTGTAAAGGGGTTTCCCCTTGTTGTATTTATGTTGTTTAACGGTAAGCCGTTATGCTAGTATTACATCACTCACCTCTTAACATGATTCCGGTTAGGCGCCTCCGTCTGGGGTAGACTCGGTAGTGCATGTGACCTATGATTCGAGAATACCTCATGCGGGTCCCGGGGCCTATCTTGCGAGCTACGAGAGTTCGAGTTAGTGTGCGGCCTTTATGGTCATGCGGTCTGCATGTGGCCATGCGGACTGCGAGTCGGCGGATCTTGGGAGTAGCTACCCTCGATGCGAGGAATACCTCATGCGGACTATGTGGTGGCCTATGCGGGCTGCGGGAAGTTCGGGACTAGGCGCGCGCATTAGATCTTTGCGGTAGTGGCGGCGCCGATCATGTGGCGGTCAGAGCGGATCTCGTAATCTGATTTATGACCTGGTTGGTGCGTGGGTTTTAGTAGTCGGTTATGCCTTCGTACTTACCGTGCGGTTTTATTACGACACAGTGGGACACGGTGGTCATGTGTATTCCTTGATGCTTTATATCATGAGGCTGGCCGGTGAGGAAGGTATTCCACGGGCATGATTGATGTTGTGGGCGTGAGACCCATAGTTGTATTTGAGTGATGGCTTTGAGGGCGTTAGTCCCTGACTTGACATGACTGCTTATTTATTGTGGACTGTAGTTTGGTTATCATACATGTCTCTACTTTATATAGGCTATGATTTCATTTCTGATATTTTCGATTTCACATACTTGGTACTGTTGTTATGCGACCTCGCCCGGGGCTGCGTTCATCTGCAGGTAAAGGTACACTAGTGTTGATCCTCGCTCATAGGGTCACAGTTCAGCGGTTGGGAAGCTCCGTTTCTCCGGAGGCTTATCTTTTGGTATGTTACCCTGAGTTGTAGGTTTTTGTACATTCAGGGGTATGGCGGGGCCCTGTCCCGTCATGTTGTTGTTACACTCTTAAGTGCAGTAATCTTGTTGTGGCGGGGTTTGTAAAGGGATTAAAGCTGTTCGGTTTGAAAGAATTGTATATATATTTTATTGGAAGGTAACCGTTTGGTTGCTTTGTTTTATTATCTTATCTCTTGTTCATGTTTAAGTTCTTACTTCTGATTTTCTCACGATGTTGTATCACTAGGGTGCCCGGGTAAGGCACGATCGCGGGCGGGTTGGGTCGTGGCGATTATTCCATGGATTATCCTCCGAGATTTAGTGGCGTAGGATGGATCCGTAGTTAGCTTTACTTGTCCCCGTCGGTGGTTGGCGAGATAGCTCAGTAGTTGGCTTTCGTACTTGCCCCGTCGGTGCTATTACGATTTGAGTACGATAGGCTCGGTAGATAACTTGCTTGCCCGGTCATATCTCGTGGCAACGAGTTGGATCACAGTAGTTAGCTTTCGTACTTGCCCCGTCGATTGTTAGCCGAGTTGAATCTGTAGTTGGCTTTCGTACTTGCCCCGTCATTTTATAATCTGAGTTGGATCACGGTGGTTCGTTTTCTACTTGCCCGTCTGATTTTTAGGACACAGTGGGACTTGGTGTTCATGTATGCCTATTTGTGTTATATTATATCATGGATAGCCGGTGAGGAAGATTCCACGGGCATGATTGATATTATGGCGTGAGACCCGTGGTTATATTGTAGTAATGACTTTGAGGCGTGCGTCACGACTTGATATGTTGCTTATGTGTTGTGTCTTGTAGGTTGGCTATCATACATGTCTCTGTTTTGTTTAGAATGTTATGATTTCATTCTGATGCTTCATTTCACATACTTGGTACATTCTTCGTCTTGACCTCCTTGGAAAGCTGCGTTAAATGCCGAGTTTAGGTCTGCAGATTTGGTGATCTGCGAGTGTAGGACCTTTCGAGTTTTGGATAGCTCCTGCTCGAGAGTTTATCTTTTTGGTATAGTTCCTTGATCTGAGCTTTTATGCGGTTATGGAGTACGGCGGGGCCTTGTCCGTCATATTTGATAAAACTATTAGAGTGCGTATTCATATGTAGGATTGGACTCGTATGCGATGTAGTGTCTTTTGATTATGTATATTATATGGCGGCGCATCGGCTTTGCCCTTGCACGTACGTTGGTTTTAAAAAAATGAGGTGTTATTTAATTTCCGCAGTTTACTGAGTTGTTAAGGTAGAAGGGTGCCCAGGTAGGGCACCAGTCACGGGCCCTGGGTTCGGGGTGTGACAAGTTTTATGATGCAGGCTGGATCTGGTGGTTGGCTTTCCTACTTGGCCCGTATAGTTTTTATGACACAGGTGGGACCTGGTGTTCATGTATACATATTGGTGTTATATTATATCATGGACTGCCGGCAGTGAGGAAATAATTCCACGGGCATGATTGATATTAGGGGCGAGAGACCCATGGTTATATTTAAGTAATGATTTTGAGGGCATGCGTCCCTGACTTGGCATGACTGCTTATATATTGTGAAATGGTATTTTTAAAGATGAAGTTGATTTTCATTACTCTTATTGATAAATTTGGTTATCATACTTGTTTCCTGCTTTGTATTTGGACTGTATGATATTATATTCTTGAAAGGCACAGTCGACTCTTGGAGTTGATATAGTCTGATGATACTGAGTGCGATTGGCTTTTAGGTTATGTGACACGGTAGGTGCAGTATTTAATTTTCTATACTTGCTCCTGTCGTTTCTTGTACACGGCCATGATTTTATCTGTACTTTATTTGATTCCATACTTAGTACTTTTATACGACCTCTTTGGTTGTATTCATGTCCATGATCTAGGTACTCAGTTGTGGATCCGTGAGCTTAGGATCCTTGTTCAGCATTTTGGATGGCTCTAATGTTCTGGAGTTTATCATTCCGGCTAGGTATATTGAAGTGCAGCGGGGCCTTGTCCCATCATAGTTGTTGTCACCTTGTTAGAGGTCTGTATTCATATGTGGGCTGAACTGGCTAGAGTTGTATTTACATCATTGAAACAGTGTAGACCCTCTTGGGTGATTTATATATGGCAGCCTTATCGGCTTTGCCTTGCTTTGAAAAAAATAAATGAGTGTTGTTATCTTCCGCGTGTTACTCGTATTGTATGTATAGAAGGGTGCCCAGGTAGGGTACCAGTCGCGGGCCCGGGGTTCGGGGCGTGACAGAAAGTGTCAACAGTAATGTTGACAACATTTTGGAGAACACACGTTTATGATTCGCAAGAACTTTCTGTTTTGGCAACAAATCAAGACACGATTTAAATGTATTTTTATGAGTTTAACCACTAGACCAATGTAACATTTTCCCATTGTGTCCTTGATCTAATCATAAAACACATACACAATTTATTTTTTGTGTAAAAAATAAGAATACTTATTTGGTATCCTTATAATTTCAGTTTAAGTACTTGATACTCCTATAGAATAGGAGCGTTATCATTTCAAGGGTTTTCCCATATTGCACGATTGCCAAAAATTAGAAAAGGCTTTGCCTTATTTTGATGCTTCTTTTTATGATATCTAATATCATCGCAGAAACAGTATCGTCTTCGAACCATGTTCTTATTGAGGATCATGCTTGTGTGAACAAAAATCATGTCAATATACAGTAACAAAATCAGATTACGATATCACATAGGTAAATGTCACCCAAAATATTAGAGACATTGCAGCCGACATTCACCTAAACAACGCCTTTTCAAAGATTACAAAGACCAAGATATTTCTTCAAACTAGAAAATATCTCATGGCCTAAGCTTTTGTAAAAATATCACTAGTTGATGAAGAGTGTCAACATGTTCAATTTGAACTAAATTTGTTTTCGACTAAATCTCTTAGGAAATGATGTCTTATATCAATATGTTTTGTCACGAGTCTTGAATGGATTTTTGGAAATATTAATAGCACTCAAATTATCACAATACAAAACTAAGTTATTACTTGAAAAATCATAGTGGTCTAACATGTGTCTTAGCCATATTAATTGAGAGCAACAACTTCCAGCTGCTACATATTCAGATTTAGCAGTTGAAAGTGAGACACAATTTTGTTTGCGACTATACCAAGAAACAAGATTATTGCCAAGATAAAAACATCTTCCACTCATACTCTTTATGTCATCCACATCACCAGCTCAATCTGAGTCACTATATCCTATTAAATTAGGATTAGTGTCTTTGAAATACCAAATTCAGTCAGTTCTACGTTTGGACTAGTATCTTCCACTCATACTCTTTTTGAAATACCTTTTTCCTTCACAAAATTCAGAAAATTTTCCGTCGGAAAATCAAATCTTTCTTCCTTTCATATCTTTATGTCGTATTCTCGTACATACGTCCTCACATACATACCCTGGAACTACGGGGTGTAACATTCTTCCCCCCTTAGAAACATTCGTCCCGAATGTTCCTTCAAAGTCTCCAAACATACATGCGACGGTATAGTCTCCACTACTATACTTACAAAACCAATTATGTCACACATGGCCATAATATAACACACGCGCAATACTTAAATCCAAGCCAACGAGGAACCACCTCTAACGTGCATAACATCTCAACTAACTCCCACTCATGGTCTATAGGATACTCTCTTCGCACCTTTTCTTCACATAAATAATCACTTCCATTCTTTCAACATATGTTCGCTTCTTTACTTACTCATCGTACCTTTCTCGTACACCCTAACTCTTTCTAGTACATACACCATATTTCAGTCATCACTTCAGTTTTCAAAATCTTGGAGTTGCTACCTCCAAACTTGGTCATCTCACTAGCCTCAATTTCATTTAAGGCCATTCTCGGCCTTCACGATCCGATTCTGGTCGAACGCGTCTACGAACTCGTACAATGGTTACCTAGACTTGGGCCTAGCACCCTCGTGACCCTATCACCTAGCGGGACCACCTCAAACTGACCCCACCTCATTACTGGATACGGGTTGACCCACGATCTGGCCTCAACCCGACCCATTTCGCGCCAAACTCTTGTTCCCGGTCCGAAGCAATCTTACTTTTCACATCATGAAAGCTACCACTTTCATTCCACACAACCTATGGAATCATCACACAAATAAATTCCACGTCTACTAGGTACATCAACTAAGATCAACCGTAAATCTTTCACTCAAGACGGCCTTATATCTAAGGTCTCTACGGTTGTCAATATTCTAAGGCTCACAATCTCCATGTCCCCAAACTTACCTTTTCCTTTAACCAGGTTTTCTAAATCACCAATTACACAATGTTATCCGAACATAACACCTAACATATAATCACCATAACAACACATACAAGTCTCTAAAGGGTTAAAGATATACCTGAAATCAAATAAGCGATTCCAAGGACCGCTAAAACTGGGAACTTCCACCACGACCTCTGACATGGCCTGCCGGTGTATGAACATCCTGCCTAGCTATTGAAGGTGAAGAACCAATCGATCCGATGGATCGTGCTAACCCACCGCCACCTCGAGTCAAGATCTCACCAAATGGCCTCTGGCGCAGCATAACAAGTTGTCGAAATAGTACGACACTCCCCAAGATGGGGTCTACCACATCGACCACACTGAGGGAGAGGTGGCTTCATCTGACTAACACCCCTTCTTCCCTGGAAACACAAGTCACGGAGCCACGACCCGCTCCTCGAACATCTCGAACGCCCCAAGGCGTGGAGAGCACTCATGTACCGGCCGAGGTACGTATCGATCTACGGAGGCTTCGCCTCGAAAGTTATCAAAGAACCCTGCTGTCCTGGCCCTCTTCTGCTGATCTTGGTCATTCCGTCGACCTCTACGTTCCTCAGTCTGCTGTGCATAAGCCTGCATACGGGAAATGTCCATGCCCGACTGAAGAGCTACTCCTGTGCAACCCTCCGTTAAATAATCATCGAGCCCTGTGACGTAGCGGTGCACTCTATCATCCATGTCTGCCACCAAAGCGGGGATATACCGAGCCAACGAGTCAAACTCTACGTTGTACTCCCGAACCATTCGCCCGTTCTGCTTCAACATCATAAATCTATCTGCCCGAGCTCTCCTCATCTGCGAAGGCAAGAAATGTGTAAGAAATGCCTCTAAGAACTCGTCCCTACCAGATGGAAGCGCATTCTCCCCCTGGGACAGTTCCCATGAATCAAACCAGTCGACTGCAGTATCACGCAGCCGATGTGAACCCAATACCACCGACTCTGTCTTTAAGGCCTTAATCACTTTCATGATCCGCTGTAACTGTCGAATAAACTCCTGAGAATCTTCCTCAGTGTTCGATCCATAGAACTCTGGTGGACTGCAACTCAAGAACTCCCGAAGTCTCAAACTATCGGATCTAGGGTGAACCACTGGTACTACCGGAACCTCCGACTCTCGTCTGTTCTCATGCCTAGCCACGATCCTAGCTAGTAACTGGACTATCTCCTTGTAATCCATATCCTCTGCTCCTGGTCGTGGAGCTGGAGGCTCAGATATCATGGCCTCGGTGAAATCGCTGCCGCGCTAAACTATGTTGAAGTGGCGTCGCGTAACTCACCGTATGAAGTACCACCTCGGTAATGGCGGGCTGTGCCCCAGAACCTGCGGCTCTACTCGCAGATCCTCTCGATGCCTTGCCATCCGGGCCTGGTTGTCTTGCGTAGAGGCATAATCGTACATAAGAATACGCCGAGGAGTCCAACTTATAACACGTTCTAAGGCACGATCTCGAGTGAGAAGAATGGAAACTAATCCTAAATATCCTGACCTCACGATTATAGGTGTGGTGCACAACACGCCGATAATCAAGACTCTACTAGATACGATGCGTAGACACTTTCCGAGGACTAACTGCTCTGATACCACTTTTGTCACGACCCGACCTTGGGCCCGCGACTGGTGTCTTACCCCGGGCACCCTAGTGATAATACATCAGAGAAAATCAGCTGAAATAAAAACTCAAAGATATGAACAATATGAAATAAGAAACAGGCTAACCAAAACGGTCACCTTTCTGTATATATATAAAACCGAACAGTTACATCCTTTACAAACCCTGCCCACAACGATTACTCTGCACCTAAGAGTTTTATAACAACTATGACGACAGGGCCCCGCCATACCTCGTATGTACAAGTACCTACAATGATAGGACTATACTAAAGATAAGCCTCGAGAAACGGAGCTTCCAATCTGTGAGAATCGTGATCCTATGAGCGAGGATCAACAACCGGTATACCTCTACCGGCGATGAACGCAACCCCGGGCGAGGTCGATAATGTACCAAGTATGTGAAACTAAAATATCAGAATGAAATCATAAAAGTCTATATATAAAACAGAGACATGTATGATAACCAAACTACGATTGCCTGATATATAGCCATGTCAAGTCGACTTATCTTTGTTATACCCGTATTTCGAGTATGTACGTGGGGCGTGCGTAGAAAAATTGAACTTGAGAAAGTAGCTTGGCCGAAATTTATTTGTGCACAACACCCGGTTAGAGTCGTTTTCGACGAAACGTTTTCACAGCTTTCGTAGGGGAATTTCCGGCTATGTCATTTTTAATTTTTGCGGATTTTTCCGAGAGACGAAACATTTTGGACCAACAAGAGGGCGACACTTGTCACCCTCTCATTGGAACACCTTGGCGGCCAGGTGGCAAAGTGTGCCTATTTTGGCATGGAGTTGGTAGGATGTTTGTGTGTTAGTTGGTTAAGGGGCACTTGGCAAGATCTTGGCCCTACACTTGCCTTGCACTTGGCATGATCTTGGCCATTGGTTGGACTTGGCTTATACTATAAATACCCCCCTTAGGATGACTTCTTCATCCATTCCAAATATTTCCTAAGTGTTAAAAATCCTCCCTCGAGAGGCCTTAGCCGAAGTCCTCTCCTCCCCTCGGCGAGCCCCACTAGTGGGTAGGCGAGGTATACACCCTCTCTCGGGTGCTAGTGGGGTACCCCACTGCTAGTTGTCTTCGTATAATACCCCTCTTGTTAGAAATACTCTCAAAAGTATTGTTGTAATGCCCAAATTACCTTAGCCGTATACCTTGTAGTATTCTAAGGTTATACTTATACGAAAAGCCCAGAAATACTTGGAGCGTTTTGCTATTAGTCGATACTCGTCGCGAGGTATGTGAACCTCTTCCTATCTCTTCTAGCATGATATGTGAACTATGTAGTCCAGACGTAGCGTACTAAATGTATTTGATTGGTTTAAAACATAAAGTGTTATAACGGCTTTATGGGAAGTTGGTTATAATGACTTTATGTTGGTGAAGATACTTGTGGTTTTGAAAGGTAAGCGGTTTGAACTATAAGCGGCTTGTTATGTGTTAATAAATAACTTGAAGTATTTCAAAAGATTTTGAATCATTTTGAAAGAAGAAGTCATACTTGTTTTTGAAAACTTAAGAGTTATACTAGCTTTATGGGAAGTTAGGTATAACGACTTAAGAATGGTTTCTCGATTTGAATCGAATGTGTATCGACAAACCAACTGCGGCGTTAATAAAGGAAATGTTTTGATTAAGTATTATTAAAACCAGTAGAAACTTCCATCTGCATGAAGCTAAGATGAGACAAAATGATATTTCCTAGATCATGTTCGTTGTAATAAGATTGTTATAAACAAGAATATCCTACTCACATATAAGACTTATGTTTCTCAGATAGTTTAAAAGAGAATTATATTCTTAAATGAATAAGACTATGAACTACGAAACCTTTCTAAAATAAGAAACGTGAACATTTGAAATTAGGCAAACTTGGACGTTTGGAAAATAATGTCGTTACTTGATTTTACAAAGGTAAGTGCTTTATTTTACTTAAAAGGATAATCACTCTATTTTCACATAACTACGGGTATTGTGTGACTTTTGTGAAAGTAACGTATCTTTTAAAGATTTAATGTATGAAGTACTTTGGGGATAAAAACCCGAACTTGTTGACATATAGTAGAAAGTACCTTGTGTGTATAACTTGATTGTGTTGGTTTGTGATAGCCTTGTAAATACTTTCTTGTTGATTGATAAGTAAACATGCTAGGATGCTATGTGTGTTAGTATCTTGTGATGTTAGTGTAAAGGGGTTTTCCCCTCGACTGTGCTTAAAGTTGTTTGACTATCAGTCGTTATGTTGGTATTGTACCACTCACCTTGACTTATTTCCGGAGGTTAAGCTGCCCTCCGATGCGGGGTAGACTCGAGCGATGCAGGACCATGATTCGAGAATACCTCGTGCGGGTCGGGGATCCATGCGGAACTACGGGAGTTCCAGTTAGTGTGCGGCCTTTATGGTCACGCGGTCTATGTGGCCGTGCGGATCGCGAGTCGGGGCGATGCGGGAGTAGCTACCCTCGATGCGGGGTTATACCTCATGCGGGCCTATGAGGTTGGCCTATGCGAGTCGCGGAAAGTTCGGTGGCTAGACGCGCACATTTGATCTGCGGCGAGTGACCGCCTTTGATCATGTGACGATGCAAGCAGATATCATGATACGATTTATGACCTTGTTAGTCGTAGGTGTTAGTAGTCGGCCATGCCTTACGTGCCTACCATCTTGTTTATTTGGACACAGTGGGACTCGTGTTCATGTATTCCTTGGTGCTTTTCTATCATGGCTGCCGGTGAGGAAGGTATTCCACGCATGATTGATGTTATGGGCTTGAGACCCATAGTTATATTCGAGTGATGACTTTGAGGCGTGAGTCCCCGACTTGACATGGCTTATTATGATCGTAGTTTGGTTATCATACATGTCTCCGCTTTATAGACTATTATGATTTCATTTCTGATATTTTTAGTTTCACATACTCGGCACTGTTGTACTAACCTCCTTCGGGGCCGCGTTCATCACGCGAGTTGAGGTACACGCGGCCGTTGATCCTAGCTCTCGAGTCCACGGTTTGGCGTTTGGGAAGCTCGTTTCTCCGAGGCTTATCGATGGTATAGTCCTGCCTGCCGTAAGTGTTTACATTCAGGTTTGGCGGGGCCCCTGTCCGCCATTGTTGTCGTATCATTCTTAGAGGTGCAGTAATCGCTGTGGCGGGGTTTGTAAAAAGGATTAAAGCGTTCATGTTGAAAGAGTTGTTATTTATTATATCGAAGGTAACCGCTTTTGGTTGCTTTGTTCTTATTTCACCGTCTTATTACACTGGTTTCATGTATTGTCTTTATGTTCCACTGATTACTCTGATGTATGTCTACTTGGGTGCCCGGGGTAAGGCACCAGTCACGGGCCCGGGTTCGGGTCGTGACATATGCCCTCAAAGTCATCATGCCCGTGGAACTCCTTCCTCACTGCCGGCAGTCTATGACATGAAAAATAATCATGTGACGCGCCCGTGGCATCCTACCTCACTGTCGGCGTAAACATATACAATACATATATATATCTCCTGCTCGTGGAATCCTACATCACTGCTGACAGCCGTAGGTGTAACATATAACCATGTGACGCGCCCGTGGCATCCTACCTCATCGGCGTCTGCATATACAATACATATATATATATATAACATGCCCCTGGAATCCCTCATCGGTGTAGACATGTATTCATGGGGAGCTAGCCCATGGAGTAATAATCGTATATAACATGCCATCGGAATCCCTCATCAGTGTAGACATGTCTTCATGGGGAGCTAGCCCATGGAGTAATAATAATGGCCACATGCCCACGGAATCCCTCATCGGTGTAGACATGTCCATGATAATAATATCTGGGAGTTTAACCCATTTGCACGGCGCGTGCCCTGAATCCTCATCGGTGTAGACATGTCCATGTGACAATAATAATAGAAGCATACCCGTGGAATCCTCCGTCACTGCCGGTACGTCCAAGTAAGTTCACAACAAGTCAGTCGGCCCTCCACCGAGAGACCCGGTAACATAGTAACACCACCCTTGCACAACAGAGGTTATCACAACTAGCATAGGCAAGTTTAACATATAAACTGATTCACCATTTTTATAAACTCAAAGTACTCCCACTTTATGTCAACAATCCGGGTTTTAACCCTAAAGTACTACATACTTTAATTCTTTCAAAAAGATCTCTTTTTACGTAAAACAACTCGATAATAATATCCGTAGTATCAAAACACGTTCATGTTTAAATCAAGTACTTTATACTTTTTAAACCAAGTGCTTTACATTTTTACAACAACATCAAGTCGTTTAGCTTTCAAAACCAAATCAAGACAATATCATGCATTCCTTTTAAACAAAAACACTTTTCCTTTTTAAAGTCAAGTAACAATATACTTTTCAAAATAGTTTAAGCCTCATAACTTCGTAAAAATATCAAGTTACCATTTTAAATCCAATGATAAAACCATTCTTTCGTTTTTATAAAGTCGTTATAACTAACTTCCCATAAAGCTATTATAACACTTTACATTTTAAACCAACCAATGACAACTACTCACATTTCCGAAATCAAGATAACTTTTTTTCTTTTAAGGACCAAGTACCCATTACTCACGAATGAGGTTTCACAATTTTTTAACACAATTCAAGTCCTTAACATTTCATATCAAGTCACTTAACATTTAGAATCAAGTCAAGGACACAAAAAGGAAATCCAACTCCTTTAACACACGTGCGTCTACCGCACTATATATTTCACAAATAATCATGCTCAAGAGAATAGGAAGAATCACATACCTCTTCGGCTTAATCCACTAGCCAAGTCGAGTATGTCGCGCGTAGAATATCCACCTATAATAACCACAACACATCTATCAACTTATAATTCTCTTCGTAGAATATTTCTAAGTACAAGGTTCCTTATTCTACGGAAAATTGGGCAGCACCTCCCCTGTATTTACTTACTTCCTACCTTTTTCAAGGTTTGATATCAATAGCCAACATGCCACATTTAAGGCACAGTAATATAACACTCAAAGGGGATTACACGCCTAACTGGACGTGTAAAATTCTGCCCCACAATATATAATACAGTCTATTTTCTTTCAATCTTCCTTCCACATATCAAATACTCAATTATAAACTACTGCAACATGTAATCTCCAATTACAATAGAAGGACAAAGATCATTACCTCGATAAGCCCAAAATTATCCAAGATTTATAAGTCGATCCTTAGCAACGTTTAGCTCCAAATCCTCACGTTCCAACCCACTCCAAGCAACCCGTAGAAGTTCCTAACCAACTTCTTTTCAAGATTCAACTCCAAAAAGTGAAGAACACTTAGGCTCAAACTATGACAACTTTCGGCCAAGGTGGGGTTTCAAGGCTAAGGGTGTGAAATCTTTTCCAACTCTTGGTTTACAATCTTCCTAACACCTTAAGGAAGAACACTTAAAAGTTTAAGGATTTTTGGACAACTTTTGGTCAATGTATTGGCCCTAAGCCGAGAGCACAACAAGGAAGGGAGGGAGAATTTGTCTTGGAAAATCTCAAGTGTGGGATGAAGAAGTCTTGCAAAAAGGGGTGTATTTATAGGGAAATCAATGGCTAGGATCTTAGCAAGTGTGTGGTGAGATTGGGGAACAAGTGTGTGTGGGTCCCACCATCCACATGTCTACACAAAAGCTTGGGACAAGTGGCTTGCCACTTGGCTAACCATTTCGGCCAAGGGCCACTTGTCCACAAGATTTCGGCCAACATGGCCACATGGGGGTGACACATGTCGCCCTCCTACTCGTCCAAAATATTTCATCTCCCGAAAACATCCATAATGGACAAAATCTCGAAAACAATGTGGGCCCCACAAAACCTTAAATTTTCCCCGTGGGCCCCACGTGACCAAATCCGGAAATAAAATTCCATAATTCTCTAATATTCCCAGAAGTCCGAATACCAAATCTGGGAATCCAATTCCAATTCTGAACCTTTTCCTTCACAAAATCAGGAAAATTTTCCGTCGGAAAATCAAATCTTTCTTCCTTTCCAATCTTTATGTCGTATTCTCGTACATACGTCCTCACATACATACCCTGGAACTACGGGGTGTAACAGGAGTTTTGGGAGCAGAAAATTCATGGAAAATACCTTTTTTCTCACAAAATTTTGAGAATAAATGTTTTTCAATTTTTTTTCTTTGATCGGACCTAATCCGAAAAATAAGAGAATGAAACAGATTCCTTATCCTACAGTGCAATACTTTAAACATGTCAAGGGTTTGAGATTTTTCCTTCAAAAAATAGATCCATGAATACCTAGAAAAATCATCTACAATCACATAGGAATACCTCATGCCTCCTAAACTGCTTGATTGGACCAATAAGATCCATGTGCGATGGTGGAAACGATGAGACGTGCACTGAATGTTGTCCGTCATTCTGGATAACATTATGGGAAACACGGGTTGTCTTACCGTTTAGGCAATATTCACAAACCGTTGTTTTATCGTTAGGACTCAGTTTAGGCATACATTTTACCGCTTCATAAGAAATTAATCTTTCTAAGTTTTGGTAGTTTACATTCCTAAATTTTGATGCCACAAGTTGTGTCATAGGCCCTAACATTATTGCATTTCTTATTCTCCAACAAGATAGCAATTGTCACCGTCAGTACTAATAACACATTCGTTAGCTTCATTTGTAACTTCAGACGTACATTTTTATTAAACTTTACCTCAAGATTGTCGCCACATAGTTGACTTATGCTAACTAAATTAGCCATCAAACCTTGACATGTAAGACATTCTTTAGGCGAGAACACTGGAGCATTTAGGATTCCTTTTTCAATTATCTTACTTTTCTCGCCACTCCATAAGTTACATGACCTCCACTGAATGACTCGTAGTTCCTTAGAAACTTTTTTGTACCTGTCATGTGGCGTGAACACCCACTATCAAAGTACCAGGAACCTACAATATTAGTCCTAAAAGCAGTTATAGCGACATTACAAGTTACATTCATTTTGGAAATTCAAACTCTCTTAGAACATATTTTAATATTAGGCTCAGAAATGTTGCTTCGAATGTTGTCAGAAATGTTAGACAACCTTTTAGGCAACATTTTGCTCTTAGATTTCTGAAGTTTGTAACAATGTGGTTTTAAATGACCATGGTTGTGACAGTGATGGCACACAAACTTCATATCCTTTGACATATATGAGACTCTATTATCCAAACCTTTTTCTTTTACAAATCCCATTTTCTCATTTTTGTCAAACAAATTAGAGCATATATCGTTAAGAGAGTTTTTGTACTCAATACTTGTGTGTGGTGGTTTGCTGAAACTGAGTATCGCATCCAGTTTGGAAGTACTTGTATTAAGCTTACGGGATGTTGCTTCAGCTAGATCCAACTTTGCACTTATCTTACCAAAATCAATGTCCTTTTTGGTAAGTACAACTTTTAGACGAGTTACTGTGCCTTTTAAATCTGCATTCTCAAGAGTTAAAGATTTTACTTTTGAATCAAGTTCTTGGATTCTAGGATTAAATCCTTACAAAGTTTTTGTAATTTCTTAATCATTTCGTCCTTGGAGTCAACTTGATTTTCAAAGTTAGTCTCACTACTAGAAACAAGACTACTAAAGCAATTAACATCAGGATAGTTAAATATTCATATCTTTAAGATGTTTATGGAACTGCAGATGTCGTCGCTGATGTTAAAGTAAATGTGGTGACATTCAGAACAACACTGTCAACAACATTTTTATCGTCTGATAAGGACTGTTCAAACACAGTGGTCAGCATTGCTTGTGACTCTATTTCTTGATCTCCTTCATCTTCTCATTCATCGTCACTAATCGAGACCACAAACTTTCCCCAAATTTCCTCAAGATTTGCACATTCATTAGCGTAATTACTCCACCGAACATGCATGACATTGCATACGTTTCAAGTTGTTTGTGATCAAATTTGGTACGATCTGAGTTGATTCTCTATAGTTGATTTTCTCTTTGTACTATATGAATGGATTTAGTGGACTTTTGATTGAAGCCTTGGTTTTGGTACTCTTTAGATTTGAACTTATTTTTATCATTGTTGAACTTCCTTACCAACGAATTGAACTTTCGAGTAAGGAGGACAACATTTGCACATTCAATTTCTTCAAGGTTCTCATCCTCTTCTTGATTTGACTCTCGAGGATTTTACTTGAAGTGTCATGTCTTTGCTTTTATACAATGTCCTTTGATTCTCCATATTCATCTCATAAGTTTTGAGAATACTCATTAAGGTGTGAAGGTCCATCAGAGCAAGATTATGAGCTTCTTCTATCGCACATATCTTTATATTGAACTTTTCAGGAAGAGAACGAAGTGCTTTTTCCACAAGTTGAGTATTGATCAATGGAGCACCACCATCATATTTACTCATGAGCATACGAAGCTTCGTTCGACGAACACTAGAGCTACCTTCACAATGACTTTGTAAAGTATCTCATGCGTCCTTGGCTGTAGAACTATTTTGTATGAGTTTGAACATATAAAGATCAACTCATCCAAAAATGGCATTTAAGGCCTTTTCGTTGAAGCTTGCATTGTTGGTTTCTTCGGCATTCCATTCGTATTCAGGTTTAACAAGTATGTCACCTTCTTCATCCATGGGTAACATTGGAACAACATATCCGTTGGTAATATATCTTCATGCCCTAACATCAATTGATTTGATATGAGAGCGAAGACGAATCTTCCAATAGGCATTGTTTGAACCATCTAAAATAGGAAGCCTACCAATTGTTGGATTAGTCGGATCCATAGTTTAAATAACAGAACCAAGCACTTATTATGTCAAGTGTTGGCTCTGATACCACTTGTTGGGTCCCGGAGGATAACTATGGAATAGTAAGAGATAAAATGGAAGTAAAATAAAATCGAATTCTAAAGCAGTTTGCAACTGTCAGTGATGATGTCGTCTGACACAAATGACAACACTTCGATAAAACAGAAAACTTAAGAGTAAATGCAGCGTAAATATAAAGAACACAAAGGTTTATATTTACATGAGTATATTGATATAACCTATGACGGTCTGTGACAGAAAGTATTGTATATATTTATATACAATTGAATAAATTTCTTCTTTTACAATGTTACAAGATAATATAAAAGGAATTAAAAAGATGAAGTCGCATATGACTTCTGCCTGAAAAATCTACCTAAATAGACATAGACACCATCTCATTATAATTGATTCAATAAAGAACAAATCTAGAATCTAGACAGCAACTATAATGTTGGACAAAATGTTGTCGACACGCTCAGACAACACTTGTGATCCAGTTTTCTGATGGATAGATCGGAGAGCTCTCTTGATATTTTTTTTAAACTTTTTCTGGATATCGATTTCATCACGCAAATCTATATTTATAGTAGAGGGTCTTCCTTGAAATGCTCATGGAATCGTTGTAGAGGTTTAGAGAAAGATGGGCAGCTGATAAGATTTGTTGGAGAAGATGTGGAGCAAGATCCTCTAACTTCTTGGACTTGTTCTCCAAGTTTAGCAACGACTTGGACTTGGTCTTCCCATATTTTTATTCAGCTCCAAAACTCCTTGCCAAGTCACTTTTACTATCGTGGTAAAAATCCCACGAGATCTTCAGTTTCCGTGAAGTAAGGCAAAACTGTTATCCAGAATGTTATTCCGAATGTCAAGACATTTGTTCCAACATTTCTGTTTTTAACTTAGTACTGAAAATGATATATTGTGAAAATGTTATAACACTAAACCCAACATTAACAATGCTTGAAGATATATACAGGTATAAAATCTTAATTTTATCATTTTATCTTTTATTGTTTAATGTGTAACCAATATGTACCCAGTAAGTATCATTAGATGCCTCCACAAAGATAGTGTCGAGAATTGGTCTGGAATACATGCACTTTCAACTTGTATAGAGGATAAATAATCTTGAGAGATAATAAGTAATAACAACATAAGATAAAATGCACAAATACAACATAATCGAATATGTACAAGTACAACATTTAATGTGAAATGCGTGCAATATAAGTCAGAATTAGGTATGCATGATAAAGACCAAATCTTTACTTATAAACAACGCTCCTAGCACTACAACTACACGCACACTACCTATGGTTCCAGGGATGTACGTATAGTAACTTTAGAAGGACGAATCCATATTCACACACCATACACCAACTCACACGCCATAACCACATTTATGTATGACAATAAATATATAAATATTATGCATATGTACAATATATGGCAGTAGCTAATTAAACATTGTAACTTACATGCACATAGCTCATAATGTTAAAACTACCATGAAAACGATGCCTATAACATTATTTCTAGAATGAATGCTCAAGTAGTCATGCAATGGGAAAACATGGAAAGTATACATGGCCTACTATATCACCCCAGCACAAAAAACACGATATCAGCATATAAGCTCATCACATCGAATATACATGACCCCCCATTTACATAATATGTTGCAAACAAGTCAATTTTGAAAGTTCACTCATTAAGGTTAAAATCTTAACTTACCTTAGTCCAAAGATGTCCACTCTCTCAAATTGCCTTTCCTTACTTTAACCCAATCACATGAGCTTGGCCTATTCAAAAGAATACTTTATGAGGTTAGACGAATCTAATAATATCATATTGTAATTTTAGATTAAGTTAAGGTCAAACCTGAGCCTCGTGGTCAAACCTAGAAATAGATTATAGTTTCGGATTACCCATAACACTAAGAGTTTTGAGTTCAACCGACGTTCAAATTTCCAATTTACCCTTTCTTAAACCTAGGGCAAATATTTTCTAATTTTTTCTTTTTATATCCATGATTTAGGCGCTAAATCAAGCATAGATTCATCTATAATGTCACGCCTTGAACATTGATTTGGGCGGGCACTCGTTGCCTTAACTTACCCGAGCGAATCGGTTCTAAATGACATATGACTCAAGAATACATAAAGTAAAATGAAAATAGTTTTCATATCATAAAGCCTTTAAAGAATTCCATTCATAAATAAGTACTTTAGGTTTAAAACAATGGAACATATGTCCAAAACATAAGACACTGTCAAACGTAGGGCATAACTAATATCTAGACTATGAAGCCTCTAACATAATCGATAATTCAAAACATTTATAGGGACAAAGCTCCGACATACCCAAAAAAACTAAAATGCTAAAATAAAGATAACTACACCACGAAGATCAAATGAGGCTCATCAATAGTTGAGAGTGTGGAAAACCTAGTGTGGAGTAGTATCTCCCTGAATATATATACATGCATCTTGAAATGTAGTGTCCAGTAAAAGGGACGTAAATACTGTGGAATAGCACTCGTATGTAGAACAAATTGAATGAAATAAGGGGATGTGAAGGGAAGGAAAACCTAACAACACTATAAATAAAATACGAAGAGATAAGAACTCTATGATAAATATTTGTATCATAAAAATATAAGTAAATTATTTATTGGATGTTTCATTAATAACTGACATGCTTTATCCACCATGTAAGCACATGGAGTATGATCTCTGCCCGATCGGCTAAGTCATTCAATCACCTTGCCAGAATAATGAGACATACATAATCATGATTGCTAGCAATGTGATCCATAAATAAACCGTCGTTGGGATAAGATGAAGGAATCTCCCGAATCAACAGTACGAACCTTATCCTTCGTGGCATGCTTAGTTTCGGATGTTTGCACGCCTTCTCAGTTAACAAATCATGCTCCCATATATTAACATGATAAATATGAAATATTATCCCATAACCATATTTCATAGAGTCATATTGTGAGTCATGACAAATGTAGATAAATAGTAAGTTGGTCATATTCTAACTTGAAGAAAGTTCATAACTTGAAGAAAGTTCCTATTTTGATTATGTATCGTAATATATTTATAAAATGACGATTCTCATAGAATCAAAGTAATGAGAATTCAGGCGCATAATCTTGTATCACATAATATTGAGTTACTTGTTGAAAGAGAGTTCACAGGTGGGATGTAACCAATTGAAAGAAAGAATATGGAGGATACTGAAGCTATTTCAATGGTATTGGAACAACTTGCCAAGGAAACAAGAATTTTACCTAAATCTCAATTCTAAGAAACAAAGGAATATTGATTTACCATTGAATCAGAAAAGAAAATAAGAGAACTCTGATTAATTATTCCCTCAAGCTATTGGGGTTCAAATAGCTAAGTTTACACGTCCTAAAAGGGAAGAAAAATCAATACTGATCAATTCCTAATTACATAATATTCTATCCTAATTACATAATATTCTATATACTATATTTACATAAATGCTAAAATTTTCACTGATTCTATCACCCCCTCAAGTTGGTGCATACAAATTATATGTACCAAGCTTGTTACATAAGTAACTTGTTCTGGGATCGGCTAATGACTTGGTAAATATGTCTACAAGCTAAAAATTTGACCGCATGAATCTCGTGACAATGTCTCCTGAGAGTACATTCTCTCTGACAAAATGACAATCAATCTTTATGTGTTTAGTCTTTTTATGAAACACTGGATTTGATGCAATGTGAAGTGCAACTTCATTATCGCACACAAGTTCCATTTCTTTCATCTCTCCAAATTTCAACTCTTTCAGTAGTTTCTCGATCCATATGAGTTCACATGTCGCTACTACCATTATTCTGCTTCTACACTAGACCTAGCAACCACATGTTGTTTCTTATTTTTCCAAGACACCAAATTTACCCCAACTAACACATAATATCAAGTGGATCGTCGGTGGAGAGTGACCTGCATGTCTAACTGCATCTGAATAACTAACAATTTTCTCATGTCCTCAATCTTTATAGAGTAGTCCTTTCCCTGGAGAAGATTTTATGTATCGAATGACACAAATAACTGCATTCCAATGACTGTCACAATGAGAATTCAAGAATTGAATTACAACACTAACTGGAAAGGTAATATCAGGTCGAGTTACTATGAGATAATTCAATTTACCCATCAAACTTCTATATCTTCCAGGATCGCTAAGAGCCCCCTGACCTGGCTGAGCTTAACATTTGGATCCATCGGAGAATCAGTAGGCCTACAATTTGTCATCCATGTATCCTCAAGAATATCAGTCATACTTATTTGTGAAATGTAGATTACTAATTTGGATTGAGCAACCTCAATGCCCAAGAAGTACCTCAATCGACCAAGATCCTTAGTCTGAAAATACTGGAAAAAGTGATGTTTCAATTTGATAATTCCCTCATCATCATTCCCTGTGATAACTATGTCATCAAAGTACACCACCAAATACATCCACAAACGCAGGTAGGGTGGCGATAAAACAGAATGATCGAACTTCACTTAGTACTATGCCAAACTCCTAAATAAGCGTGTTAAACTTCCCAAACAGGACTTCGATGAAACCGCTTGATCCATAAAATGCTTGACGTGTCAGAATCATATTACTAGACTCATCCTGAGCAACAAAACCAGGTGATTGCTCCATATATACCTATTCTTCGAGATCCCCATGAAGAAATACATTTTTATATCCAACTGGTAGAGAGGTCAATGGAGAACAACAACTATAGATAAAAAGAGATGGACTAAAGTAATTTTAGTGTTACACCCCGTAATTTCAGGTCATGTATTTGAGAACGTACGAAAGGAAATAAGATTTGAATTTGGAAAGATAAGTTGACAGAATGTTTTTGGACAGATTTTGATCAACTTTGGGCGGTATATCTCTAGTATATAAGGAGTTTTTAGGTGTTTAAAGGCCTAGTATGAATTTCATTGAGTCTAGTTTCCAACGCAACAAGTCGTTCGTCGATTGGACATCGGAGTAGAAAATTATGGGCGTTACAAGATCAGGTGGCGAAGAGAGGAAAAATGTTTGATCGGTAGCCACAGTATGCGCGCCACTGCGGTAGTGGCGCCGTAAGTCCTGAACCTCTCAAGTTGCAGCCGTGGTTTTACATAGTTATATGTATCCGGGAAGGTAGCCTTATCGCTAACACTTAATTATTTCTGTTAAGTTTATGTATGTTCGTGATTATCTACGAGGTATACGTAAAGTGCCAGTAGGGCACGATCGCGGGCAGGTCAGTCATGACATTTAGTCACAGGAGAGAAGGTATCACCATAGTCAAGTCCAAAAATCTGTGTATATCCCTTGGCAACTAGTCGAGCCTTCAGCCGATCAATCTGTTCATCGGGGCCAACCTTCACTGTATATACCCAATGACAACCAACTTTAGACTTATTTGGAGGTAGAGGAACAAACTCCAAGTACCACTAGAGTGTAAGTCAGACATCTCGACAATCATAGCTTGTTGCCAGCCCGAATGAGAAAGAGCTTCACCTGTAGTCTTAATTAGGAATAGACACAAATAAAGCATAATAAGTCGGTAAAAAGGATGATAGCTCAGCCAGTATTAATAGGATGAGGGTTACGAGTAAAGCGATTACCTTTTTAGTGGAAATAGATGGGACTCTTTGTAGACAAATCCTCAACAGGTAAAGTTTTTTGTGGCGGACATGAATCATCTGGACGCAGGCGACGATGATAAGTCAATAGTGATGGCGGTGCAACTGAGGAAGATGTAGTTGTAGGAGGTGATATGGAAGGGTAGACTGTGGCAGGATCCCTAAAAGATAGAACTTCAGAATGTTTAACTATTCAGTAGAAGAGGATATAAAGTAGAGTTGACCTTCAAAGATGTAGACCAAATATCCCATCCTTAGCCGATACGGGACATTAAACAACCCCCTCTTCCTCACGCTCAGGGCTAAACATTTGAAGCGTGGACAATTTAATATGGGGGCCCAATATAGATAAATCATGAAGTGGGATGAGCCTGACATTAATACCATGTGAATCGGAAGAGAAAATAAGAGAACTCAGATTAATTATTCCCTCAAGCTTAATGAGTTTAGATAGTTAAGTTTACATGTACTAAAAAGGAAGGAAAATCAATACTAATCAATTCCTAATTACATAATATTCTATCCTAATTACATAATATTCTATCTATTATATATGCATAAATGCTAGAATCTTCACATATTCTAATAACCTACAAGGGTGTACCAAAGAGGGGTGCTAATAAATCCATTTTCCAATGATGCTCAAAATACTATTTTGGAATATTAGATCAGTAAAGACTTAGCAGGCCTTTCATAGAGTGCAGATGTTACATAAGTTCTTTCTAATTGCATTAATGGAACCTTTCCAACATTCCAGACATATTCAGCAGTACCGAAGGAAACTTGACATGAAATATGCAAATTTTAACTATAATGGAAATATCTTATTTTGTTTGGATGATAATATAAATGTGGATATTATTAACAACATTGAGCAACAACTAACTCTAAAACTATTTTTTCAGGATCCTGGGAGAACAATGATTGTCACATTAGTTTATGCAAAGTGTGATGTTAATGAAAGGCTGTCTTTATAGAATAGTATGTGCTAAATGGTTGATGGTATAACAACACCTTGGTTCGTAGTGATTCAACATGATTATGAATGAAGAAGAAAATATTGGAGGGTTTCATGTTGGGCCCCTTTTTTGGACCTGGTTTTTATTTTTTTAAAATGGTTTGGGTTTGTTTTTTTGTTTGTTTTTAGTTTTAGGGTTGGTGTTTGGATGAAATGGATTTGGGGTAATTTTTATTATTTAAAAGATAAATTATTTAAAGGGATGTAAAATTATTAAAATAAAAAGACGGTATAATAATAATAAAACATAATATTTAAGAAATATTTAATGCCTAATTAAAAAATAAAAATGCGATGCCATTTTGCGAAAAATAAAACATAGAATATTAAGAAAAAATACGATTATTATAAAAAAAATGTCATGATAAAAATGCAAATAAAAAATATTTAACATTACAATAAATAATCGAAAAGATAAGATAAAATTGGATGTCAACGCATAATTATATTTAAGTATAACGTTAGCTCTCCAATTTCGTACGACGTTATATTTGTCTCATCATCACAGGCCACAAATTCACATTGAAAGTGATAATTGTGCCATTCTTATAAGATTGATACGTGGCAGATGCATCATCCTCGAACACCACAGAGATTGTAATTGAATCTAGAAGGTGCATCAACTTTTTCAACAAGACATCCATTAATAATTATTAATGATTAAAATAGAAACTCCAAAAATATAATTGTGTCTGAAGTAAGTATACTCTTTTAATTTCACTGTCTTAATCAAACATGATTTTTTTTATCACGGTCCTCGGAAAAGAAGAAAAAATAATAAAGACAAGGTAATAGTATATCGGTGCAGTGTCGTCTTCAATCACAATATACCTTTCCTTGTTAATTCGTCTACAAGTTTCATCTGTTACAGTGTCTGTGTCGTACTCTTCTATTGAGGTTGCTTTTGCTTTTATTGGATATTTTTTCCTCTGGGTTAATATTATTTATGTAGAATGTTCACGAATTCCTTGGAATTTTCATTTTTTTTCTGCTTGTGTAAGTTGATAACGATTATTGGAATTGTAATCATGCTTCAGCTTTGGTCATAAGAAATCTAATGATGCCTACTTACATGTATACCGACAGCAATTGATGTAGTACTACTTTAAATACCGGATTTCTAAAGGATTTTGTCCTGTTTTGATGTTGAGAAAGAGGAAAATTACAAGTTTTGTTTAAGCTGTTTGCCTCTGGCCTATTTGAACCGAGCAGGTGTGATTGTGAAAACCCATAGGACTAGTTTTATTCCATGTTTGCCGTAGCCGTTAGTAGTAAAGGTTGTTAGTGAAATTCTAGGCAGAATAATATTTTCTCTAACACAATAAAAACCACATAAGACAAAACAAGAAGAACAAGAAATTTTAAAAAATATTATGTCTAAAGTTAATCTGATAGAATCTTGTGATCTGACCCTTTCCCGGGCTGCCCTCTGTCTATTAAAGATACAATATAACAATTTGGATATGATAAGTATATGTTTAGCCTTTAGGAAAGATTTGCGCTTTAGAAAGAAGGTTTATTTATTGCTTGGTAATCAGAGTTAAGGCCATAGTAGTGCAAATTCTCTTTCTGGGATCATTAATGCTGCCTCCCAGTTCAAAATAATCCTCCTATTTTTGTAAATTTTACCTTATCAAAAGAAAAAAGCAGTCTCCTGTAAAAGTATTGCTGGATGACTCCATATGTACTTTTCTCCATCCAAGTATAGGATGAAAGTTGGAGTCTTTCAGATGCCTCCTCATTACATCACAGACAGCGAACGAAATAAGAACTTGGCATCTTAAATGTAATTCTGATTGTTTTTCTTATCACGGTCAATTTTGATTTCTTAAAACTTTTGCTAAATTTTTGCCAACTTTGTTTTTTCAGTTGCTAGTGGTATGTATCTCTCTGTACTTCGTCAGATGTGATTTGGCTGTCCTTTAGTCTTTTGGGATGATTTCTTCTCTGGAGTTTAAAATGATTTGATCTCTTTTATTTTAACATCTAAAATGGTTTCTTAATAAAGGTTGCAAGCCCTCACAAATGCTTTGGATTACCATTATGTGACACTGAGTGATTCTGGTTCTCTTTAGCAGCTCAATTGTGGTATGTGGGGACACTTGCGTGCTTCATTCTCAATGTATAAGCGCATGACATCCAGGGATTCCATGAATGCTGATGTTGAAGCCGATTCAGGTGGGTCAACTCTTTTGTAACTAGCACTGTACGTTATGTTGTTCACTTAGTTTAGAAATCTATTAGAAGGGATTATTCACCAAGGTAATATTCAGTTCCATA
Source organism: Przewalskia tangutica (assembly GCA_029844215.1). NCBI lineage: Eukaryota > Viridiplantae > Streptophyta > Magnoliopsida > Solanales > Solanaceae > Przewalskia > Przewalskia tangutica. The sequence continues at coordinate 71,501 of JAQGDG010000540.1, forward strand.
GATCCGTCATATTTCAAGAATTGCCAGTACTGTTATTTTAATAGTATACGTTATTATTCTGACTTCATTTCCTTTGCATGAAAAATTAAGCTGGAAAGAAGACAAAGCAGAGCTAAATTAATCTCTTATGATTTTTCTCACACTCATTATGATTCTTTTTCTAATGTTCCTTTTTTATTCTTTGAATTTCAACTTAGATCTTCTTCAGAATGGTGTAGAGCAAGCGATGACAAATCCCTCTTGGAAATATTCGTGTCCACATGTACTTGTGGCAACAATAGTTGCATTTTTGTTTGGCTATCATCTTGGGTTAGTTGTGGAAATCATACTCTTTTCTCTACAATGTTCTTTCTATAATCTTGAGTATTATCTTTGGTTAGTTCTGGAGATTATTCTCAGAGATTTTCTCCTTGATTAAAAAGAAATTTGTCTCATTCCCTGTATCTTCTGCAGGGTAGTGAATGAACCACTTGAAAGCATTTCAGTTGATCTTGGCTTCAGTGGGGATACATTGGCGGAAGGTACCTGACATTCTATTCTTTTGGAACATCTGTCATTTCTTTTTGGAATAACAAGTTTAAAATAGTCCTGTGAATGAAGGTCTGGTGGTGAGTACTTGTCTGGGTGCTGCCTTTGCTGGATCCCTGATTAGTGGTTGGATTGCTGATGGAGTTGGCTGTCGTCGAGCCTTTCAGTTGTGCTCATTGCCTATGCTTATGGGTGCTTCATTATGGTAAAGTCCGAATCTCCTCCAATGCTTATCTATATCCATGGTTTGGGTGGACTAAAGGTCCTTTCTCTATTAACGAGTTTGGTGTGTTTCTTAATACGATGTCTTTTGTGTTCTACCTGTAATGTAGAAGGATGGCTGAATTGCTTACTAGGTTTTGGGAGAAATTTCCATGTTCCTTTTGGCATTAAGTTGTAGGGGTCTTACAGGCTCTTCTTCTAAGGAAGGCTGCTTTTGATAATGTTCCCCATAAAGATTTATTAGAAAGTCAGTGCACTGAAGAGTTTATGAAAAGAAAGAGGTCCATTGGGTATCTTCTCAAGAAGCATTTTGGGGGAACCTGAATTCTGAGAGATTTTCTGAAAGGACTGCCAAAATGAAACAACATCAACATACAACAACATACCCAGTGTAGTCCCACAACGTGGGGTTTGGGGAGGGTAGAGTACACACATACCTTACCTCTACCTTGGTAAGTAGAGAGACTATTTTCGAACATCATCGGCTCAAGACAAAGCATAAGCACAAGCAAATCAAGAGAAACGGTCAGCCCCAGATAAGAAATTTAAAGGAGTATGAAAATGAGAGTAACAAAAGCGAATAAGCAATGATAAATCATTCTGAAAAAAGAAGCAGTAACTAACACAGGTAAGTAAGATTAACAAAGTACACAAAGGAACATACAACAACAGAAATCAAAGGACAGGGGACTATAAAATAATACTGCGCCTACTAGTATGATAGACTAAGCAGGGCTACAATAATAAACTACAACTACCAGTATGTAAGTGTAAGTAGGACTACACTCAACTACTTACTACCCTTTTAACTTATCCATGTCATCCACAACCCCCTGTCTAAGGTCATGTCCTCAGTAATATGCACCTGCATCATATCCCATCTAATCACCTCTCCCCAATACTTCTTCGACCTACCTCTACCCCACTTGAACCCGTCCATAGCCAACCCCTCACACCTCCGCACTGGGGCATTTGTGCCTCTCTGCACATGCCCGAATTATCTCAACCTCGCTTCTCGCATCTTATCCTCCACCGAGTTCACTTCCACTCTGTCCCGGATATCATCATTTCTAATCCTATCCTATCCCTCCTTGTATTCTCAGACATCCATCTCAACATTATCATCTCCACGACTTTTATCTTTTGGATGTGCGAAGTCTTGACTGACCAACACTCCGCCTCATACAACATAGTCGGTCTAACCACCACCCTATAGAACTTGCTTTTAAGTTTTGGTGGCATCTTTTATCGTGACACTCGGATCACGAGCCTCATTTCATCCACTGCGCAATCGATGTGTGACATCGTCATCAATCTCTCCATTCCCATAATAGACCCGAGATACTTGAAGTTTCCTATAGAATGCCTTGAGTACCAAGCCTCACCTCCACGTCTGTCTCATTTCACTCCCGTTACTGAACCTGCACTCCAAGTATTTTGTCTTGATCCTACTTAGAACCGCGGCTCCAGTTTTGTTTCGACCTCCGAACTGGCGTTATCCATTGCGAGTCTCATCAATAAGGACTATGTCATCTACGAATAACATACACCACGACACATTTCCTTGAATTTGTCGCGTGAGTCCATCCATCACCAAGGAAAATAAGAATGAGTTAAGAGCCTATCTTTGGTGCAACCCCATCATCACTGGAAAGTGCTCTAAGTCTCCTCCTACTATCCGTACCCTGATCTTAGCTCCATTATACATATTCTTGATCGCCCTAGTGTACACCACATGTATATCTCTAACCTCCAGACATCTCCATAGAACCTCCCTAGGGACTTTGTCGTATGCTTTCCCGAGATTGATGAAAATCATATGTAAGTCTTTCTTCCTCTCCCTATACTCTCCCTATACTGCTCCACCAACTTTCTAATAAGATGAATGACTTCTGTAGTCGAGTCGAATGCCCCGGCATGAATCCAAATTGGTTCTCGAAAATAGACACATATTTTCTCACCCTCATGCTCCATGACTCTTTCCAAAACTATCATAGTGTGACTTAGCAGCTTGATACTCCTATAGTTGTTACAACTCTGGATGTCACCTTTGTTCTTGTAGAATCATTGTACTATATCTCCATTATTCGGGCATTCTTGCCGTCTTAAAAATGACATTAAGCAACTCAGTCATCCACTCCAAACCTGCTGCCTGTGCTCTTCTAAAATTCAACTGAGATCTCATCAGGCCCGACCGCTCGTCCCTTGCGCTTCCTGCGAACAACACCCTTGACCTCCTCAACCTTAATACTTTTACAATATCCAAAATTCCGGTACACAATGTCTTTATCTCCTTCATCGTTCAATAGTTTATAGAAGTAAGACTATCACCTCCGTCTAATATGCGCATCCTCCGCTAGTACTTTGCCATCCTCGTCCTTGATGCACCTCACGTGATCTAAGTCACGGGTCCTCCTCTCACTCGCCTTGGCTAGTATTTATAATTTTTATCCCACTTTTTCCTCTAATTCACATGCGTTCAAAGCCACCATTTTCGCGTAATGTAGCTTTGCCTCATTCCGTCGTCTTATATAATTCCCTATTCGTCCACTTCACCTCATCCGCTTTCTACCAATTTTGCATCGCCGCTTTCTTTGCTTTCACCTTTTCTTGAACTTTACCATTCCATCGCTCAGTCCTCGATGCCCACCACAACTACCATGAGACCACGCAACACTTCTCTAGCTACCTCGAATACAATGGCCGTCCTATCCAGCATACGGTCGCGTCCCACTGCTCCCGAGCCGCAGCCGTCAACCTCTCCCCATCTCGCTGCGTTAGCCATAGTCAAACTCGCCCGTTTAATTCTTGATGCGTCATCCACAACTCTCCTCTTTGCGCCCATAGAAAAGGAAGAAAAGACAACTCTCCTCTTCTTCTCCATCTAGATGGACACAAATCAAACTTGCAAGAAGAATCATTCAGTCATCAATAGATCAACTAGTGTAGGAACACTCTCATCAATGGAATTATCAATACATGTGCCCACAAAAAAGGAAGAAGAGACATTCAAACCTTGGAGATGAGGCTTTCTCTTTGTTATCTCCTAGGGAATCATATCATTAGGTGTCTGCAAAAGAGAATAGACTATACTAGGCAAAATGCTAGTATCTTGTTAGTATCAACTCCTTTCAAGCGGTCACTCATTTTAACAAGTGCACAAGTTTTAGATTCCTTATGAACTTCCCTTTGACTCTCTTGAGTAAGTATTGCCTCCCTCTCTTGTTTCTCAATTTTCTCTCTTTGAGCTCTCTCCCGAAGCTTCCTGATGATTCTATAATCTTGAATTACTTGATAGGTGTTAGTGGGATGAGGATATGATTTCGATCCTCAAATATAAATGAGTACTTGTTAGTCTTCCCATCATGTTGTGCACCCCTATCAAATTGCCAAGGCCTCCCAAGCAACATATGACATGCTTGCATTGACACCACCCGCTTAGAAACCTTCACCTCACCACATTCATTGGACAATTGGAGTTTGTAAGGACTAGGGTGTTTCATTGTGGAAAACTTCATATGCTCGACCAAAGTAGTGCTCACCACATTTGTGCAACTACTACCTCAATGATCAAGGAGCACACCTTATCCATTATCTTGCACCTAGCATAAAATAGATTCTCTCGTTGGTCAAACATTTCTCGTCATCATACCCATAATCCTTTGCAATACACAAGACAAGTTTGTCCTCTCATCCGATCGCTTTTCATCACCATTCAAGGGTTCTTTCTCATGTTCATCCCTTAATTCTTCACTCTTACTTCCAATGCCATAGTCTTCATCATCATTGATGCGGTAGCCATTAGGTATATCCACAATTGATCTTCGATTGGGGCGTTCTTTTGCAATGTGCCTATTACCTTGACATCCATGACATTAAATAATAGAATGGTGAAAAAAGTTAGATTTTGCATTGTTACCTCCTGTTGTCTTGTCCCTTTGCTTGGTAATCAACCTTGGTTTGGGAAGCGTGAGTAATGGTTTTGGGTTCCTCCCAAGTTGATGAAGGTTCCCTTTTATATGCATAATCTTGCAACATACCCCGATTTTCATGCACATGGTATCTTTCGATACCTCTTTGCCTTTCGACACCTTGATTGACAAAAACTCTATGTCTCTCCCATGTTGTGGTCCATTCCACCATCCTTATTGAGCAACTTTCTCAACCATGTCATCATAGAAGGGGTTTTGAAAATGTGCTTAGTATGGTTTGGGTGGAAATTGTTGTGGTGGTACATATAGGGTACTTGTGGAACATGTTGTGGAGCTACAGGTGTCGCTATCTGTGGTGGCGACCCATCTTGAAATGGTCGATATAAGTGGGGGTTGGGATGAGGGTTGGTTCGCCTTACATTTGTTTGAACATTGGTGCTTTGGAAGGTGAGTTTTTGGGTGTGTTCGGGACGGTGTGGGGGTAGGCTGAGGAAAGCATAACATACGTACTTGTCCCGGCATAAGAGTCGATGACATAGTTGGTTCTTGGCTCAACTCTCCTCCTACATTAGATTGTGACATCCCCTTTGACTTGTATGTTCAACATTTACCCACCTAATAGATCTGATATTTTAGTTCTCTCCCATTCATCTCGCCCACTTGCTCCCTCATTCCACTCATCACCGTTCTCATTTTTGTCAATTCCCTAAGTATGAGGGACATCGGGTCCTCTCCATCATGAGATTGACCTTCGGAGTTGGTCATAGTACCTGCAAAACTCAACAAACACATTGGAAGTAACGTTCCTCACGTCGCTCGTATTTGCACTCCACTCACCACACTCTAGTGTTTTCACTCAACTCTCCACACTCTAGTGTTTTCCATGGCTGGTAAAGAACTTTGTCCAACCAATTCACAAGGTCACTTAGCCTAGCCTATGTGGAGGAATAGATTCTTGTCAAATTGAAAGATAGATGACGGAGCTAAAGAAATTTAACGAAATAAACGGAAAACTTAAGAAGAATTAGCATGAAATAAAATAGGACTCAAGAACTAATTTAACAATCAAATAGGTCAATTACTTGATGTTAAATAGTTTAGAGAATCAAAGAAGTGAAAAAGGGATAGATTCAGAATTGAAAAGAGATCACAAAACCTGAAAAAACGCGATTCGCTAGACCTATACACCGTCTGCGGTTTGCAGATGCTGCCTGCGGTCTGACCTGGGTTGGCAAATTCTCTGTCTGGGTTTGCGGTTCAACTGCGGTCCGTAGGTGGGGTCTGCGGCCTCACTTGCAGTTCGCCGATCGTGTTCCGCAGCCAAATTGCTGATGACGTCAATTTTTCGTTGGGGCCCATTTGGCTGACCTTCTTTTGATTATTCCTTGCACTTGGATTGCCTTGGACTCACTTTTTCAGATATTTTACTAATTTTGGCCACAAAAACACTTTTCCAACTTGTCTTGAGAATTTTGAATCAAACCTTCCCTTTGCTTCTTCTTCACAAGAACTTGATGAATAATGAAGAACACATTAAATTTTAAACTAGTAACAAATCAACTCCAATTTAGCTCAAATTTTGTAATCAAATAGATACTAAATCACTAATACCCAAATGGTGTTCTTCACTCTTGAAACCTTGAGTTCAACAATGGTGAATGCTTCTAAACAACTCCAAATCACTTGAATGTTGGATATGTGATAGATTCAACCTCTAGGAGTTCAAATCTATCAATAGAAACACCCAATTCAAACAACAATTCAGTTGTTTTTTGTGGATTTTTGAATTTTTTAGATTTTCAAATAAGATAGGATTGAAAATTGTAGAAGAGGGCTTTCAGACAGCTTTAGAAGAGTGCTTGATAGAAACCTTAACGCTAGGGATAAAGACTTTCTTTCATAATCAAATGAAACTGTCTAAGGTGAGGCCCCCTTTCCTTGATTGAATTTGGCTTCGCTGCGCCCTGAATCAATCAAAGAGGGCCGGAATGGAATATCGTGTTGAATCCAATCTGAAGCTCTTTCGCTTGTGAACAAGCGAGGAACACTTGTGGCACTTTTTAACGTACTGATGGCAATCCAGTATAAGCCTAGCCTCATGATCTTTTGGCCAAGATTCTCCCATCTAGCCTAAGCTCTGATACCAAATGATACGATTCTTAAAAGCGAAACTCTAAGAAATCGATTCCAAATGCGGAAAATTAAAAGGATAGAAGATTTTGATACAATCAATGGCATTCAAAGCAACCTAAACTATATGAAAGTTTATACCTCAATGAAATAAATCAAATCAAACAACAATCAAGATAGAAAGCAAGACACAAGAATTGAAATCAATAGGCAACCAAAGGTATATTAAACCAAAGACTTATTCAATAAAAACACCTATGCTATGATGATTCCACAAGTGAAAGAACTGATGTGAGAATCATGAACAAGTTCAATAGACAATCAAGGAATCCACCTTAATTGTGCTATCACTCTATAATCTACACTAATCACTAGCTAACACTAAGCTAATACTACAAAGTAGCTAACAATAGTTTTACTCTCAATTCATCAATCATCAAAAGTCCTATTCTAAGCTTTGAGAACTACTATTTATAGTATTAGGCTTTATTACAAACTACGGCCAAAAGTGACCATAGTCCCCAACTTGCAAAAGTAGCCAAATGGCCAAATCAGCCTGTCAACACAGTTTGCGGTTCGCAGACCATGTCGCAAGTCATGTCTGCGCTGCGAACCACAGATGAAAACACAGACCATGACATGCTCCATTACGAGCGCTTCTTCACTCCACGCGATCATCCAAATGTCGTAGGCTCTTTTATGTGGGCCCTCAAAGGCCTCCAGAGCCTCTCTATGCATCAACATATTTTGGAAAGCTTGGAGTTCCTTGTCTTGTTCTCGGTTGAGTGATTTTGTGTGGTTGGTGCCCCCGATATCGCATCATGGTTGGGTCTATTGCAGTAGTGCAATTTGTGTCCCTTTTTTCTTTTGTTCATCAAGTTTCATAAGTAAGTTCTTCACTGTCAATCTGGGTAACTAAAGTTCTAGTGGAAATTTGTTTGTTGATCGAACACTCTACACCTCAAGTCTTCATTTTGCAGTCAGGTCTTCTGGGTTATGACAAATGTCTAGCTCTTCTAACCTTCTTATAGCCGTAGCCCATATATTTTGCAAGCAGACACTATAGTGTGCAGTAGTGACTTAAGAAACATGTATATAGCCCATTGAGTCTAATAGGGTTTAATAGCCCATTGAGTCTAATACTGGGAAAAGGGTTTATTCCTCCTACATTAAGAAAGTTTCGATTTGTAGTTTGTTCAGTTATGTGCATTTACATTCAGGTGTCTTAGTGTATATTTGTCGATTAGATGGTATGTTTACGCTAGGTAGTGATCATTATGAAGGTACTCTGTAGAAGCCTTTGTAGTTCACTTGGAAATAGCTAGTGGAGGTGTTGGTTGAATGTATGAACTTATCTGTGGGGAAGTTGAATGTTGCTTTTGGAAATCTCAAGTGAACATATGTTCTCCTCCTTGAAGTTTCTTTGCACTTTGCAACTCGTCGTATGCTTTTTCAGGTAATTAAAAATTACAGTATGTAATACTATGTACATAGTTTGAGTGCTTGTTTGAGTACGAGGAAGACTTGTTCTCGACAGGATAGCGTACACTTGTGAGATTGGAACTTTTAGTAGTTGGTCTGGAAGACTTAAATCGCTTAAAATTACTCCAGCATCCTTTTCTTGGGAATAAGTTTCTTTTCTTCTTTATTTCTTTTTCCTTCTGTTTAATGCTTTTATGGAAGTTTCTGGTTCTGTTGATCTTGTCTGAGGATTTTGAAAAGACTTCCCCAGTCACACAAAGTAATAGAATTTGTGTTTTCCTTCTCATGGTTCTGGACAGATTTTCTGTTATTCTCCTTTGTCCTTAAAGTCATATGCACTGTACTGACAAATTTATTTTCCAGTGCAACAGCCAAAACTCTAGCAGGCATGCTTGCAGGAAGATTTTTAGTGGGATTAGGATTGGGGGTGGGTCCTCCTGTTGCTTCTCTTTACGTTGCAGAGGTAAAGCTACTATTAACTTTAGGGTATGATGCTTTTAGTTATTTCAAACCTTTTCAAATTCAATTAAAACTCTTGATGTTGATGCAGGTTTCTCCTGCTCATGTGAGGGGTACTTATGGGAGTTTGATTCAAATAGCAACATGTCTTGGGCTGATGGCAGCTCTTGTTATGGGGATCCCCGTCAAGAATATAGTGGGTTGGTAAGATAAATAGTATATCTAGTGGGAGAACTTTGTAGATGACTTGTCTTGAGTAAGCAATGAAGTTGTATCTGAGATCATTATGCATTCTAATACATATAGGTGGCGTGTATGCTTTTGGGTGTCTACTATTCCTGCTGCAATACTTGCACTTGCTATGATGTTTTGTGCTGAGTCCCCACATTGGCTATATAAGGTATTCTAACTCATGGGCCTCTTGCACCTTTAAGATGATTACTCTCAATGTGCAACCTCTGACTCATTTATTGGTTGCTATAGTTGCCATATGTAGATGTCTAAATCTAATAAGTGAATTCCTTTGGCGCTGAAAATTTTGCTGGCTGTCAAATCTCTTCTCAAGTCTCATTTTCATTTGCTTTTTTATAATTATGCTACCTTGCGGTTGCATCACAACTGATCTTTTTACCTTTTAATTCCTCTCTGTTGCTCTTTTCGTAAGGTCTAAGCTAATGTATAGTCTCGATGTATAATCCAAAAGTGAACTTACCTGTATGGCCATACTTAAAGTTATTCTCTATTCCCCACCAACCCCTATCCATCCCCAGGTAGAAAGAGCAGGTGCGAGGGAAGGGAAAAGAAGAAAAAACCTTTGCTGCAAAGGGAGCTCAAATATTTCTTAGATGAAAACATTATTGGTTTTGGAGTTTTGGTTTTGAATCCCAAGATACAAGGCTACATATAGCATACTTGCAAGTATAAATTTCTACTCTGTAGATCAATGAATGCAGTAATTTATTGAGATGGTTTTGGAATATAATTTTTCTATGTTAAATGTATTTTACCCTGGGATTTGTTTCTCTAGTTTTTTCCCAGAGACCGACTTATTCACTAATATAGCATAAGCTAAGGGATGATAAAAGTAAAGACAGGCTCAATTGGCTCTATCATGCTAGTCAATAAAGATAATTACTTGAAGGGGAGCCTTGGAGTAACTGCAAAGTTGTTGCCATGTGACTAGGAGGTCACAGGTTCAACCCGTGAAACCGCCTCTTGCAGAAATGCAGGTAAGGTTGCGTGCAATAAACCCTTGTGATCCGGCCCTTCCCGGACCCTACGCACAGCTGGAGCTTAGTGTGCGGGATGCCCTTTATTTTTTACTTAATTTTCTGCTGTCTGCAGCGAGGAAGACTTGTTGAGGCAGAAGTTGAGTTTGAGAGGCTTCTAGGAAGTTCACATGTTAAGAGTGCAATGCTGGAGCTTTCAAAGTCGGATAGAGGGGATGAGACTGAAAGTGTTAAGATCTCTGAATTGCTCTATGGTCGGCATTCTAGAGGTAAAGAAAATGAATTTCTGGTTTTGTTCTACAGTTTCCTTATTTACAATCCCGGAATTGGTAGTTATTCTTACATTAGTGAAGTCTTGAAATCTCTAACACTGCCTTAGCAGAATCTTCTTCATTTATTCTCTAATCCATTTTCCAAGTCCATTGTCATTTACCTACTCCTTTTGCAGTTGTTTTCATTGGGTCAACCCTATTTGCTTTACAACAGCTATCTGGAATAAATGCTGTGTTTTATTTCTCTTCAACTGTATTTAGACGTGCGGGAGTATCCTCGAACCTGGCAAATGTTTTTGTTGGGATTGCAAACTTGACAGGTACAGACTAGTGAACATCCTCGTGTTGTGTTCCTCTCTTCTATCTTCCCCTGTTTATTAAGTTTCTCGAATTTGGTCCAATGGTATCATTTCCAAAGTCTGTAGCTAACCTTCTGCTCCTCTCCGCCTTTTCCAGGGTCAATTGGGGCCTTGGTTCTGATGGACAAATTAGGAAGGAAATTCCTCCTTCATTGGAGCTTCTTTGGAATGGTAATGCACCTTACTTATTGTACATCTGCTTGACTGGGATTATAAATACTTGGAAAGCAACTTGATACCTAAAAACTGTATTAAGCTCAAGGCAAAATATGCATTGAGATGAATCTTTCACTTCCTGGGTTCTTGAGGCAAGTGCAGTTACTTGTTTGTTGGAAGGATATAAAGAGGTGAAAATGAGCCAATGTGACGCAATCCTAGAATTCTAACTAGGGACCGGTTATTGTATTTTCTAATTATAGGCTACTCCTAGGTGCTACTTTTGTTAATACATTCAGTTACTTCAGCAGAAGAAAAAGAGAACTTAAGTGGCTCAATATATGAATTCATTTTCTGGACCATTGTTTGACACTGCTTGAATTATCGTTATTCTATTTAATTCTCCCCCTTTTTCTTATTCACTGAGACCTTTATATATTGGAAAATTTGGTGATAAAGACATTTCTTTTTTCTTTACCCTATTTGAGCTAGTTGGATCTGTATATCTGAAATTTGGCATGTTTGGGTGTTGTTGAATTATTCAGGCTATATCCATGGCCCTTCAAGTGTTTTCTTCAAGTGGGATTGCATTAAATTATGGAGCTTTTTACTTCTCTGTTGGTGGCATGCTGCTGTGAGTAGTCCCTTGACTTAAAATTCTTGCAGATGATTCTTTTTGTACAGGTTGATGTCCAGTGCTAGAATATGGAACAGTATCTAGGGTGGAACCGATACTTTGTTATAACATTTCGTATTAGCACCCACATCTTGCAGTTCCAGGGCCGTCTCAACAATATTGGGGGCTTTTAGCCAAACTTCAAAGAGGCCCTAAATTTTTTTTCTTAAAGGAAAGATCGTCATATACTCCTCCTGTTTTAATTTATGTGAACCTATTTCCTTATTAGTATGTGCCAAAAAGAATGATCCCTTTTTATATTTGGTAATAATTTACCTTTATGCAATGATTTATAGCCACACAAAATATATGAGACTCATTTAACACTACAAGTTTAAAAGTCTTCTATTGTTTCTTAAACTCCGTACTAGGTTCACATAAATTAAACGGAGGGAGTATATTTTTATTTAAAGTCTACTTTTTTAGCTTATTTAGATGCGACGTCATTAATTACTGTTATCAATTTGTTTTAATAATTCCTTTTCAATTGATAATACAGCTAATCAATTCAATCTCTCTTGAGACATTGTTGATCTTAGATAAGATTTTATCAATTTTAATTTTAAAAAACTTCGTTCGGCCTAGACAACGGTTATATATATAAAATACATCTTTAAGAAAAAAATGGGGCCCCAAAAAAGTTGGGACTCCAAGCGATTGCTTTATTGGCCTTATAGTCGAGCCACCCCTGTGCAGTTCCAAAATATATACTAAATAAATCAACTTTTAGTAGTAGAGTACATGTGAACTGAAGACACAATTGCACCCTTAGTTGTTTGAAACTCGATAATTTTGTGTCATGTTTTCACCTGGATGGACAAATTTGTACCCTTCACAGTCCTTCCTAAGGACCCATCGGATGAGCAGCAGCCTATAATACCTGTAGGCTTTAATTACAACATTACTTGCAGGCTCCTTTTTGACTGGGGACTCTTTTACCATTCTTACCTGTTCAAGAATAGGCAAACGAGTTGTCAAGTCTCTTTCTCTCTCTCTCATGTGTAACCAGATGAATTAGCCTTCCTCTTCAATTCAGTAATTACAGCATCTATTAAAATGCTGAACAAGATGTATGTATCTGTTTGAGACTTCCTTATGCAGGTTTGTCTTGACATTTGCTGTTGGAGCTGGTCCCGTTCCTGGTCTCCTCCTCCCAGAAATATTTCCCAGTCGGATTAGGGCTAAAGCTATGGCATTTTGTATGTCAGTTCACTGGGTAATTAGTGTTTTCAAATTCTCCATTTTTCTATTTATAACCAGTATCAGACTTCTGTTTAGCTGCATTGTTCAATTCATATTGCTGAGTTAGGGAAATGGAGGAGTGGAAAAAAATGAGAGCACAAATCTCTACAACTGCTTTTCTTAATTGTCTGTGGTGCTTTCTTTAGGTGGTTAACTTTTTTGTTGGACTAATGTTCTTGCGGTTGCTCGACCAACTTGGGCCACACCTATTATACTCCATATTTGGCACCTTCTGCGTGATGGCCGTGGTATTTGTAAAGAGGAATGTGATGGAAACAAAGGGAAAGTCACTTCAAGAAATTGAGATTGCCCTTCTTCCACAAGAATAAAGTAAGTAAACTAAATAGGCTTTTAGATGTTGTCAGGGTGACAATTGATCAAGTACCACATAGTTCATTTGTGTTTTTTATGGGTTCTTCTTGAAAATGGTGAATATATTCATTCCCTTAATTGTAGCCAGTTTTTCAGGAATTTTTCTTCCGGATTGCAGAAAAGAATATTACCAAAATTATTTTCGGTTGGAATTGAACGGAATGTAACCAGTAAACATTTCTACATATTCTCACCTCCATGTTTATCGCAGTCCATACTTTCTGGCTCTTTCCTGCTTTGCACATTGAATCTATGAACTCCTGGTTTCATTGCCCCTGTATATAACCTGCAATTTTAACTTCTCCTTGGTCTGTGTCCCTCAGCTATTCCCCTTTTTCCCAGTGCTTACATCTTGTTTAGACCACCTACCAGGAACACAATAACCATGTTGTCGTAAGACTCGACAAGTTTCTCGATTGAAAATGAGATATTGAATTGCAACCGTTATGTCTACTTTTTTTTAAAAGGTAATTTCTTTTTATTGAACTGATAAGAGCCTATATAAATATTATAATCCTGCTCGTTGTGCGTTGCAGATATCGTGTTAATCTATGAGGATCAAGTTCGTAGAGGAAATGATTGATCATCCTTTCTAGTCGATTTAGTCTTCATGCAACTGTTTCTGGCAGCAGTAGCTTACTAGCTAGCCAGGATGGTCTGCAAATTGAAATAAATAGAATATATTTTGGGGTTTCTCTTAGCAGCTCCTAGTATTTGGTGGCAGAATTGTTACTCCCTCTGACACGGCGTCCCTGCCCCTATAAAATAACAATAATGCTGTTACGGTAAAGACTTGGCGTACATACGAGATATGAGAATTTCTTTTGTTTTAAGTGTATTTTTAATTGCTGAATTTCAGATATGAAGATTTTAGGGGGTCGTTTGGTAGATAGGTAGGATAAGTTATTCATGTATAAAATCTTGTATCTCCGTTTCGTAGCTGGTAAGGGGGTAAGTTATTCATGTATAAAATTAATATGGTGTTTGGTTTGCAATTTAGAAACCATCATAACTTATACATGTATATGTTATGAGAGAATCCATATATTATTTTATGCATCCATGTATTATGTTATGCATGACAGAAGATCGAATAATTAATACATGAATAACTAATACATAAATAATTAAACTTATATGACTAATTTCTACATAAAATAATATATAGATTTTATTATAATTAATTTATGTATTATTAATATCAGTCTAACTCTAACTAGCTACCAAATAATCGGTTTGTTAAACGAATGAGGCTAAAGGTTGTATATTATATAGAATCTTCATTTTTACTTGCCAAATTTAAACTGAACTATGGAACTTGTCCTCGTGAAGCACGGTCATCAAAACAAATCATTAAGAACAAAATACTTAGGGTGCGTTTGGTTCGGGGTAATAGGGAAAGGGAATGGAATCACGATTTTCTTTAAAGTTGTTTGGTTGACCTACTTTTCCATTCCCTTAACCCTCTTTTCCATTCCCTTAACCCTCTTTTCCATTCTATTTCCCTTAGATTGATTTCTCCTACCCCTAGGTATTTTCATTCCCTTTCCCCAACCCGGACCCCTAACCACCCGGACCACCTAGAACAAAACATGTAGGGACAATTAGGTAATTCATTTCCTTTCCATTCCTTTGCTGAATCCATTCCGTTACCCTGCGCGAACCAAATACACCCTTAATCTTCTTAAAAAATCAGTCCAATAATAACAACATTCTCAGTGTAATTTCAGTGAAGTTATGGTGGGTAGAGAGTACAATTCTTACCCCTACTTCATGGAGATAGAGCTATTGTTTTCGACAGGTCTTTGGCTAAGTAAAATATTGCAAAGCAATTTGAAAAAGGAAATACGAAAATAAAGAAGAGACAAACAATAAGGAAAGCAATACATAACATTCAGAAAAAAAAGGAACAGTTTCAGCATCATAATGTGATAATCAATGCACAAGAAATAACATGTAATGCGAAGGAAGAACAGAAACTACATAAATAATACTTAATATTACGGAAAGAAAGTAGAAAGCAGTCGGTGCTCCAAACTACCACCAAACATATCCCATGAAAAGCGAAATAATGCTCACTACTACTAACTTTCTATCCTAATTCGTGATCTCCATGCCTCACTATCTAAATTGATGTTTCGGTGGTGAAGATGTTTCTTATCTTGTCATATCACGGCTCCATTATTCGTTCGACCTCTGCCTCTCCTTAAATCCATCATTGTCGACCTCTCGCACTCGCTTCTTGGGGCGTCTACGCATAACCGTTTCACGTGATCAAACCGTGCGGTCTCGGCTTCCTCATCTTGTTCGCAGAGATTCCACTTGTCTGAATATTTTCATTCCTAAGCTTATCTCTTCTTGTAGAACTTACCTTTAATTTTTGGTGGTACCATTTTATCAAGACTATAGAGGTGAGTCTCCATTTCGTCCATCCCGCACCAATATAATGTGACATAAGCGGCGATCTCTCAACTTCTTTGAATTAATGACCCAAGATATTTAACACCTCTCTTGGGGATGACATGTGTATCAAGTCTCACTTCCACGCCAACCTCATCTGTTACATCACTGAACTTGCACTCTAAGTATTCTATTTTGGTCCTGCTCAACCTGAAACTTTTAGACTTTAGGATTTATCTCTAAACTTCTAGCCTAGCGTTAACTCTACCACAGATCTCGTCAATCAGATTAAAATTTCCAGTCAAGATAAAAGAACAAACTTTCATATGTATATAGATAAAAAAATTGATTCATATATAAATTAAATCATAATATGCTTATTGTTGTTTGGGTGTGTGCAGGGGTGCAAGTGGTGATCATATAGTCGATCCATGATTCTAGCTTCTATCACTCGCTTCCGTTGAGATGAGCTACCATTTGACCATGGTGGCTACTTTCACTATCATAGACTTAGTACTTCTAGCTTTATCGACACGTGTCTCCTGTATCTGCGTAGTCAGATATTAGTAACCATAATTTGTGTACTTTGGGTTGTATGGAAATACTTACTTTCTTGACTTCCAACTTATATTTATATCAAATATAGTTTGAGTCTATATTCTTTTTTTGTTATGGGATTTCACTGGATATGTTGTTGTTGTCTATATTCTCTTTTTATATATTGATTATCACATATTTAGCTTAAATGGCTCACCTTATGTGTAGTAGCTCGTTAGGTGTCCTATCTCAGTCTAAAGGTCAGATTTGAGTCGTGATAAATTATTTTCACAATTTAAGTCCATGATACATATCGACTTCTTTGGGCCTAGGCTTACATAGATTTGTCTTTCAAGCTACGCCACATCGTGCCCCAAAAGCATGCATACCATATGTGTTACACCCCGTAGTTCCAAGACATGTATATGATAACGTAAGTAAGGAAGTAAGACTTGAACGTTGGAGGGAAAATATAATTACTTTTTCTTAAGGAAATTTCGGAACTTCGTGAAGGAAAAAAGTTTATAATTTGGAATTTGATTCTCAAATTTGGTATATGGAATTATTATAGTACATTGAAGTTTTGGATTTTTAAGTCTCGGATTTGGTCATGTGGGGCCCACATGAAATTTTACGACTTTGTGGGGCCCACGAGATTTTTAGATATTTTGGCCAAATATGAAAATTATTGGGGAAGAAATAATTTTGGACCAATAGGAGGGTGACACGTGTCACCCCCACTTGTCATTGACTTGGACTTAGATATTTTGAGACTTGAGGACAAGTGGACATGGGTCCCACTCCACTTGGCATTACACTTGGATAAATATCCAAGTCTATACACTTATCCATATAGCTCTCATCTTCTCCTTTGAGCTCCATTTTCGAAAATCTCCATAGCCAAAGATCAACAAATGTTGACAAGTTTCTTTCTCCAAGATTAGCTCCTAAACCAAGTGCTAAAACAAGTTAACTCTCCAAACCCTTCAAATCTTGTGTTGGCGAAAATGAGGTGAAACCTGGGGTTTCGTCGACTTTTTAGGCGAAGCGTGAAGTGGAGTTGGTTATAAGCTTCTAGAGGATACATATATGTGATTGGAACTTGAAGAAGTGGAGCAAAACGAAAACTACGGGCCAAAATATAGCGGACTGCCTTGGTGCGTTTTTGGGCCATTTTTGAGGTAAAGTTCTTCTTCTCTTGAAGTAATTAGATATTACTTAGTTATGACTAGTAGATGAACTTGTATTAAGGAAGATATGGAGAATAAGAAGTGCATATCCCATTTTTGGGGGTTGGCCGAGACTAGGCCATTGTTGGTGACAATTGGATTCGTTGATTTTTGTTGTCGTTAACGTCACCTATTGCATGTTATAATGAAGTAATCCTATTATTACAAGTTGATATGGAGTGTATATAAGTATTGAAATGTGAATTGGATTATAAAGAATTTTGGAAAAGGACTTTGGATTGTTGTAGTTGTTGTGGCCGAGAAACTGCCCAAAACTGTTAGACGTTGTGGTGTCGTTTTTATGGACTGTTTTGGGGTGTTATTATGCTGGAAAATCAGCCCCCAACATGCATGATTAATGTGGTAAAATGGCTAATGAAAGTCCTAAGGAATAAGGGTGTTAAAGACTTCACATTGTACCCTTAATGTTGATTAATGGTGGACTGTTTTATGGACTGTTTTTATGTGATTGTGGGACATAATTTTACACGTCAAGTAGGCGTGTAATCCCTTTTGGTAAACTGTTGGTTGTGCCTTAAATGTGGCTTGTTGGTTGTTGAATTCGGGCCTTGGAAAAGGTGGAAAAGTACGTAGAAATGGGGGAAGTGTTGTCCAAATTTCTGTAGAATAAGAGGACCGTTACTTGGTACAAGTCTTATACTAGTGTGTATGGAGTTGATAGAAGTATTATTGTTGTTATAGGTTGAAGTACTACTTGTGGCATTTTCTACTTGGCGTGTGGAATAGCCGATAAGGTTGAAGTACCTATTCGGGGCGTATTCTACTTGTCGTGTTGGTTAGTCGTCAATGAGGTATGTGAACCTCTTCCTTCTCTCTTTTGGCATGTTCTTCGTGTGAACCATAACTGTGGTATTGTTTCAAAAGTTATTCTACTCTTAGAAGTTAAGGAGTATTCTTGTTATTGATTCTATGCTAAAGGCATGTCTAAATTATTCCTAAGTGTTATACCCCGTATTTCCAGAGTATGTACGTGAGCGCGTACGTATTGTAATTTAAGCCTTAAAGTTGACTAGTTTCGAAAATTGTACACAACACCCGATTGGAGTCGTTTTTCGACGAAACGTTTCCACGACTTCGTAGGAAAATTCGGCTATGTCATTTTAATTTTTGCGGATTTTTAGGAGATGAAACATTTTGGACCAGCGGGAGGGTGGCGTGTGTCACCTCATTGGAAAACGGCGGCAACTTGGCCTTGCCTTGGGCGATTTGCCTTGGCTTTTTGTCAAGGATTAGGTAGGATATTTTTGGGTAGATGGATAAGGTAGCACGTGGCTAAATCTTGACCTTACACTTGCTATACACTTGGAAGAATCTTGGCCATTGGTTGGCGTGGCTTGACATAAATACCACTCTAAGTGAAGGCTTTCTTCATCCACAAATTGTTCTAAGTGATAAATCCCTTCCCTCCTCTTGTTGACTCGTCCAAGTGTTATACCGTATTTCCAGAGTATGCGTAAGGAATACGTCTGGTTTGGCCTTAAAGTTAGCCTTGGGCGTTTTTGTACCTGACTCACTAAAGAATCGTTTTCGACTAAAGCGTTTCCCACGACTTTCGTAGGGAAAATTCCGGCTATGCCATTGCTATTTTTGCGGATTTTTAGAGGCGAAACATTTTGGACCAGCGGGAGGCGACACTTGGCACCCTCCGTTGGTGGACTTGAATCGTCCATTTGGGCGAATTGAAGAAACCGTGGCACGTTTTTGTGCCTTGTGCACAAGTCGAGTTGGTAGGATATTTGTGTATAGTTAATCCTCACCCTACACTTGCCTTGCACTTGTCTTCATCTTGGCCGTTGGTTGGCGAGGCTTGAGCTATAAATACCCCAGAGATGAAGAGTTCTTCATCCACAAAGTTATCTTCAAGTCTTGAAAAATCCTCTCCTCCCTTAGCCTTTCGTCCAACACCTCTCCCCAGAGTGAGTTTGGCGAGGCCTACCCACTGCCTGGCCGAAATCTACCCCCTCCATGGTAGAAAAGTTGTCTTCTAGTATCGTTATAATGCCCAAAATACCCTAGCCCAAATCCCATAGTACTTAGTAGAAGTTGTGAAGAACTTCTAGGGTTTCTTAGAGCTCTGGAGCGTCTGACTTAGGAGCTAAACCTTGCTCAGTGACTTTATCTAGGATATTTTTGGGCTTACAGGTAACTAATCCTAACCCTCTTTTGAATTAGAGAATACATCTTGTAGTAGTATTGCATAAGTATTAAATACTTAGAAGGATATCACGAGAATAGAATTGAGCTGTTACCACGTAGAAGGGTTTAAAGAAGAATAATCAAAGTACTTACATAGAATTTGTTTTCATGATGAACTTATATAGCTCACCGGGTAGGGAGAGTCTTGCCCACTTTCAGTAGAATTGTGAACCTCTGTTTAGAATGACCTTGAGTAGTCTTTGATAGATGTCTGTGACTATTATAGGTGACTCTCTGCGCGACATATTGACTTGGCGGTGGTTTTATTTGAGAAGGTATGTGATTCTTCCTAAAGCATGATATTTTACAATATATAGTGCGGTAAGCGTACGTGTGTTAAGCGAATAATAACTACGGCAATGTCTTTGACTTAAGCTGAATAATACTTACAGCAATGCCTAAGCTTTGAATAATACTTACGCCAATGCCTGGCTTAAGCTTTGAATAACAAGAATGGAAGCATTTCAAAAGAATCTTGAATCATTTTTAACAGAAGATAAATATTTGGTTTTAAAACAAAAGCTTAAGAGTTATACTAGCTTTATGGGAAGTTAGGTATAACAACTTAAGAAAGATAAAAAGGCTGTTTACTTGTTTGTTTATAAAAGCCTTGTATTGATTTCTGTTAAGTGTAATAAGATTTGTGTGATAAGTAGACATATTATGATGCTACAGGTTAGTGTCTTGAAATCGTGTAAGGGGTCATTCTGCTGTCTTTACGTTGCTAGCCAGTAAGTCAGTTTGTCTTGTTATTGTATCACTACCCGTATTTGTTATCTGAGGGCTTGCCCGATGATCTTGGTCTATCGGCTATGCGATCTGTGAGACTATGCGAGCGGCGGTATGCTCGAGATTGATCATTCAGGTGTTTAGCTTTGATCGGGGATTCCTATGTGTGCTGTTGAGACTATGCGGTCTTTTGAGGCTATGCGAGTGCGGGAGCCTAAGCGAATCTGGGGTTGGCTGCCCCGATGCGGGAATACCTCATGCGGTGCATGTGTGACTATGCGGGCTGCGGAAGTCGAGGACTAGGCACGCGAGAATGATACTATAGGCGATTAGCCTTGCCGATCATTCGCGGCCTAGAATAGACACATTCTGATTTTCTATTCTTGTTGTTGTTTGTGATGTGGCACTATGTGCAATTAGTGATTGTATTTGTGAAAAGGTTTTAAATACTTTGATTTCATTTGATTCTTTATAGTTTCACATACTTGGTACTGTTGTCTTGACCTCCCCGAGTGCGTTAAATCTGCGCAGTAAGAGGCAGTGTTAGATCCGCATCTTAGGATCTACTGCTGGTGTCGGGAGCTCCGTCTCTTAGGAGCTCTACTCTTTGGTATGATCTCCCTGTTGTAGATAGTTTTGTCTGATCGAGGGTATGGCGGCCACTGTCATATAGTTATATTTTCCTTAAGTGCATGTAGTATTTATGCGATTGTCGGATGTAGCGCTAAACCTTGTTTATATATATATCTTAGAAAGCGACGTTTATTCACATAAAGCGTGTCTTATTTTATAAAGCTGTTTCATGTCTTGTTTTATATTTCCGTGATTACTACGATGTATGACTACTTGGGTGCCGGTAAGGCACGGTTGTAACGACCGTTAGGGGCCCGTTCTGTGCCTTATCCGGGCACCCTAGTGATCTGATCATCGGAGAAAACGGCGGAAAATAAACTTTAAACAAGAAACAAGATATATGAACATAAAACAGGCCAACCCAACGGTTACCTTCCAATAACATAAATAAATACAACTCTTTCAAAACGAACAGTTTAATCCTTTTACAACCCTGCCCACAACAGTACTACAGACCTCTAAGATTTACAACAACTATGGCGGGCGGGGCCGCCGTACCTGAATGTACAAGAACCTGACTCAGGGAACCATACAAAAGATAAGCCTCGGAGAAAGCGGGCTTCCCAACGGCCCGAGATCTAAGGCGAGGATCCACGGCCGATGTACCTCACTGCGGCATGAGCGGCCCGAGAAGGTCGATCAGTGCAGCCAAGTATGTGGCTGTAAAAATCGTAATGAAATCATACTAGTCTATATAAAGCGGGAGACATGTATGATAACCAAACTCTGATTCACAACATAAGCGATCATGTCGATCGAGGACTCGCCTCAGTCATCACTCAAATATAACTATGGGTCTCACGCCCAACATCAATCATGTTAGCATCGTGGCGCGTCCGGGTCTGCGCCGGTGTAGGCGTATCGTGATGCAACAATAATACCAATGCCAGGCCACGTGCCCGGAATTCTACCTCGGTGTGAACGCGTCCGTGTGACATCAGCAATAATATCTTGGGTGATCAACCTGCGCGTGGCCACGTGCGGAATTCTACCTCGGTGTAGACATGTCCATGTAACCACAATAACAATATATCGGGTAATCAACCCGCCGCGTGCCGCGTGCCGGAATCTTGCGTCGGTGTAGACATGTCCATGTGACATCAACAACAAGCGATAATCAAAATGAAACATACGTGGAATTCTCCGTCACGCCGGCCACGTCAGTAAGTTCTCGACAAGTCGGCCGCCTACCATCGAGAGCCAGCGGTAACGAAATACCACGCTTGCACAACAAAGGCTATCATCACAAGCATAGGCAAGTTTCCTGACAACAAGCATAGGCAAGTTTCACCTGACTCAAAGTACTTTCATTTTATGCCAAAGTCGGGTTTTAATCCCAAAGTACTACATCGTTAAGTTCTTTTAAAGAGATCCGTTACTTTTATAAAAGTCACCCTATACGTAGTATTAGAATGACCAACCCACATTCCTTTTCAAAATCAAGTAACAACATTCTTTTCCTAAGTTCGGTTGCCTAGTTTTGATTACTCAAACTTCTCATTTTCAAATGCTCAAGTCACTTATTTTAGAAAGGTTTCATAACTCATAGTCTTAATCTCTTTTAAAACAATTGAGTAACATATGTCATATATGTGAGTAGTTTATTCTTGTTTATAACGATCTTATTACAATGACCATGATCTAGAAAATGTAATATCATTTTGTCTCATCTTAGCTTCTATGCGGATGGAGGTTTCTCTGGTTTTAATACAACACGTCATTATTCAATACATTTTCCTTTATTAGCGCTGATAGTGCAGTCGATGCGTTACGATTCGAAATCGGTAAACATTATCCCTTTAAAAACCAAAGTACTCATTACTCACGAATGAGGTTTCACAAACATCCACATTAAAACAAATAAGTTAAGTCTCTTATCTTATAAGATCAAGTCTCTTAACTTCTAACATCGATAAACCATTTTCACTACATAAGGTCGTTATAACTAACTTCCCATAAAACTATTATAACACCTATGTTTTAAACCAACAAATCACTTAGCATACGTATGCGTCTACCGTACTACATAGTTCAACAATCATGCTAGAAAAGATAGGAAGAGGTTCACATACCTCGCGGCGGGTATCGACGATAAGCAAAATGCCCGCGATCTAGCACGGCTGGCGTTTCCACTCTTGGTAGAATCGCTACTCGAAATACTTCACCTATAAAGGCCATGGCGTCTATTAACTTCTAATGCGGTTCCATGTTCTCTGAAAATTCGGCACCACACGTAAATCTCCTTCTATCGGTAGGCTACGAAGCCAACCGGTGGGTTCGTCTAACGGGCGTGTACGTTCTACTACACAACAATGCTGCACAAGTCTCTTTGCCAATACGATCTGTAAATTGATTCTTTTCTTTATTCTTGGGCTTAAGTCAAAAGACATTGCGATGCTAAGCTTAGTTCTATATATAGTATCACTTCAACTATATATTCTAATAACATGTAATTTCAATTACAAATAGAGAACGAGATAATTACCTCGATAAGCCCATAATTATCAAGTTATAATGTCGATCTGAGCAGGTTTAGCTCGCTCAGTGCGCTCAAGCCACTCCAAACAACCCTTAGAAGTTCTAACCAACCACTCAAATACTTCAACCAACTAAGAAGATTTCCTTAGGGTTTGGTTTGAGACTAAAAGGACAAAGTAGTATTTCAGACTCTACGTATAGAGGTAACTTTTGAAATACTACTAGGTAAAGGCTAAGGTATTTTGGGCATTATAACAATACTAGGAGAGTATTTCTATACCACAAAGGGTATTATCTGAAAACAACTAGGCTGGGGGTACCCAGCAGTAGCACCGAAAGGGGAGGGGGCTCTCGGCCTGAAGGCCACTCGAGGGGAGGGTTTCTCGGCGAGGGCCTTTACTAGGGAGGGCTCTTGGGCGAGAGTCAAACAAGAGAGGGAAGGATAGCAAGACTTGGAACATATTTGGATGAATGAAGTCTTGAGCGAGGGTATTTATAGCAAAACCAAAAGCCAACCGATGGCGAGATCAAGCCATGTGCAAGGCAAGTGTAAGGCCAAGATCAAGCCAAGTGCACCTAGACCTACTCGCCCAAACCCTCACAAATATCTGCACAATATCTACCACATGACTTGCCCGCCGATCGGCCAGTGCGCTTGCTTCCATTGTGAGGTGACACATATCACCCTCCGTTGGTCCAAAATGTTTCGTCTCTCGGAAAAATCCGCCAAAAATAAGAAAAGACATAGCGAATTTTCCCTGCATGAGTTATGTAAAGCGTTTAGTCAAAACGACTCTAGCAGGGTGTTGTGCCTGAATGTCATTCGGCGAGCCACTGGCGGGGTGACACGTGTCACCCTCGCATTGGCCCTCAAGCGTCTTCAGAAAAAATATCCTGATGGCCAAAATCTAGAAAACAAAGTGGGCCCCACATGGCAGTAAATTCCTCCGTGGGCCCAGCGTGACCATTCAAAATAAAATCTCAAAATTCTAATATAATCTAAAGCCCAAATTCCAAATCAGGAACCCAATTCCCTTGACGAACATTTTCCTTACAAAAGCAGGAAACTTTTTAGTGGAAGAATCGCTCTTTCTTCTTTCCATTTTTCTCGTGCTCTCGTGCGTCGTCCTCGCATACATACCACGAGAATACGGGGTATAACATTCTCCTCGCCAGAAACATTGCGTCGAATGTTCCTTCTCAAGCGGATATCGATGAAGTTCCTCTAACGAGTTGCAGCGCCACGCGGCAGCGCGAAATAACACTGCGTTCTCTTCCTTCCTTACTCGTCGTGCCGCTTCCGAACACTTGAACTCTCGGTCGTACCATACTTGATCATTACTTCCGTTCCCAAAAATCTGCGGAGTCACTACCTCGAGCTTGGTCATCTTACTAACCTCGAACTTCCTTAAGGCCATTCCGGCGCTTCGAACCGCTTTCCGGTCGAGCGTCCACGAACTCATACGATGGTCACACAAACTTGGGCCTAGCATCCTCGTGACCCTACCACTGGCGGGACCACCGAACTGACCCCACCCCAAACCGGGTTCTGGGTTGACCCGCAAATGGTCCTCGGCCGACCCCCGCGCCAAACTCTTGTTCCCGATCCGGAACAATCTTACTAATTCACATCATGAGCGCTACCACTTCCATCTCACACTACCCACGGACTTATCACACAAATAAATCCCACGTATACTACTACTCGATAAGGGTCAAAATAAATCTTTAACTCGAGCGACGCACCCTAAGGTCTCGGTCGTGACATAGTCTAAGGTTACACTACCGTGCCCATGCGTATCCTCCCAACTAAGCATGTTTTCTAACTCACAATTAACACAACGCTATTCGTACATGTACGTAATAATGAGACCATCATAACAAACATACCAAACTCTAGAGGTTAAGGATATACGAAGCTCTGCTCGCTCTAATCATAGGCACGCCTGCCAGTGCATGCTATGAAAGCGATGAACGACCAGCGATCCGGTAGGTGAGTCGTAACATCCGTGCTACCCTTGGTGGACGATTCCTATAAAATGGCCTGTGGCGCCAAAAATAACAAGCTCACTGGCACCACGACACTCCCGAAATCACGGTCTACCCATCGACCACGCGAGGTAGGGGTGACGCGTCAACACCGCGCTTCCGAAACACGAACCGCGGAGCCACGACTGCTCCGAATACTCGAAGGTTGTGGAGGACCACTCTGCAGCGGAGGTACAAAACTAGTATCTTCTTTGGCGGTCGCCTCGAAAGTCGCAAAGGACCCTATTGTTCACCCTCTTATGGCGATATTGGTGCGTTCCGTCGACCTCTCCGTGCCTCGCATCGGTCGTGAGCTGCGTGCGGGCAATGTCCGTGCGGTGAAGAGCTACTCACGAACATGCCTCGACATGTAATCATCGAGCCACGAAACATATCGGTGCACTCGATCCTCCGTACTAGCTACCAGCCTTTGGGGCGTCTGCAGACGATGAGTCGAACTCGCATTGTACTCCCGAACCGTCGCGCTCTGTCTAAGCATCAAAAATCATCGGCCGTGCCCTCCTCATCTGCGGAGGCAAGAAGTGCGTGAGAAAGCCCCGAAAACTCATCCCATACTGCTGAGTGCATGCTCTCCCGGAAAGCTCCGTGAATCAAACCAATCGGCTGCGGTATCACGCGGCCGATGCGAACCAAGGTCCTGACTCGGTCTCTGAAGCCTTGATCACCGCGTGATCCGTAGCTGCCGGATGAACTCTGCGGATCATCCTCGAGCCTCGACCCGTAAAACTCGCGGGCTCTGACTCGGAAAGTCCAGTAGCCTCAACTATCTGCTCGGGGTGAACGGCGGTGCTCTGGGCCCTGGCTGCTGCGTCCGGCCTATCCCATATCGGCCCACGACCACGGCGACAGCGGGCCATCTCGCGTAACCCATCTCCTGCCCGGTGTGGGGTGGAGGCTCAGTGCGTAGTCTCATCGACCAGCGGTGCGGCTCTAAACCTCTTTGGTCTTTGGCGGCGTCGCGAAACTTCGCCCGTCGAAGCTTGTCTCAATCTTGGCCGGGCTGCGCCCTCGTACTCCTCTGTATCTCACTAGCGGCACCCTCGGTGTCTTGCCGCTTGAGGGCTCTGGTTGCACTGCGCGGAGGCATAAGCGGTAAAAGCGAGATCGTCGGAGGGTCAACTGTTTCTGACTCTAAGCGCGATCTCGGAATGAGAAGAATGGAAACCGATCTAAATGTCCTGCGACCTCACGATTATAGATGTGGTGCCAACACGGCCGATAATCAAGACTCTACTAGACACGATGCGTAGACACTTTCCAGGATAACGGCTCACGATACCACTTTTGTAACGACCCGTTAGGGGCGTTCGGTGCCTTATCCGGGAACCCTAGTGATAATCATCGGAAAACCGCGGAAAATAAAACTTTAAACAAGAAACAAGATATATGAACATAAAGCAGGCCAACCCAGGTTACGCTTCCAATAACATAAATAAATACAACTCTTTCAAAGCGAGCGGTTTAATCCTTTTACAACCACCTTGCAGCGATTACTCTGACCTCTAAGATTTACAACAACTATGTGGAGACGGGGCCATACCACAGAATGTACAAGAACCTACAACTCGAGAACCACATGCAAGATAAGCCTCGGAAGCGGAGCTTCCCAGCATTTGGCCCGAGATCCTGGGCGAGGATCACGGCCGATGTACCTCTACTGCGGCGTGAACGCGGCCACGAAGTCGATCTGGTACCCAGTATGTGGCTGTAAAAATGCGTAATGAAATCATACTAGTCTATATAAAGCGAGAGACATGCGTGATAGCAAACTCTGATTCGCGACATAAGCGGTCATGTCGATCGGGGACTCGCCTCAGTCGTCACTCAAATATAACTATGGGTCTCGCCCGCGGCATCAATCATGTTCGCGTCGGCGCGCGTGCCGGAGTCTGCGCCGGTGTAGGCGTATCCGTGATGCAACAATAATACCAATGCCCGTAGCGCGTACCGGAATTCTACCTCGGTGTGAACGCGTCCGTGTGGCATCAACAATAATATCTTGGGTGATCAACCTGCGCGTAACCACGTGCCCGAATTCTACCTCGGTGTAGACATGTCCGTGTAACCCAATAACAATATATCGGGTAATCGGCGGCGCGTAACGCGTGCCGGAATCTTGCGTCGGTGTAGACATGTCCGTATGACATCAACAAGAGCGATAATCAAAATGGAAACATACGTGGAATTCTCCGTCGCTGCTGCGTCGAGTAAGTTCTCGACAAGTCGACCAGGCCCTGCATCGAGAGGCGGTAACACGAAATACCAGCACGCAGCAAAGGCTATCGTCACAAGCGTAGGCAAGTTTCACAACAACAAGCATAGGCGAGTTTCACAACAACAAGCATAGGCAAGTTTCACCTGACTCAAAGTACTTTCATTTTATGCCAAAGTCGGGTTTTAATCCCAAAGTACTACATCGTTAAGTTCTTTTAAAGAGATCCGTTACTTTTATAAAAGTCACCCTATACGTAGTATTAGAATGACCAACCCACGTTCCTTTTCAAAATCAAGTATGACATTCTTTTCCTAAGTTCCGGTTTGCCTAGTTTGATTACTCGAAACCTCGTTTTCAAATGCTCAGTCACTTATTTTAGAAAGGTTTCATAACTCATAGTCTTAATCTCTTTTAAAACAATTGAGTAACATATGTCATATATGTGAGTAGTTTATTCTTGTTTATAACGATCTTATTACTGACCATGATCTAGAAAATGTAATATCATTTTGTCTCATCTTAGCTCATGCGGATGGAGGTTTCTCTTGGTTTTAATACAACGTCATTATTGATACATTTTCCTTTATTAGCTGCTGATAGTGCAGCCGATGCGTTACGATTCGAAATCGATAAAACATTATCCGCTTTAAAACCAAGTACTCATTACTCACGAATGAGGTTTCACACAACATCCACATTAAAACAAATAAGTTAAGTCTCTTATCTTATAAGATCGAATCTCTTAACTTCTAACGTGATAAACCATTTTCACTACGTAAGGTCGTTATAACTAACTTCCCGTAAAGCTATTATAACACCTATGTTTTAAACTAACAAATCACTTAGCACGTATGCGTCTCAGTGCTACATAGTTCCACAACAATCATGCTAGAAAAGATAGGAAGAGGTTCGCATACCTCGCGGGTATCGACGATAAGCAAAATGCCCAGCGATCTTAACTTTGGCTAGCCGTTTCCACTCTTGAGTAGAATACGCTACTCGCGATGCTTCCACTATAAGGCCACAAGCGTCTATTAACTTCTAACGTGCGGTTCCATATTCTCTGAAAATTGGCGCCTCACATATGACAGCGTAAATCTCCTCTCTATCGAGTAGGCTGCAAGCCAACCGAGGGTTTACGTCTAACAGGGCGTGTACCATTCTACTACACAACAATGCTACACAAGTCTCTTTGCAATACGATCCTATGTAAATCTGATTGATTCTTTTCTTTATTCTTGAGCTTAAGTCAAAAGACATTGCGCGATACTAAGCTTAGTTACATATATAGTATACTTCAACTATATATTCTAATAACATGTAATTTCAATTACAAATAGAGGACAAGATAATTACCTCGATAAGCCCATAATTATCAAGTTATAATGTCGATCTGAGCAAGGTTTAGCTCATCGTGCGCTCCAAACCACTCCAAACAACCCCAGAAGTTCTAACCAACTTCTGCTCAAATCTTCAACCAAGAAGATTTCCTTAGGGTTTCGGTTTGAGACTAAAAGGACAAAGGTAGTATTTAAGACTCTACGTATAGAGGTAACTTTTGAAATACTACTAGGTAAAGGCTAAGGTATTTTGGGCATTATAACAATCTTAGGAGAGTATTTCTATACCACAAAAGGGGGTATTATCTGAAAACAACTAGGCTAGGGAAATTTGTATACCACGTATTTCGGTAGTATGCGTGAGGAATACGTCGAAAGTCTAGCCTTAAAGATAAGCCTTGGACGTTTTTATTTGTACACAACTCACTAAAAGAATCGTTTTTTTCAGGCGAAGCGTTTCCCTGACTTTAAGTGGAGTAAATTCCGGCTATGCCATTTCTTATTTTGCGGATTTTTTTCAGAGGCGAAACATTTTGGACCAGCGGGAGGGCAACACTTGGCACCCTCCATTTGTGGACTTGAATCGTCCATTTGGACGAATTGAAGAACCCGCAGCGCGTTTTTGTGCCTTGTGCACAAGTCAAGGGTTGGTAGGATATTTGTGTTTAGTTAATCCTCACTTTACACTTGCCTTGCACTTGTCTTAATCTTGGCCATTGGTTGGCCACTTCTTGACCTATAAATACCTTAGAGATGAAGAGTTCTTCATCCACAAATCTTCAAGTCTTGAAAAATCCTCTCCTCTCCCTTTGTAGTCTTTTCGTCCAAAACACCTCCCACTCCCTTGTGAAGGCCCTTGGCGAATACCCCCTCTAGCCTAGTAGTTTGGCGAGGCCCCCTGCCTAGCCAAAAATCTACCCCACTCTTGGTAGAAAAGTTACCTTCTTGTATCGTTATAATGCCCAAAATACCTAGCCCAAATACCTTAGTACTTAGTAGGAGTTGTGAAGAACTTCTAAGGTTCTTGGAGCATACAACTTAGGAGCAAAACCTTGCTCAGTAGTGACTTTTCTAGGATATTATTGGGCTTACCAGGTAATAATCCTAACCCTCTTTTGTATTAGAGAATGCATCTGTAGAAGTATAAGAATAAGTATTAATCACTTAGAAGAATATCACAGAATAGAATTGACTGTTACCACAGTGAAGGGTTTGAAAGATGAATAATCAAAGCTGCTTACATGGGAATTTGTTTTCTGATGAACTTATATAGCTCACGGGTAGGGAAGTCTGCTTGACTTTCCGTAGAATTGTGAACCCTCTGTTTAGAATGACCTTGAGTAGTCTTTGATGAATATCTGTGACTATTATGGTGACTCTGCGCGACATATTCAACTTGGCGGTGGTTTTATTTGAGAAGGTATGTGATTCTTCCTAAGCATGATATTTTACAATATATATAGTGCGGTGAGCGTACGTGTGTTAAGCGAATAATACTTACGGCAATGCCTCGGCTTAAGCTGAATAATACTTACGGCAATGCCTCACTTAAGCTGAATAATAAGAAGCGAAAACATTTCAAAAGACTCTGAATCATATTATGAAGAGAACTAATTGGTTTTAAAGCGAAGCTTAAGAGTTATACTAGCTTTATGGGAAGTAAGTATAACCACTTAAGATTGATAAAAGAAACAAGTTTGCCTATGTGTTTATAACGGACTTATATTGTAGAAAGAATAATAAGATGGTTTGATAAGTAGCGTGATATGATGCTATGTGTGTTAGTATCTTGTAACGTTTGTATAGGTGAGTATCCTTGTTGTGCTTATGTTGTTTAAAGATAAGTTGTTATGTTAGTATACTATCACTCGCCTCTTGAGATGATCTGGGGTTAAGGCGCCCTCCGTCTGCGGGGTAGACTCGGTGATGCAGGACCGTGATTCGAGAATACCTCATGCGGGTCGGGGGCCTATCGCGGGCTCTACGAGTTCGAGGTTAGTATGCGGGGTTATGCCTCATGCGGTGCATGTGGCCGTGCGGACGGCGAGTCGGGGCGATGCCAGGAGTAGCTACCCTCGATGCGGGGTTATACCTCATGCGGGCCCGGTGGTGGCTTTATGCGGACTCGGAGTCGAGTTAGGCTTGCGAGAATGATAATCTGGCGAGTGGCCTGCTTGAATCATTCGCGACCTAGAAAAGACCTATTCTGATTTACCTATTGTTGCTCTTGTTTGTGATGTAGTATATGCGGTTTCCTTGATTTCTTCATCATATTTATGGCCCAGTTTGTAAAAGTGTTATGATTTCATTTAAGTACTTTCTGATTTCACATACTTAGTACTGTTGTCGACCTCCTTGAAGGCTGCGTTCATCTGCGAGTAAGGGCGGCAGTGCTAGATCCCGCATCCTTAGGATCTACGTTGGTGTCGGGAGCTCCGTCTCTTGGAGGCTCTACTTTTGGTATGATCTCCTGTTGTAGATAGTTTTGAGCGATCGAGGTATGGCGGGGCCTGTCGCCATAGTTATATATTTCCTTAGAGTGCAGTAGTCATGTTATGCGATTATCGGATGTAGCGCTAAACCATGATTATATATATATCTTGAAAAGCGTCTTTCTCACATAAGCGTAATGTCTTACTTTATAAAGCATTTATGTCTTGCTTTATATTTCCGATTACTACGATGTATGACTACTTGGGTGCCGGTAGGCACGATCCACGGGCAGGCAGTCGTGACAAAAGTAATATCGAGCGGTTAATCCTCGGAAAGTGTCTGAGCCGTATCTAGTAAGTCACGATTATCGGTGTGTTGTGCACCACGCAATAATCGAGAGGCTATAGGATATTTAGGATTGGTTTCCGATTCTTCTCATTACGAGATCGTGCTTTAGAGGCGTGTTATAGGTTGGACCCCTCTAACGTATTCCTTTCTATGATTATGCCTCACGTAAAACCGGGCCCGAAGGGCAAAGCGGCGAGGAGGCTGCTAGCGAGACACCCAGTCACGAGGCTCGAGGCCAGTCTATACGAGCGGCGAGTTCTATGGCGCCGCCCGGCCAGCGAGACCACAGTACCCACGCCTCTGTCCCACGGCTGGGCGGAGAGTTAGGAGTACTGAGATAACCAGCTTTTGGCTAAAGTTGTGGCGATCGAGAAGGCTGGATCGGCGATTCAGTTCAGCTCGGCTCGATCGTACCCGTTGTTCACCGAGGCGAAGTTTGAGGCTACGAGACTTCTTGAGTTGTAGCCGGAGTTTTATGGGTCGAGGCGGAGGATGATCGCGGAGTTCATCGTCGGCCAGGATTTTGAGTGATCGAGCGTCGGAGACCGGTCGTGATCTTTGGTTCCACATAACTGCGTGATACCGCGATCGATTGGTTTGATTCGTAGGAGTTATCCGGGAGAGCAGCGTCCCCGGCTACTTGGGATGAGTTCTGAGGCTTTCTCACTCACTTCTTGCCTCGCGGATGAGGAGGCGCGGGTGATAGATTTTTGCTGCTGAGGCGAGAGGGCCTTGTCGAAGTACAATGTCGAGTTTGATTCATTGGCCCGATATGTCCCGGCATTGGTAGCGAATATGGAGGATAGGGTGCACCGCTATGTCAGGGCTGAAGCGACTATATGGCGAGTCATGTCGCGGGGTTCTCTCGGTAGGGTATGGACATTACCGCATGCGAGCTCACGCCGCTTGGATGCGAGGCGCGGTCGGCGAGTGGGCGACGGCGAGAAGAAGGCCGGGGCGGGAGGTTTTACGGTGGTTATCGTGGTGGCGGCCTCGGCCGATCTGGGTCGCACCACGGCCAGCTCGAGCACTCGCACGCGTCGGCCACAGCCCGAGTTTTCGAGGCGGCCGAACCCGAGGCGGGCGTCGAGTAGCGGTGCGGCGTCGGGACCACCCCGGTGTAGCGTCGGTGGATCCCATTCAGGAAGTGTGGTACTACTTTTGGAGCTTATTCTGATTGTGGCGAGGTCACTGCGGCTGTCAGAAGCCAAGCGTGGCGGTGGTAGGGCTCGGCCGAGTTGCATTGCGCCATCATCTCCTCTGATTTACTCGCCGGGCGAGGTGCTCGTGGTCGGCCAGTCGCGGCGGTCGTGGCTCGGTCCCGATTCTAGCGGTCTCGAAACCGCATCTATGCTTTGTCGGCCAGCGGGATCGGGAGGCCTTACACGATGTAAATCGCAGTACCTTATCGGTTCGGGTTTGATGTGTATGCTTTGATAGATCGGGTTCTACTCTGTCTATATATCTCCGCTTGTTGCTAGTAGGATAAGGGTAGAGCACGAGTCCATAGACCACTTTCGAGGTAGCTACGCGATGGGTGATTCGGTGATAGCTCGGCGGGTATATAGGAGCTTGTCTGTGACCATTCTGATCGTCGGACCACAGCGACTTGATAGAGTTGGAGATGATTGACCGGCGTGATTATGGGGATGGATTGGCTAGCTTCTTGCTATGCCAATGTAGGCTATGAGAAAGTAGTCGGTTCGATTTCACGAGGCGGTTGTTGAGTGGGAGGAGCACGGTATCGTAGGGTAGGTTTATTTCCTACCTCGAGGCTAGGAAGATGGTGTAGAAGGGGTATATCTACCATCTAGTTCGAGTGTTTGATCGAGATTGCGGTGCGATTTTGATCGATTCCGTAGTCGTGAGTTCCCAGGCGTGTTCCCGGATGACCTCGGGTATCCTCACGAGAGGAGATTGAGTTTTGTATTGACATATTGCGGATACTCGGCCTATTTCCATTCCGCCATACTGAATGGCACTGCCGAGTTGAGAGAGTGAAAGACCGGTGAGGATTTCTTTGGAGAAGAGCTTCATTAGGCTGATATTTCCCCAGAAGCGCGTGTGTTAAGTGAAGAAGAAGGGCGGGGCCTTGCGCATGTGTTGATTCTGAGCGGTGAACAAAGGTGACCATTAAAACGAATACCCCTTCCCGAGATTGATGATTTGTTCGACCCGATTGCGAGCGCGAGATGTTTCTCAAGATTGATCTGCGTTGGGCTATCATCGAGTTAGTGTCGAGAGAGGTGGATGTCCACTGGATTGCGTTCGGACGATGCGGGCATTATGAGTTGAGTCATGTCTTTTGGGTTGACGATGCTCGTGGTATTCATGGATTTGATGAACGAGTGTTCAAACCATTTTTGAACCACGTTTGTGATAGTGTTCATTGATGATATCTTGGTTTATTCTCGCTCAGGCGAGAGCATGCGGGCATTTGAGGCTGTCTTGTGATTCTCGAGGCAGCGATTTATGCAAGTTTTCCAAATGTGAGTTTTGGTTGACTTGATGGCGTTTCTTGGGCATATTATGGGTGATGGCATTCGAGTTGTCTGACCAAGATCGAGCGATCGGGACTTGGCCTGAACCTACTACTCCAGCGAGAGGTTCGCGATTTTACGGGCCTTGCGAGGATATTATCGGTTCGTAGAAGTTTGCTTCTATCTGCACCGTTAGCGAGGGTGACTCGGAAAGCGACCAAGTTTGATGGTGATGCTTGTGGCGGGGTTTCGATTCTTGAAAGAGAGAGCGGCAGCCCCGTTCTTACTCTTCGGAGGTCGGATGGTTATGTCGTGTATTGTGATCGTCGAGCGTCGGGTTGGGATGTGTGTTGATGCAGCGTAGCGGGGTTATAGCATATCGTCCGAAGCGGTGAAGAAACCACGAGGAACTACCCACCCATGATTTGGAGTTAGCGGTAGTGATTCACGCTTTGAAGATCTGGAGGCACTATTTGTATGGGGTTCACGTGGATATTTATACTGAGACCACAAGAGCCTCGGTATATCTTGGCAGAGAGGAGTGAACTTACGACGAGGCGGTGGTTAGGAGTTGCTTAAGGATTACGATGTTGATATCTGTACCACGGGAAGGCCAATGTTGTGGCGAATGCTCTTAGTCGTAGGTCGATGGGAGCCTATCGGATGTGCGACTAGAGAGGAGGGACATGGTTCGTGATTTGCATCGATTAGCGAGCCTTGGTGTCCGTTTGATTGATTACGATGGCGGTGGGGTTAGAGTTCGTGAGGTTGCGAGTCTTCCATCGTCGAGGTGAAGAGCAACGATTCGAGATCCGGCTTTGATTCGATATCGTGATCTGACTCTTCGTGAGGGCAAGGGTCCTTTTGAGGTAGCACGATGGGGTGCTAAGGTTTGAAAGCGGTATGTGTTCGGGCGTTTGAGGACTTGCGAGTTCTTGGGAAGCACGCGGTAGCGCGTTACTCTATCCATCGAGTCGACCAAGATGTACCACGACGCCTTAGATCTGTGTATTGGTGGGATGGCTTGAAGAGGGGCGTTGCGAGTTCGTAGCTCGGTGCGTGTTGTCGGCCGGTGAAGGTAGAGCACGAGGCACGGTGGTTTATTCGAGCGATTGAGATCCAGACACGGAAGTGGGAGGTAATCAACATGGATTTCATCACGGGATTACCTCGCTTCGGAGAGACATGATTCTATATGGGTTATCGTCGGCGGTGTGAAATCAGCCCACTTTCTTCCGTCGGGGCGACTTTTGGTGAGATTATGCGGACTTTACATCAGAGATCGTCGGTGCATGGAGTCCCTACCCGATCATATCGAGCGAGGAGCGGTTCGGCTAACCAGAGATCCTTCCGGAGGAGTTTAGGGGCGCGGTGAGCTGATCGCTTTTCATCCGCAGACGAGCCAGACGGCGAGCGGCTATCCGAACTCACGAGGATATCTGCGAGCTTTGTGTTATTGACCGATGGTAGTTGGGAGGATCATTTGCCTCTAGTTGAGTTCGCTTATAATAATAGCTACCACTCCGGTATTCGGATGGCGCCTTATGAGGCCTTGTATGGGAGAAAGTGCGGTCGCCTATAGGTTGGTTCGATGTGGCGGGCGGCTAGTAGGACGGTTGAGTACGTGCGATGGATAAGGTGAAGCTTATCAAGGCGGCTATTAATGACTTAAGTCGGCCAAGTCGTATCACGGATCATCGTCGTCGGCATCTTGAGTTCGAGGTTCATGATTGGGTTTTCTAAAGTGTCACCCGTGAAGGGTGTGATGAGATTCGGGAAGAAGGAAACTTCGGCCCAGTACATTGGGCGTTTAGTTGTCGCGAGGTAGGCAGGTTGCCTATGAGTTGAATCTGCGTCCGTCTGGGCGGTGCATCCGGTTTTCACGTATCTATCTTTGAGGAGATGTATCGGGGATCCATCTGGTACACCGATTGGCGATGTCGGTGTGGGGTTATCGTATGAGAGAGATTCCATGGCGATAGTCGATCGTCGAGTTAGGCGTCTGCGGACGGGGCGTGGCCGTCAAAGTCTTGTGGCGGAGCGAGCTCGGGAGGAGATGGCGTGGGAAGCGAGGAGGACATGAGGCGGAAGTATCCTCACCTATTCCCAGCCTCGAGTAAATTCACTTTCCTCTTGTAAATTTTAGTTATCGTTTACGCCTAAGTGTTGCTCTGTGGCGTGTGTGGCATTTACAAGCGTAAGCTTCTTTGATAAGCTGTCTTGGGAAGGAACATTCGGGACGAATGTTTCTAAGGGAGAATGTTATACAGTATTTCCAGTATATGCGTGGGGAATACGTGCGAAAATCTAGCCTTAAAGATAAGCCTTGGACATTTTTATTTGTACCTGACTCACTAAAAGAATCGTTTCAGCCGAAGCGTTTCCCTGACTTTAAGTAAGTAAATTCGGCTATGCCATTTCTTATTTTTGCGGATTTTTCGAGAGGCGAAACATTTTGGACCAGCGGGAGGGCAACATGGCACCCTCCCGTTTGTGGACTTGAATCGTCCATTTGGGCGAATTGAAGAACCAGCGCGTTTTTGTGCCTTGTGCACAAGTCAAGGGTTGGTAGGATATTGTGTTTAGTTAATCCTCACCTACACTTGCCTTGCACTTGTCTTAATCTTGGCCATTGGTTGGCCACTTCTTGACCTATAAATACCCGCAGAGATGAAGAGTTCTTCGTCCACAAATCTTCAGTCTTGAAAAATCCTCTCCTCTCCCTTTGTAGTCTTTTCGTCCAAAACACCTCACTCCCTTGAAGGCCCTTGGCGAATACCCCCTCTAGCCTAGTAGTTTGGCGAGGCCACTGCTAGCCAAAAATCTACCCCACTTAAGCAGTAGAAAAGTTACCTCATGTATCGTTATAATGCCCAAATACCTAGCCCAGATACCTTAGTACTTAGTAGAAGTTGTGAAGAACTTCTAAGGTTCTTAGAGCATACAACTTAGGAGCAAAACCTTGCTCGGTATGACTTTCTAGGATATTATTGGGCTTACAGGGTAATAATCCTAACCCTCTTTTGTATTAGAGAATGCATCTTTGTAGAAGTATAAGAATAAGTATTAATCACTTAGAAGAATATCACGAGAATAGAATTGAGCTGTTACCACAGTAGAAGGGTTTGAAAGATGAATAATCAAAGCTGTACTTACATAGAATTTGTTTTCTGATGAACTTATATAGCTCACGGGTAGGAAGTGCTGCCCAACTTTAGTAGTGTGAACCCTACTGTTTAGAATGACCTTGAGTAGTCTTTGATAGATATACGTGACTATTATGAAATTTGACTCTGCTTGCGACATATTCAACTTGGCGGTGGTTTTATTTGAGAAGGTATGTGATTCTTCCTAAAGCATGATATTTTACAATATATATGATGCGGTAGGCGTACGTGTGTTAAGCGAATAATACTTACGGCAATGCCTGGCTTAAGCTGAATAATACTACGGCAATGCCTGGCTTAAGCTGAATAATAAGAAGCGAAAACA
Source organism: Przewalskia tangutica (assembly GCA_029844215.1). Lineage (NCBI taxonomy): Eukaryota > Viridiplantae > Streptophyta > Magnoliopsida > Solanales > Solanaceae > Przewalskia > Przewalskia tangutica. Next base: position 109,140 of record JAQGDG010000540.1, read on the forward strand.
TTTCAAAGACTCTTTGAATCATATTAAGAAGAGAACTAATTGGTTTTAAAGCGAAGCTTAAGAGTTATACTAGCTTTATGGGAAGTAAGTATAACCACTTAAGATTGATAAAAGAAACAAGTTTGCCTATGTGTTTATAACGGACTTATATTGTGAAAAGAATAATAAGATGGTTTGATAAGTAGACATGATATGATCTATGTGTGTTAGTATCTTGTAACGTTTGTATAGGTGAGTATCCTTGTTGTGCTTATGTTGTTTAAAGATAAGTTGTTATGTTAGTATACTATCACTCACCTCTTGAGATGATACAGGGGTTAAAGCGCCTCCGTCTGGGGGTAGACTCAGTGATGCAGGACCGTGATTGAGAATACCTCATGCGGGTCGAGGGGCCTATGCGGAGCTCTGAGAGTTCGAGTTAGTATGCGGGGTTATGCCTGCATGCGATGCATGTGGCCGTCACGCGGACGAGTCGGGGCGATCTTAGGTAGCTACCCTCGATGCGGGGTTATACCTCATGCGGGCGGTGAGTGGCCTATCACGGACTCGAGTCGAGTTAGGCTTGCGAGAATGATAATACTGGCGAGTGGCCTGCTTGAATCATTAGCGGCCTAGAAAAGACCTATTACGATTTACTATTGTTGCTCTTGTTTGTGATGTGGCCTTATATGCGGTTTATTGATTTCTTCATACATATTTGTAAAGCGGTTGTAAAAAGTGTTATGATTTCATTTAAGTACTTTACGGTTTCACATACTTAGTACTGTTATCTTGACCTCGCCCGAGGCTGCGTTCATGCGCGGTAAGAGGCAAGCAGTCTTAGATCCGCGTCTTAGGATCTACGTTGGTGTCGGGAGCTCGTCTCTTAGGAGGCTCTGCTTTTGGTATGATCTCCTGTTGTAGATAGTTTTGAGCGATCGGTATGGCGGAATACTGTCGCCATAGTTATATATTTCCTTAGAAGTGCATAGTCATGTTATGCGATTGTCGGATGTAGCTAAACCATGATTATATATATATGAAAGCGATACTTTCTCACGTAAAGCGTATGTCTTACTTTATAAAGCTGTTTCATGTCTTGCTTTATATTTCAGATTACTACGATGTATGACTACTTGGGTGCCCGGTAAGGCACGATCACGGGCCGAGCAGTCGTGTGATACCAGCTAGCACCTCGAAAGGGGAGAGGGGGCTCTGCGACCTGAGCCACTCGAAGGGGAGGGTTTCTCGGCCGAGGGCCTTTACTAGGGAGGGCTCTTGGGCGAGAGTCAAGCAAGAGGAGAGGGAAGGATAGCAAGACTTGGAACATATTTGGATGAATGAAGTCTTGAGCCAAGGGTATTTATAGCAAAACCAAAGCCAACCGATGGCGAATCAAGCCATGTGCAAGGCAAGTGTAAGGCGAATCAAGCCAAGTGCACCAGACCTACTCGCTTAAAACCCTACGAAATATCTACCTGAATATCTACCACTGACTTGCCCGCCGATCGGCCCGAGTGCGCGCTGCTTCCGTTGTGAGGTGACACGTATCGCCCTCCCGTTGATCAAAATGTTTCGTCTCTCGGGAAAATCCAAAAATAAGAAAAGACATAGCGGAATTTTCCGCCTTCGCAAGATATGTAAAGCGTTTAGTCAAAAACGACTCTAGCAGGGTGTTGTGCACAAATGTCATTCGGCCGAGCCACAGGCGGGGTGACACGTGTCACCACTCTGTTGCCCTCAAGCGTCTTCGAAAAAATATCCTGATGGCCAAAATCTAGAAAACAAAGTTGGCCCAAGCGTAAATTCCTCCGTGGGCCCAATGACCATTCCGAAAATAAAATCTCAAAATTCTAATATAATCTAAGAAGCCCAAATTCCAAATCAGGAACCAATTCCGCCCAACGAACATTTTCCTTACAAAAGCAGGAAACTTTTAGTGGAAGAATCGCTCTTTTCTTGCTCCAATTTTTAAATACGTGCTCTAAATGCGTCGTCCTCGCATCATACCGCCCAGAATACGGGGTATAACACGATTCTGAGCCGGAATGAGTGCGTGACAAAAGTGGTATCAGGCGGTTAATCCTCGGAAAGTGTCTACGGGCCAAGTATCTAGTAAGTCTTGATTATCGGTATGTTGTGCACCACGCCAATAATGTCGAGAGGCTATAGGATATTTAGGATTGGTTTCCATTCTTCATTACGAGATCGTGCTTTAGAAGGCATGTTATAGGTTGGACCCTCTAACGTATTCCTTTCTATGCTGATTATGCCTCACGTAAAGCGGCCGGGCGAAGAAGGCAAAGCGGTGAGGCTGCTAGCGAGACACAGTCACGAGGCTCGGGCCAGTCTATACGAGGCAGCGAGTTCTATGGCGCCGCCCGGCCCAGCGAGACCGCGATACCCGTCGCATCCCGCGGCTGGGGCGGAGAGTTAGGAGTAATGAGAGATGGCCAGCTTTTAGCTAAAGTTGTGGCCGTCTGAGAGAGCTGGATCACGGCGGTTCGGCTCGACTCGATCGCACCGTAGTACGCCGAGGCGAATAGTTTGAGACTACGGGATTTCCTTAGTTGTAGCCGCACTTGATTTCTGGGTGGCGGGAGGATGATCCGCGAGAGTTCATCCGTCATTTGCGAAGGATTATCGCGGGTGATCGGGGCTTGGTAGTGCTGTGACATTCGATTCGCGTCAATTGCGTGATACCGCGATCGATTGGTTTGATCAGGAGCTTTCGGGGAGAGCATGCACTCCAGCGGTATGGGATGAGTTTTGAGGCTTTTCTCACTGCTTCTTGCCTCATGGATGAGGAGGCACGGTGATAGATTCTTATTCTTTGAGGCAGGAGGGCGCCAGTGAGGAGTCTGATGTCGAGTTTGATTCTTTGGCTCGATATGTCCACTGCTTGTGCGAGAGATGGAGGGCGGTGCATCGCTATATCAAGGCTAGATGATTACATGGCGAGTCTTGTGCGGGTGTGTCCGCCGACGAGCATGGACATAACCGTATGCGAGCTCGTAAATGCGGGATGTGAGGCGTAGAGACGCCGGGTAAGCGATATCGGCCCGTGAAAAGAAGGCCCGGCGGCGGTTCTTTTGGTAGTTCGGGTGGCGGCATCGGCCAGTCGGTGCACCACCGGCGGTAGCGAGCGCTCACCTCGATTTGTCTGACGGAAGCGATCGGCGGTCGGGGCGGGACTTAGTTTCGAAGTGCGAAGTGCTAACCGTTGAGTGCTCGGTGTGCGTTGTGGTAGATACCGTGCAGGGCTACTCGGGGCACTGCTATACTTGTGGCCGGGGTCATTTAGCGAGTTTGTCCGGCCGGGGCGGCGTAGTAGGGCCCGATCTGCGGAGTGCATTGCGGCTTCTTCCGTCCCAAGCCGATTACTCGCCCCGGAGGGTGAGTACTCGTGGACCGGTGATTGGCGCCGAAAACGGGCGTCGTCAGTGCCTTACCGGGCACCCTAGTAATCTGAGAGAAAACCGTGAAATAAAAACTTTACACATGAAATGAGAGACATAAATAAATAAGCGAGCCAACCCAACCGTTGCCTTGGTATATATACATAAAACCCGACGATTATCCTTTTTACAAACCACACCTGTGATTACTCTGGACCTAAGATATCTGACAACTATAGCGGGACGGGGCCCCCATACCACAGATGTACAAGTACCTCTGATGAGGACTATACCAAAGATAAGCCTCGGAGGAAACGGGCTTCAATGGCCTGACTGCGATCCTATGGCGGATCAACCAGCGGTGTACCTACACTGCGGCATGAGCGCGGCCGAAAAGTCGATCTGGCAGTACCAAGTATGAATGAAAATCGTAATGAAATCACATTTCATCATTTTATAAAACCATTTCGCAATAAATGCTTGATTATGTCAAGTAAGGGGCGCATATCCCGGAATAATCACTCACACGTAATTATGGGTCTCGCCCGTAATACCACTCGTGCCGTGGAACTTCGTTCCTCAGCTGCGGTACATGATGTAAAACAACACCCGTATGTGAACACGAACACTAGATCACACTGCGTCATCAAAACCGTCGGGCGAGTAGAATAGCCAACTACGGTCAAAAAGCTAGTCATATCCCATCACGGGCGAATGCGGAAGCGACTACGGTCAAAGCTAGCCACGGCGGGCGAGCAAGTATCTTAAGCTAACGTCTGATAGCCTCTGTCTCACGAGATATGGCCGAGGCAAGTATCTTAAGCTATCTACGGAGGCTCTGGTACGAGAAAATGGCGAACAAGTATCTAAAGTGTGCACGAACCACGCGTCAAACCAAGCAGTGATCGCTCGTCGCGCGGCAAGCCGTGGATTAGCGGTCCGTGGACTAACGATCTGAACCTCGCGATGACCGCGTGCCCGGCGTCTTACCTCGGAAGTCGTGGCCATGAAACCATCCTCTTTGGGCGCGTGCGCGTGGAACATCCATCACGTCGGCGTGTCGAAGGAAATAAATCGGATGGCCGGCCCTCGAGTCGCGGCGATGCGAAACAACGATCGATACTCCAGTGGGCGCGTACTCGTGGACCACCCAGCGTCGGTATGTCGATCAATCAATCGGATAATGGCCCTCCCGAGAAGTCATGGCGACATCAACAAAACAACGCACATCAGACTATCACAACAAGCGTAAGCAAGTTTAACGTACGTTCATTTTAATCAACAATCGGGTTTCAAACCCCGAAATACTACATCTTTCCTTAACAAAAGACCTCTTTCTACGTAAAAGCCACGTGATACTAATACTCGTAGTATATAAAGAAAACACGTTTTACTTTTAAAACCAAATTACTTCACCGTAAAAATCTTTACAAGGCTTTTAAAATCAAGTACTACATGCTTTATAAACCAAGTGCTTTTCTTTTAGAACAACATCAAGTATACTCTTTTTAAAACCCGATTAACTTACTCTTTTCAAAACAAGTAACCTATACTTAAATCAAGTTACTTCTCCTTTTCGAAAACAAGTCGTTATAAGTCAAGTCTCTTATCTTTCAAGATCAAGTCTCTTAACTTTCAAAATCAAGTCGTTTCTTATCGAAACCAAATCTTTCTTTTATCTTAGTAAAGTCGTTATAACTAACTTCCCGTAAAGCCATTATAACACTTTATGTTTTAAAACAAACAAAAATCGTTTCACCACGTCGTGCTAGTACTATATAGTTCACAACAATCGTACTCAAGAGTATAGGAAGAATCGCATACCTTTAGCTTAAACCACAAGCAAGTCAGTATCGCGGCGTGAAAGATCCACATAACAACCTGATATATAAATCAACTTCTAGCACTCTCGTAGAATATTCTAAACACAAGATTCCTTATTCTCGAAATTTCGACACCTCCCCATTATCACACAAATCTCCTCTGACGGGCGCTACGGGCCCGACTCGAGGATTACCGTGCTGGGGCGTGTTCAAATATCTTCGCAATAATACTTACACAAGTCTCATGAAATGCGGTCGATGTAAATCTGATTCGATCCTTTATAATCATCCTTGAATATAATATACTCAAGTATAACTACTCTGATATGTAATATCGATTCTGATAGGGGGCGTAGATCGTTACCTCGATAAGCCCAAAATTATCAAGTTATAAGTCGATCTGAGCAGCGTTTGGCTCGATCATACGCTCGACCAGCTCAGCGACCATAGAAGTTTCTAAACAACTTCTGCAAATACTTCACAGCTAGGAAGATTTTTCTAGGAGTTTAGTTTTCACGGCTATTGGAATAAAGTAGTATTTAGGACTCTAGTATTGAAATAACTTTGGAATACTACTAGGGATACTAGGCCAGGTATTTGGGATTATGCAACAATACACCAAGTATTTTCTACACAAGAGGGGAGGGCGAAATCTACACAAAGGGAGGAAAACATTTGCTTTGGAAAGCTTTCAAGTGAGGATGATTTTACTTGACAAGGGGTTTATATAGAGGATTGAGGGCGAAGATCCAAGGTAAGTGTAGGGTCAAGATTGGGCCATGTGTGTGTGGGTCCCACCACACCACATGGCCAACAAGGGGCAGTGGCTTGCCAGCTCGACCCATTCGGCGAGGGCGAGTGGCTAGCTTGTCCCATATTCGACAAAGGTGCCACATGGGGTGACACGTGTAAGCCCCAGGCTAAATCAAAATATTTAGTCTTAGAAAATATCCAAAATCGGAAATCTCAAAAACAAAGCGGGCCCCACAGCCGTAAATTTCTCGTGGGTCCAGCGTGACCATTTACGAAAATAAAACCTCAAAATTCTAATATAATCCAAGAAGTCAAATACCAAATCACGGGAATCCAATTCCCGTTAACGAACCTTTTTCTTCACAAGCGAACTTTTAGTGAAAAAATCACATCTTCCTTTCTTTCCAAAATTTACATGCCGTATTCTGTGCCATGCGTCCTCACATACATACCACGGAACTACGAGGTATAACATTCTTCCCCGAAACGTGCGTCGAATGTTCCTTCTAAATCTCCAAGCGAGCGTGTGCGGTATAGTCTTCACTCTTATACTTACGAAACCAATCACGCCGTATTGGCCATAGTAACATACAAATCCAAGCTAACGAAATCATTTCTAATCTCACATGACTCCTACTAGCGATTTACTCTAAGGCCTATCTCGGCCTTGCGATCCGATTCGATCGAACACGTCCACGAACTCATACGATGGTTACCTAAACTTGGGCTGCCCCTCGTGACCTACCACGTGGGACCACCTCGAGCCGGCCCGCTCATTCGAGTGCGGGTTGACCCGCGACTGCCTCAACCCGACCATTATCGCGCGATCTCTCGTTCCCGTCCGGAACAATCTTACTAATTCCGTCGTAAAGCTACACTTCCGTCTTACTGGCTACCCGTGGAATTATCACGCTGACGTAATGCTATCGAACATAATAATTAAAAATATACTTATCTTAATACAAATGCATACTAGTCTCTTAGAGTCGGATATACACGATATCACAAAAACAAATAGGCGATTTCAGGACCGCTATAGCGGGAACTTCCACCCTGACCCACTGCGGCTGCGATATATGAACAACACTGCTAGGTATCGAAGGCGAAGAACCATAGCAGATCCGAAGGTGAGTCGCGACATCAGCTACCTCTGGTAGGACAATTTCTCATAAAATGGCCCAGCCACATGTAAAACAAGTCCTCGACACTCCCGAATGGGGTTTACCCTGTTGGTTACACTTAGGTCGGGTGGCTTCTGCGCGGCGCTGACTCCACGAAAACACAGACCGCTTGGAGCCACGACCTGCTCACGAATACTCTGGAGGCCACGAAGGCGTGAGGACCACTCTGTCTTGGCGGCGTATAACTGTGTCTTCTGGCGATCCATAGAAGTTACAAAGGACCTGCTGTCACAGCCTCTTATGCGATATTGAGTCGATCAGTGGTCTCTCAGTACCTCGCACCCTAGTGCGTGAGCTGCGTGCGAGGCGATGTCGTACCGGTGAGCGATACACGAACAAGACTACGCGAGTAGTCATCAAGCCTGTGGCGTGGCGGTGCACTCATCCTCATATTAGCTACTAGCGAGGGACATGCTCCGAGCAACGAGTCGAACTCTCGTTGTACTCCGGGCTATGCGTCCTCACTTGTCTCGGCGCCGAAACACTTCGGCCGTGCCTCGCCATCTGCGGCGGCAAATGGTGAGAAATGCCTCCAGAACTCGTCCCAAACAGGCCCAGGCGCATACTCCCCGGGACAGCTCGTGAATCAAACGGTCATTTGCGGTATCCGCGACCGTCACGAGCCGAAAATCCGCGGACTCGGTCTCGAAGCCTTGATCACTCGCATGATCCTCTGGCCAGCGGATGAACTCCTGCGGATCATCCTCGGGCCTCGACCGTAGAACTCTGGCGGGATCTGACTCGGAAAATCCGTAGCCTCAGGCTTCTCCGATGCGGGATGAACTACGGGGGCTCTGGGCAGGCTGCTGCATCGGCCTCTCGCCGTGTCGGCCCGATCACGGCGATGCGGGCCATCTCGCATAACCCGTCTCCTCTGCTCCGGTGTGGGGTGGAACTCAGTGCTGTGGTCTCTGCGACCAGCTGCTGCGACTCTGGCAGCCTCTTTGATTTGGCGGCGTCGCAAAACTTCGCCGTCTGAAGAACTATCTCGGGTAATGGCCAAGACTGCGCCCTCGTACTCCTCTGTGTCCCTGCGGCTCCACGGCTGCCTTGCCATACTGGCGGGTTGCCTAGCGCGGAGGCATAGCGGCGAAAGAACACGTCGGAAGAGTCCGACTTACAACATCGCTCTGAGGCGCGATCTCGAGTGAGAGAATAGAAACCAATCCTAAATGTCTGCTGACCTCACGATTATAGATGTGGTGCACAACACACGATAATCAAGACTACTAGACGCGATGCGGAGCACTTTCAGGATTAGCGCTCGATACCAGCATGGCGCCCGAGCCGGGCGTCGCTGGTGCTACCGGGCACCTAGTGATCTGACATCGAGAAAACAGGTGAAATAAAAACTTTACACATGAAATGAGAGACATAAATAAATAAGCGAGCCAACCCAATGGGTGCCTTGGTATATATACATAAAACGACGATTATCCTTTTTTACAAACCACCTTACAGCGATTGCTACAAACCTCTAAGATATCAACAACTATAGACGGGACGGGGCCCACCGTACCACAGATGTACAAGTACCTACAATAGCGAGGTATGCCAAAGATAAGCCTCGGAGGAAACAGACTTCAATGAGCTGCGATCATGGCGAGGATCAACCAGTGGTGTACCTCACTGCGGCATGACGCGGCCCGAAGAAGTCGATCTGACAGTACCAAGTATGTGCGAAAATCTTGTAATGAAATCACATTTCATCATTTTATAAAACCATTTCGCAATAAATGTGATTTATGTCAAGTAAGGGGCGCGTATCCCGAATAATCACTGCATAATTATGGGTCTCGCGCCCGTAATACGACTCGTGCCCGTGGAACTCGTTCCTCAGCGCGGTACATGATGTAAAACAACACCCGTATGTGAACACGAACACTAGATCACACTGCGTCGTCAAAACCCGTCGGGCAGTAGAATAGCCAACTACGGTCAAAGCTAGTCATATCCCATCACGGGCAAGGTGCGGAAGCCAACTACGAGTCGAAAGCTAGCCACTGCCGGCGAAACAAGTATCTTAAGCTAGCGTCTGATAGCCTCTGCGTCTCACGAGATATGGCCAGAGGCAAGTATCTTAAGCTATCTACGGAGGCTACGGTACGCGAGAAAATGGCGAGAACAAGTATCTAAAGTGTGCACGAACCGCACAAACGAGCGTGATCGCAAATCAGCGCGGCACTTAAATGGATTAGCGGTCACGTGGACTAACGATCTGAACCTCGCGATGACCGCGTGCCGGCGTACTTACCTCGGAAGTCATGGCGGCGAAACCATCCTCTGGGCCATGCAGTGGAACATCCATCGCGTCGGCATGTCGAAGGAAATAAATCGAATAGCGGCCCTCAGATCACGGCGATGCGAAACAACCGATCAATACTCCAGTGGGCGCGTACTCGTGGACCACCCAGCGTCGGTATGTCGATCGATCAATCGGATAATGGCCCTCCCAGTCATGGCGACACATCGACAAAACACTTGCACATCAAAGACTATCACAACAAGCGTAGGCAAGTTTAACGTCGTTCGTTTTAATCAACAATCGGGTTTCAAACCCAAAATACTACATACTTTCGCTTAACTTTCAAAAAGACCT
>JAQGDG010000541.1:0-118548 GCA_029844215.1 Przewalskia tangutica
TGCGTCGTAGATACCACTTTGTCCACTTTGCACGAGGCATTAACCCGGCGACCCGACAAATGGTACCGCTGCATCGATCCAGGATGTCGTATACTCGAACTCTTTCCACATTTAAATCTGCTTGGTTCCAAAACTTCGGGGTTACTATCTCTAACGTGGTCATTAAGCGGGGACACTCTGGATGGATCTTGATACTTCCCGAACATCGCAATCTGAAAGGCGGACCTTGCTGCCTCTACGTCCGGACGGCAAATGCTAACATATAGGCAACTGGCCTATCCTTCACATGAACTCGCAAGGCCCAGTAACTCGGGCTAAGTTCCTCTGTTTTCCAAAACTGCGTCGCACCCAGCAGGGTGGTACTGAGAAGACCGGCCAGTCGGCACTGAACTCTAGCGTCGTCGCGATTATCCATACGATTCCTGCAGGCTGCGGAACCTCTTCTAGACAAGCTTCTCACTATCCGCGATCTGTTTGGAACAAGCTGAACATATGCGAACCTTGCCAACATCGAACCAATCGGCCAGGCAACACACTTCCGCGCACAAGGCTTCGTAAAGCGATATCCGAACAACGAAATGGTAGATCAAACACTACCTCCACGAGACAACAATCCCCAGCGACTACCTGGGAAATCCCAGCTGGCGAGGCGAATGCGGTCTGAGACTACGGCTTTGAGTTCTTAACCTGCACGGTAAACTTTTAGAAGGCGAAAAATAGCCACGACACAGGCTTTATGCGACATAAGGTGAAGGTAGGCACCGTCTGGCAGCACAACCTTTACGATAAAGCAATGCTGCAGAGTAAGCGATCTTTGCTAGAAGACAAGGCGGTGACCTCGCCGGTCAGACTCTTGGTCGAATGCGTCCCGCGAGTTAAATCTGTTGGTTAATTAAACTTGGGCCTAACACCTCGTGACCACTACGCGGCGGGACCACATGGCCTGACCCCGCGCAATATGCGGCGGGTTGACGCGGCGTGGACTCAACCCGACCGGCCAGCGCGTAATACTAACTCGATCCGAACAATCTGCGCTAATCACGTTTGAAAACCTAAGCGGTCTTCTTGGCTCGACTACCCCTTTTCGTTTCCACTACTAGGGACTATCCCAAGCATAACTCGCGTCGCTATGCGGCTTCCATGGGATCAAACATAATACTACACCTTTACGAGATGGCCTTACCTCTAAGGTCTTGGTAAACATTCTAAGGCTCGCACCTTTTCTATCCCCCAAAATCTTACTCGGTTAACCCGCGTGATTTCTAATCACGACTAACACAAAGCAAGGTATACCGCTTATCACGTAAACAAAACTCTAGAGGTTAAAGATATATCTATATCTCTTCTTGCTCCGCTTAGTCGTTCTAATCAAGCTGCCTTGTGAAGCGTGCTAAGGAAAATGGCGAACTACCCGCGATCACGAAGGCTAAGTCCTCACTGAGGACACTCTGCCGACCGCATGGCCGGCGGCGCGGTGCAACAAGTACCGACTAAAGGCGACATTCCGGGATGGCGTGCATCGCCAATGAGCGGAAGCCACAGGTTACGACCAACTCCTACGCGCCCGAGCGTCACGAAATGCGCGGAAGACCACTCTGCGGCTGGCGGAGGTGCATATCTAATCTGTGGTGGCGACTACTCGAAAGTTACTAAAGGACCTTCTTTGCTCTGGCCTCTTACGGTGTCCTTCGTTAACACAGCCGATCTCTACGTCTCGGCTGCTGCGTATAAGCGTACCGAGGCCATGCTCGAAGCTAGCGAAGAATTACTCTTGCGCCTGACCTTTTAGATAGTCGCCGAGACTCGCGGTACATCGGTATACTCTCGGTAGCCAAATCTATAGCTAATGCGAGTCGCCTCTTTGCGATCTAAATTCTCTGTTCGGTCGTGGGCGAAGGTTCATATATCATGGCGCGATGAAACCTTTGCTGCGCCGTGCTAAACTTCTTTGAAGCTAGTGGCGTCGAGAACTCCTGAATGAAGCACCACCCAAGGTGATAATTGGGCTGTGCCCGCGTAACCCTCTGTACTCTGCTCGCGGCTCGCCATTGCGCGCCTCACAGGCGGGTTGTCTGCAGCGGAGGCATAGCGATAAGGAAAGAATTTCGTCGAGAGGTCAACTTACAACCACGGCTCTAAGGCGCGATCTCGAGTGAGAAGAATAGAAACCAATCTAAATATCCTATAGCCTCACGATTATTGGCGTGGTGCCTGCAACTAGATGTCGACTCTGCCGGATCTGATGCAGACACTTCTCGGATTAAGCGCTCTGATACCACTTTTGTCACGACCCGTTCGGGCGTGGCCGTGCCTTACGGGCACCCAGTAGACATACGTCAGTAATCGTGGAACATAAAGACAATACATGAAACGATTGTAATAAAGCGATTGAAATAAGAAAGCAGGCTAACAGCGGTTACCCCGGTATATATATAAATAGCAACTTTTTCAACATGAGCAGTTTAATCCTTTTTACAAACCACACTTGTGATGCTTCAGACCTCTAGAATGATCACGACAACGATGGCGGGGCGGGGCCCGCCAAACCCACGAATGTAAACACTTACGGCGGCGGGACTATACGCTGATAAGCCTCGGAAAGCGGGCTTCCCAAGCTGGCGTGACCACGAGAGCTAGGATCAGCGGCGGTGTACCTCGACTGCGGCATGAGCGCGACCCGAAGGAGTCGATGCAGTGCAGAGTATGTGGCGAAAATACATCGTAAATGAAATCATAGCGATCATATAAGCGGGAGGCATGTATGATAACCAAACTACGATTTACAACCAGCGATCATGTCGAGTCGAGGACTCGCGCCCTCAGTCATCACTCGAAGTATATGATGGGTCTCGGGCCTGGCGTCAATCATGCGGTGGGATACCTTCGCCAGCTGGCGATCATGATATAAAAGCACGAGGAACACACGAACACGGGTCCGCTGTGTCATAATAAAACTATCACGGGGTAAGTGCGAAGGCGTGGCCAAGCTACTAAAAACCACGGTACCAACAAGGTCGTGAAGCGTATCATAAGATCTGTCTAGGCCGTCACGTGATCAAAGGCGGCCGCTTGCGCGATGTCGATGTCGCGCGTCTAACCACGGAACTCCGCGACTCGCGTAGGCCAATCTCGTCGGCCGCGTGGCGTTCCGCGTCGGTAGCTCTCCGGCGTCGTCACGAACGCGATCGCGTAGCCCTGGCCGCGTGCCCGTAAGGGCGTCGCTAACACGGAACTCGTAGTTCGCGTAGGCCGGGACTGCGTGAGGTATTCTCGAATCATAGGTCCGTCGACGCTGAGTCTACCGCGTCGGAGGCGACAACCGGAATCATCTCGAGATGAATGCCGCAATCTTATCATAACGTGATAGTTAATAAGCCGCGATCAGAAACCCGCCGCGAGCATCGCGAATACTAACACGCGTAGCATCCCCGCGTTTACTTATCAGCGCAATCAAGAAAGTATTACAAGGCTATCGCGAGCAATCTGATCGAGTTGTTCACACAGGTACCTTCTATATGATTAACAAAATCGGGTTTTATCCCCGAAGTGCTTCATCATCAACTCTTTAAAAGATCGTTACTTTCGCGATGTCACCTGATACGTAGTATAAAATAGAGTGACTATCCTTTTAAATAAATCAATTACTTCTCTTTGTAAAATCAAGTAGCAGCGTTCTTTTCCGATGATCAAGTTTGCCTAATTTCGATGTTCAAGTTTCTCATTTTAGAAAGGTTTAAGTAGTTCATAGTCTTATTCATTTGAGAATATAATTCTCCTTAAAACTATCTGAGAAACATAAGTCTTATATGTGAGTAGGATATTCTTGTTTATAACAATCTTATTAATGACCGTGATCAGGAAATATCATTTTGTCTCATCTTAGCTTATGCGGATGGAAGTTTCTCTTGGTTTTAATAATACTTAATTAGTCAAAACATTTCCTTTTATTAACTGCGGTGGTTTGTCGATACGTTACGATTTCGAAATCGATAAAACATTCTTAAGCCGTTATACCTAACTTCCCGTAAAGCTAGTATAACTCTTAAGTTTTCAAAAACCAGTATTACTTAACTTCTTTCAAAATGATTCAAAAATCTTTTGAAATACTTGAAGTTCTTTATTAACACATAACAAGCGGTTATAGTTCAAATCGGTACCTTTTAAAAACCACATGTATTTTCTTACCAGCATAAATTTGTTATAACCAGCTTACGTAAAGTCGTTATAACACTTTATGTTTTAAACAATCACGTACATTTAGCGTATGCGTCTACCGTACTACATAGTTCACACGTATCATGCTAGAAGAGATAGGAAAAGGTTCACATGCCTCGCGGCGATTATCGACTAATAGCAAAGCGCTCAGTACCTCGAGCCATGAATTGCTCACTAAGCCCAGTAGATCGCGCCACGTAGTACTTGCTATAAGGCCACGGAGCTTATTAACATAAGGTCTCTTCGTAGAACATTCTCTGAGAAAATTTGGCGGCCTCCCACACATGGCGTAAATCTCTCTCTATCGGTAGGCTACGAAGCCAACCGGGGTTATACATCTAACCACTAGCAGTGCAATTCTACTCCACGGTACTACTTCACAAGTCTCATGTCTGACCTAAGTAATTCTGGTTGTTAATCTTCTTTAAATTCGGGCTTAAGTCGCGAAGACATTCTGTAAGTATTAATCGGGCTTAAGTCAAAGACATTGCCAATAACTACGTGCGATTACATATATAGTATACTTATTATATATTACAACAATATGTAATTTCGATTCTGATAGAGGACAAGATATTTACCTCGATAAGCCCGTAATTATCCAGTATAAAGTCGATCACAGGCAATCGTTTAGCTCGACTCAGCGCTCGACCAGCTCTAAACCACCCTTAGAAGTTCTAACCAACCCGCAATACTCGACGGACTATGGAAATTTTCCTAGGGTTTCGGTTTGGTGGTGACAGTAAGTATAATAGTATTTACGGGCTTTTCGTATAGGTATAACCTTAGAATACAACAAGGTATAAGGCTAAGGTAATTTGGGCATTATAGCAATACTTTTGAGAGTATTTCTACCGAGGGGGTATATATCGAGACAACACCTGAGGGGGTGTATACCACCGACTACCCAGGGGGTACTCTCGACCAAGGGGTGGGGAAGGAACTCTCGGCTAAGCCTGCGTGGGAAGGGCGAGAACAACGTGAAGGGAGGAGGGTTTCTAAGACTTAGAACATTTTAGGATGAATAAGTCTTCCGAAAGGGGTATTTATAGGTCAGTGAAGGCAACCAATGGCCAAGATCTTGCGAAGTGCTATGCAAGTGTAGGGCGAATCTTGCCAAGTGCCTGTAGCCAACTAACACAAAATATCCTACCAACCCTTGACCCTGATGGCGACTTTCGGCCCCTACATTACCATGGTGTCCCGATGAGAGGGTGACAAGTGTCGCCCTCTTGTTGATCCAAAATGTTTCGTCTCTCGGAAAAATCCATAAAAATTAAAAATGACATAGCGGAAATTTCCCTACGAAAAGGCGTGAAAGCGTTTAAAAGCGACTCTAAGCGGGTGTTGTGCACAAAAAATTTTCGTGACAATATTAAAAGTTTCAAATTTTCTCGTGCGTCTTACGTACATACTTTGGAAATCGAGGGTATAACAAGCGCCCCACTGAAGTCGGATCAACAAGTACTAAGTATGGAGCGAAATAAAGTACATTAAACAAAATCATAAGCGTAAAAGAATGACATGGGCAAGTATAAAAATTAAAATACCGGATCTGCGTGCCATTTTAACTCGTGAAATCAATCGTCATTAATCATTTTTTCCTTTCAATAAATTAACATCATATTCTTACATACATACTTAAGAATTCGATCAAGTTTTCCACATAACTTCGCGTATCTTACATAACATAATTGACCGCTTTATGGAGGACTTCTTATTTGGGAGCTTACTTTGATTACCCATGCGTGATAGCGTAACGGCCCGTTGCGGGACACGGCGAAGTCGGACAAAAGTCTTCCCATGAAAGTATCTTGCCGGCCCGTTGCGGGGGCGATAAGGTCATATAGTGCGCCCGTAAAGGTATCTTGCGACCCGTTCTGGGGCGCGATAATGTCGTATAGTACGCCCGTAAAGGTATACTTCGGCCCGTTTGGGGCGCGATAATGTCATATAGTCTGCCCGTAAGGTATACTTCGGCCCATTCACGGGGCGATAATGTCATATAGTCTGCCCGTAAAGGTATCTTGCCGGCCCGTTCTGGGGCGATAATGTCATATAATCGCCCGTAAAGGTATCTTGCGGCCCGTTCACGGGGCGCGATAATGTCATATAGTACGCCCGTAAAGGTATCTTGCCGGCCCATTCACGGGGCGCGATAATGTCATATAGTACGCCCGTAAAGGTATCTTGCGGCCCGTTCACGGGGCGATAATGTCGTATAGTTTGCCCGTAAGGTATCTTGCCGGCCCGTTCACGGGGCGATAATGTCTCTTTACATAACATTTTAAATCATCTTTTCACTTCTTTAGTCGTTATAACAACTCCCATAAAGCTATTATAACAACCTTTCACTTTAGAGAACTTAAGGCACTTTTATTTCTTTTTTTACATTAGGGAAAATTAAACTCAAAAGTACTACGTGCATCGTACTTAAAAAGAATCATAAAACTCCTTCTCTTAAATCCATAAACTTCTTCTTTTAAAAACTCAAGTTACATAGCTTTCAAAAAAATACTTCAAGTCTCTTAACTTTTAAGAAATCAAGTTTCTTAACTTTAGAAATCAAGTCTCTTATCTTTAGAATATCAAGAAATCAATACTTTCCAAATCAAGTATTCTATACTTTTAAATCAAGTCATTCCTTCGGCTAGAGAATCAAGTCCATAACTTGAAAAATAAAGTCTCTTTACCTTTTAAGAATTTAAGGTTCATAGTCTTAAAAATTCATAACGTAAACTCTTTAAATTAAGTAACATATACTTTTGTGCATTGTGACTAGGTTATACTTGTTTATAACGATCTTATTAAAGCAGCCATGATCTAGAAAATGTAATACAATTTTGTCTTATCTTAGCTTCTATGCAGATGGAGAATTCTACTCATTTTAATTTAATTGATTGTCGATACATTTTCTTTTATTAATCTTGCAATGGCATTCGATACTTATTCTTATTAGATGCGATAACTTAGCAAAGTCAACTCGACTCGAATACTTCTAACGACTCTTACAGCGTTCGCATAAGACTTGGTAAGAACTTAGGATAACTTAGATGTAACTTTTACATAAAGTAAATCAACATACATACCTCTTAACTTCTAAGAGTAGAGGATCATGAAATAACACCACGTGTATATTTCATACATAGAATCATGCCATAAGAAGGAAGAGGTTCACATACTCGCGGACGATTATCGACAGTAGCAAAATGCTCCAAAGTACCTTAACTTTGATAGCTATTCCATCCTTTAAGTAGAATCGCTATCGTAGTACTTCAACCTAAAATGACAATAGCACTTCTATCAACTACAAGCTATCAAGTGTAGGACTTATACCAAATAATGGCCCTCACAATTCTACGGAAAATTGGGCGCGCTTCCTTTGTTTCTCGTACTTTTCCACCTTTTCCAAGGCGTATTCATCAACCAACAAGCCACATTTAAGGCACAACCAACAGTTAGCCAAAGGGATTACCGCCTAACTGGGCGTGTAAAATTCTGCCACGGTTATACAAAACAGTCCACAAATCAGCCCATAAAACAGTCCGCAATCCAACCATGCGAGGGTAAAATGTGAGGCCTTTTAGCGCCTTTCCACACCACTTATTCCCTTAGTACTTTCATTACAACTACTACACTTAAACATGCATAACAACAACTAAATTTCCAGCATTTAATACCTCAAAACAGTCCACTAAGCGACACAACAACGTCTAACGGTTTTGGGCGGTTTCTAAACCACAACAACTACAACCCGATAACTCGTTCCTTAATCCATTTATTCCAATTCGAGTTCCAAAACTTCTACATAAGTTATAACAACTTATTAACAACAATATTAATCCATTATAACATGCAATAGGTGAAGATAACAACAACAATAACCAACGAATTCCATTTGCACCAAATCTGTCCCAAATCGGTTTTAGCCCCAAAAATGGCTCAAACGCTTTTTATTCTTCATTATTTTCTAACAAAAGTTCATCCATACATAATAACAATAAGTAATATCAATTACTTTAAAGAAGAAGGACTTTTACCTAATTTTTGCCCAAAAACGCCCCAAAACAGTCCGGTCTTTATTGGTGCGCGTTTCGTTTTGCTCCACTTCTTGAAGTTCGATCACATATATGTACCCCTACAACCTTAGGAGCAACTTCTCTTTGAATCTCACTTCCAAAAGTCAGCGGAACCCTAGGGTTTTGGCATCAACTTTCGGCCAAGACAAGTAAGCGTGTAGAATATTAATCTAGGCTTAGCACTTGGTTTAAGGGCATAATCTTGGAGAAATAAATTGATCAACAATGGTTGTTCTTAGCCAGGGGCTCTCGAAATTATGGAGCTAAAGGGGATAAGATGAGAGCTTATTTTTGGTCTAAGTGTAAAGTGATCCAAGTCTTGCAAGACTTGGATATGTATAACAGTGGAGTGGGACCCGTGTCGACTTGTCCTCTCAAAATATCTAATTTGTTGTCATCTTAGCAAGACAAGTGGAGGGTGCCACGTGTCGCCTCGATTGGTCCAAAATATTATAATTTTTGAAGGTCCCATGAATTGTGAAATTCTCGGCGGACCCATATTATCAATTCAACACCTTATAATCTAATACTAAGTCCATAAATCCAATTAAGTATTATACTCCAAGTTAATAATTTTTTCCGTCGTCACATTTTTAGAAATTTTCCTTAAGAAAATGTAATTATTCTTTCCTTCCAAAATTCAAATCTTAAATCCTTAATCACGTTCTCGATTAGTAGCCACAGTATTACGGGTGTAACATCCTTCCCCAGAAACATTAGTCCTCGAATGTTAAATCTAATCTCGATAGTTAGCTAGTATTCCACGATTCTCGATTATTCCATGTCCCGATCTTACATTATCTCTCCTAAATGCAGGTGGATAGTTTCTCGTAATCTCGATATCATAGTTTCTCGTAATCTCGATATCATGTTGTCTAATCACAACAACCGTATTTACTCATTAAAAATATTATTCGTGCGTCTCACTTAGCATCTGACCATGACTTAATCTAATAACATGGTATGTCCATAAGTCAATTAAACCTGATCTTTCAAGAGTCTATATGTTATACCCCGTATTTCCGGAGTATGTACGTGAGGGCGTACGTACGAAAGTTGGCCTTAAGTCTAAGCCTTGGACGTTTTTCAATTTGTGCACAACTCGCTAAAAGAATCATTTTCCGACGAAACGTTTTCACAGCTTTTGTTGGGTAAATTACGGCTATGCCATTTAGTATTTTTGCGGATTTTTCCGAGAGACGAAACATTTTGGACCAACGGGAGGCGACAGCACCTCCGATTGGTGGACTTAGATCGTCCATGGGGCGAATTGGATGAAGTTTGTACGTTTTTGTGCCTTGCACAAAGTCAAGGAGTTGGTAGGATATTTGTGTTTAGTTAATCCTCTTCTACACTTGCCTTGCACTTGTCTTAATCTTGGCGTTGGTTGGCCACCTCTTGACCTATAAATACCCGCTTAGAGATGAAGAGTTCTTCATCCACAAAGTTATCTTCAAGTCTAAAATCCTCTCATCTCCCTTAAGCCTTTTAGTCAACACGCTCCTCCACTTGTGAAGGCCATGGCGAATACCCCCTAGCCTGGCCAAAAATCTACCCACTCGCGGTAGAAAAGTTGTCTTAGTATTGTTATAATGCCCAAAATACCTAGCCCAAATCCTTAGTACTTAGTAGAAGTTGTGAAGAACCTAAGGTTTCATGGAGCATACCACTTAGGAGCAAAACCTTGCTCGGTAGCGACTTTCTAGGATATTATTGGGCTTCTGAGGGTAATAATCTAACCTCTTTTGTATTAGAGAATGCATCTTTGTAGAAGTATAAGAATAAGTATTAATTACTTAGAAGGATATTTGGAATAGAATTGAGCTATCACGATGAAGGGTTTAAAGAAGAATAATTGAATGTACTCACATAGAATTTGTTTTCACGATGAACTTATATAGCTCAGGGTAGGGTTGTCTTTGCCAGCTTTCAGTAGAATTGTGAACCCTCTGTTTAGAATGACCTTGAGTAGTCTAGACTTTGATAGATGTGCGTGACTATTATAAATTTGATTCTCTGCCTTGCGACATACTCGACTTGGCGGGAGGATTTTGTAGAAGGTATGTGATTCTTCTAAAGCATGATATTTTACAATATATAGTACGGTAGGCGTGCGTATGTTAGCGAATAATACTTACGGCAATGCCTCACGGCAAGCACGAATAACACTTACGTGATGCCTGCGGCTTAAGCTGAATAATAAAGATCTGAAAGCATTTCGTAAGAATCTTGAATCATTTTTATGAAGAGAACTAATTGGTTTTAAGCGAAGCTTAAGAGTTATACTAGCTTTATGGGAAGTTAAGTATAACCTTAAGATTGATAAAGAAAGCAGGTTGCCTATGTGTTTATAACAAACTTATATTGAATTGTGAAAAGAATAATAAGATGGTTTGATAAGTAGGCATGATATGATACTATGTGTGTTAGTGTCTTGTAACGTTTGTGTAAAAGAGTATTCTTGTTGTGCTTATGTTGTTAACGATAAATTTGTTAGGTTAGTGTAACATCACTGCTCTTGACATATGCAGGGGTTAAGGCGCCTCCGTCTGAGGTAGACTTCGGTGATGCAGGACCGTGATTGAGAATACCTCATGCGGGTCCAAGGACCTATGCGGAACTACGGGAGTTCGAGTTAGTGTGCGGGGTTATACCTCATGCGGTCCGTGTGGCCGTGCGGACGGCGAGTCGGGGCGATGCCGAGTAGCTACCCTCGATGCGGGGTTATATACTCTATGCGGGCTATGTGATTGGCCTATGCGGACTACGGAGTCGAGTTAGGCTTGCATGGTGATCTACAGGCGGTGGCCTGCCGATCATTCGCGACCTAGAAAAGACACATTCTGATTTACCTATTCTGCTCTTGTTTGTGATGTGCACTATGCGGTTTCCTTGGTTGTTTTATACATACTTGCAAAACTGTTTTTAAAATGATATGTTTCATTTAAGTATTTCTGATTTCATATACTTAGTACTGTTGTCTTGACCTCGCCCGGGCTGCGTTCATCTGCGAGTAAGAGGCGGCAGTGCTAGATCCACGTTCTTAGGATCTACGTTGGTGTCGGGAGCTCCGTCTTTTCGGAGGCTCTACTTTTAGGTATGATCTCCCTGTTGTAGATAGTTTTGTCTGATCGGTATGGCGGGGGCCTGTCCGCCATAGTTATATATTTCCTTAAGTGCATAGTCATGTTATGCGATTGTCGGATGTAAGCGCTAAACCGTGTATATATATATATATCGAAAAGCGATGTTTTCTCACATAAAGCGTATGTCTTATTTTATAAAGCTGTTTCATGTCTTGCTTTATATTTCGATTACTACGATGTATGACTACTTGGGTGCCGGTAAGGCACACATCACGAGCCGGGCAGTCGTGACAAAAGTGGTATCGAGCGGTTAATCCTCGGAAAGTGTCTGACCGTATCTAGTAGAGTCTTGATTATCGGTGTGTTGTGCACCACCGATGTCGAGAGGCTATAGGATATTTAGGATTGGTTTCCATTCTTCTCATTACGAGATCGTGCTTTAGAGTGTGTTATAGGTTGGACCCCTCTAACGTATTCCTTTCTATGATTATGCCTCGCGTAAGGCAACCGGGCCGAAGGGCAAAGCGTAGGAGGCGCTAGCGAGACACCAGTCACGAGGGCTCGAGCCCGATCTATACGAGGCAGCGAGTTCTATGGCGCCGCCGGCCCAGCGATGTCACGACGTTCAGGGGCGTGGTAGTGCCTTGCAAGGCACCCAGTAGTCATACATCCAGTAATCGCGGAAATATAAAGCAAGACGCCAAACGATTTATAAAATAAGACACGATTTATGTGAAAACATCGCCTTTAGCGTATATATATAAAATCATGGTTTTGCGATTACATCAAACCTTTGTACAACATGACTACAGACCTCTGAAAATATACAACTATGGCGGGACGGGCCAGCGCCACTGCTATACAAAACTATCTACAACGAGGAGATCATACCAAAAGTAGAGCCTCGGGAAGAGATGGAGCTCGGCACCAGCGTAGAGATCTGAGGATGCGGATCTAGCACACCCTTTGCCCTGCGGCATGAGCAGCCCGAAGAGTCGATACAACGGTACTAAGTATGCAGCTTTAAAGTACTTAAATGAAAACATATCATTTTAAAACCGGTTTACAAATATGTAACAACAGAAACGCATAGTGCCGCATCGCAACAAGAGCAACAATGCTTAGCGTAATGAGTCTTGTCTGGGTTGCGAATGATCGAAGCAGGGCCACTCGCCCCGTCGTCATTCTGCAAGCCTAATCCTGGACTCGGAGTCCGCATGGCCACTCCGTGGGCGCGTGAGGTATAACCGCGTGAGGGTAGCTACTCCTCGGCGTCGTCACGACTCATTGTCGCGTAGCCTGAACGCGTGAGGCATAACCCAGCGTACTAACACGGAACTCGTAGCTCGCGCTAGGCCCCTGGACCGCGTGAGGTATTCTCGAATCATGGTCCCGGACGCTTTGATCTACCGCGAGGGGCTTAACCCGGTATCGTCTCGAGGTGAGTGATAGTATACTAACGTAACAACTTATCTTTAAACAACATAAGCCTGCAACAAGGATACTGCTATCTGAAGCGTTACAAGATCTTAACCACGTAGCATCATATCATGTCTACTTATCAAACCATCTTATTATTCTTTTCCTGATATGAGTGCGTTATAAACACGTAGGCAAACTTGTTTCTTTTATCAATCTTAAGTGGTTATACTTAACTTCCCATAAAGCTAGTATAACTCCTAAGCTTACATTTTAAAAACCAATTAGTTCTCTTACATTAATATGATTGATGATCTTTTGAAATGTTTTGATTCTTTATTATTCGAGCTTAAGCCGTGAGGCATTCGTAGTAAGTATTATTCGAGCTTAAGTCAAAGACATTGCGTAGTTATTATTCAGTTAACACGTATGCGTCTCTGTACTATATATATATTGTAAAATATCATGCTTTAGGAAGAATCACATGCATACCGTGAAAACCACTGCGAGTTGAATATGTCGCGAGAGAAGTCGACTATAATAGTCACGAATATCTATCAAAGACTACTCACGAAGGTCATTCTAAGCGGAGGTTCACAATTCTACGGAAAGTCGGGCGCACTTCCCTGCGGTGAGCTATATAAGTCTCTTGTGAAGCGATCACATGTAAATCTGATTCAATTATTCTTCTTTTAAACCCTTCTGCGTGATAGCAGTTCAATTCTGATACGTGATATACTTCTAAGTATTTATACTTATCCTTATACTACAGCGGTATATATTTTCTAATTCAAAAGAGGTTAGGATTAGTTACCTCGGTAAGCCCGATAATATCCTAGAAAAGTCGCGCTGAGCAGGTTTTGCTCTCAAGTTGTATGCTCAAGAACCACAGAAGTTCTTGCAACTTCTACTAAGTACTAAGGTATTTGGGCTAGGGTATTTTGGGCATTATAACGATACTGAAGGTAACTTTTCTACCAGGAGGGGGTAGATTTCGGCTAGGCTAGGGGGTAGGCTCTCGGCCACACTACCTGAGGAGGGAAGGGGTGTTGAATGAAAAGCAAGGGAGAGGAGAGGATTTTTAGACTTGGAAGATAACTTTGTGGATGAAAAACTCTTCATCTCTAAGGGGTATTTATAGCTCAAGCCTTGGCGACAATGGCGAAGATGAAGACAAGTGCAAGGCAAGTGTAAGGCGAGATCAAGCGAGTGCACCTAACTACTCGCAAAACACTCCATGAAACACTCGCAAAACACTCGCAAAACAAGGCCTAAGCAAGGAACCAATCGGCGAGGCAGCGTCCCTCTTGGGCCTTGATCGTCAAAGCCATCCCACTTGCTTCGATGTGAGGTGACACGTATCACCCTCGTTGATCCAAAATGTTTCGTCTCTCGGAAAAATCCGCCAAAAATAAGAAATGGCATAGCGGAATTTACTACGAAGGCGTGGAAGCGTTTAGTCGGAAAGCGATTCTTTTAGTGAGTTGTGTACAAAATAAAGCGTCGAGCTTATCTTTGGGCTAGACTTTACATCGTATTCCCATACGTACATACTGCGGAAATACGAGTATAACATTCTCCTCGCCAGAAACATTCGTCCGAATGTTCCTTTGAAACGATTATCGAAGAAGTTTAAGCGGTTAGCAAATGCCACCGCGGCCGTAAAACAACACTTAGGCATAAATGATAAAGGAAATTTACAAGTAGGAAAGTGAATTACGGAGGTGTGGGAATAGGTGAGGATACTTAGCCTCGTGTCCTCCTCGGCTTCCCGTATCATCTCCACTGAGCTCGTTCGCGCGAGACTTTGTGGAAGCCCGTCCGCCGTCATGAGCGCCTAACACGACGATCGACTATCGCTATGGGAATCTCCTCATCGATAACCCGCCGGTCACACTGGACATCGTCGATCGGGTGCACCTAGATGGATCCGTCATCTCGCCGGCGTAGATCGTGAAACCACGGATGCGCGCCTCCGGTCGGACGGCGGATCCAGCTCGTGAAACCTTGCCTACCCTGCGGACAATCTGAAGCGGCCCGATGTACCTTGGTGAGCTTCTTCTTCGAATCTCATCACACCGCCGTGGGTGACACGCTAGGAAAACCCAATCATGAACCTCGAACTCGAGATCAAGCGGCGATGATCTGCGTCGACTTACATGCGACTACGGTGTCGATAGCCTCTCGGATAAGCCGCCTTATCCACTGCTTTGTACCGTCTGGTCCCAGCTGGTACATCCTCGCCCACGTCGAACCAACCTATGGCGATCTGCGCTTCCTCCCGTACAAGGCCTCGTAAAGGCGCCGTCGAATCTTTGGGTGGTAGCTATTATTATATCACGAACTCAACTAGAGGCAAATGATCCTCCCGACTACCACTAAAGTCAATAACACGGGCTCGCGACATATCCTCGAGAGTGCGGATAGTGCGCTCTGCTGTCCGTGCATGCGTGGATGAAATCGGTGCTCGAGGCTCACTGCGTCCACTAAACCCTGCGGAAGGACCTCGAGAAGTTAGCGAAATGGCCCGGGCTCCTGCATGCGATATGATCGAAGTAGGGACTCCATGCGATCGGCGATCTCTCGGATGTAAAGTCGGCGTAATCCTCGTAGAAAAAGTCGTCTGACGGGAAGAAAGTGGGCTGATTTAAATCGACTGTCGGCGATAACCCATATAGAATCATGTCTCCTGCGAGTGCGAGGTAATCCACGTGATGAAGTCCGTGTTGATTACCTCCCACTTCCAGTCGGGATCTCTGTCGCTGTAGCAACCCACGGGCCTCACGGTGCTCTGCCTTCGCTGCGACAACCACGGGCGAGCTACGAACTCTGCGGCGTCCTCTTGAGCCGTCCGCGATACAGATCTAAGGTCGTGGTACGTCTTGGTCGACCGGATGGATGAAATGCTTGTATGTGTGCTTCCCCAGAACCTGCTGCGAAGTCTGAAACATCTGGAACACCTGATCGCCCTCGAACCTTAGCACCCGTGGTGCTACCTCAGGACCGCGCCTCGCGAAGAAGGCGTATCGCGATATCCGAATCAAAAGGCGGATCCTCGAGCTGTTGCCTCTTCGCCTCGCCGGCGATGGAAGACTCGGCAACCTCACGAACTCTAACCCGGTGCTATCAGAATCAATCAAGCGGACACGAGGCTCGCTGGCGATGCAAATCACGAACCGTGTCCCTCACTCTCTGCTGCACATCGATAGGCTCCCCGTCGACCTCGACTAGGCGTACGCCTGACATTGGCCTTCCCGGGTGGTATAGGATATCAGCGTCGTAATCCTTAAGCAACTCTAACCACCGTCTCACGTAAGTTCGACTCCTACGGTGAAGATATCTTTGGAGCTCTTGTGGTGCAGTATAAATATCACGTGAACCCAGTACAAATAGTGCCTCAGGATCTTGGCGTGAATCACGGTGCGACTCGAATCATGGGTGGGGTAGTTCCTCTCGTGTTTCTTGGTGTCGGGATCGTATGCTATAACCTGCCATGCTGCGTCAATACACATCCCAACGATGCGGCGCGTCGCGATACCGCGACATAACCATCTGGACCTGCGGAAGAGTAAGAAGCGAGGCGATCGTCGGTCTCTCTTTCGACAGCTGGAAACCACGCTCCTGGCATCGATCCACTGAAACTTGGCGCCATACGAGTCGGCCTAGTCAATGATGCGAAGATAAAGCAAACTTCTCCACGAAGCGCGATAATAACTGCGAGGCCCGAGCTGCGAACCTCTGCAGTCGGATAGTAGGTCTCGGCCAAGTCTGCTGCGCCGATCTTGGCGTATCAACTCGAATGCCGTCGGCCAGGCAATATGCCCGGCATGAAGTCAGCAAAACTCACGTTTGGAAAACTTGGCGTGGCTGCTGAGTCTGGAAGCGTCGGCCTGATCGCCAAATGCTCGCGTACTCTGCTCTGGCGAGAATAAACGAATATCATCGATGAACACTATCACAAGCGTGTCCGAAAATGGTTTGAACACTCGGTTCATCAAATCCATGAATCTGCCGGAGCATTGGTCAACCAAAGACATGACCACGAACTCATAATGCGTGCGGGTCAGGAATGCGATCTAGGGACATCGCCTCTCGACTACTTTTGATGATAGCGATCGCGGTCAATCTTGGAAAACATCTCGCACCACTGGCGGTCGAACAAATCATCAATCACGGGAGGAGGGTATACATTCTTAATGGTCACCTTGTTGTGCACATGTCAACACACGCGGCGTCCGTCCTTGCTTCTTCGCGAACAATCTGGCGCCCCGAGGGAGAAACCGGGCCTAATGAAGCCGCCTCTGCAAATCCCTAAGGCGATCCTTGCTCTCTCAGCTTCAGCGGTGCCGTTACGTATGGCGGAATGGAAATAGGCGTATCTGCAGCAATATGTCAATACAAAACTCAATCTCCTCTCGGGAGGATACGAGAAGTCATGCAGGAACACGTCACGGGAACTTCGACTACGAGGCGGTGAAAATCTGGTACGACCTCGATATCAAACACTCGAACTAGATGGTAGATATACCGCTGCACCGTCTTCCTAGCCTTGAGGTAGGAAATAAACCTACCCTCGGCGTCTGGTGCTCCTCCCGCTCGACAATGGCTCGCCGAGCGGAACGTACTACTCTCTCTGCGATCTACATTGGCATAGCAAGAAGCTAGCCAATCCGTCCCAATAATCACGTCGAAGTCGATCATCTCAACTCTGTCAAGTCGGCTGGGTTTGTGACGTAAATAGTCACGGGACAAGCCATATGCGCCCAGAGCTACCAGATCACCCGGCTGGCGTAGCTACCTCGAAAGGTCTGTGGACTCGGGCTCTATCCACATCCTACTAGACAAGGGAGATATATAGGGCCAGTAGAACCGGATCTATCAAGGCATAAACATCAAACCAGGCCCGATAAGGTACAGTGGCGACATCGGTGAGGCCTCACGATCTGTCGGTGGACAAAGCATAAATCGGTTCGAGGACGCTAGAAGCTGAGACACGAGCCGCGACCTCTGCGCGACCTGGCGACCCGCGAGCACCACGCCTCGGGCGATAAGCGCAGGAGATGATGAAAGCGGCCCACGAACACGAAGGTGAGCCTACCGCGTAGTGCCCCGGTCGGACGATCCACGCAAAGTGACCTGCGGCCTGGCGTAACAAGATCCATAGTAGTACCACACTTCCGTAATGGGATCTGCGCATCGGCCACTGCGGGGTGGTCCCGTCGGCGATACCTCTGCTACTACGGGCGTCTGAAGCCACAGGGCCACAGTGCGCCCTCGAAAACTCTGTGTCTTGAGGCGGTGCGGAGTGCTCACGGTGGTGTGGTGCGAATCTAGGCTAACTTTGAGGCCGCCCACGATAACCACGAGAAGACCCTCGTCTGCGCCTTCTGCTGGCACATGCGTCCACTCGTCGACCTCTGCGCTCGCCGCATCAGGCGTGAGCTGCGTGCGGGTAATGTCCGTACCGGTGGAGAGAAACCCAGCACGTGACTCGGCCATATAGTCGTCTAGCGGTGACATGGCGGTGTACCACATCCTCGTATCTGCTGCAATCTTTGGGACATGTCGAGCCAATGAATCAAACTCGACATTGTACTCACGGCGGTCGTCCTCTGCCTCGGCGGTAAAAATCTATCGGCCAGCGCCCTCGCCGTCTGTGGAGGCGAAGTGAGTGAGGAAAGCCTCGAGAACTCATCCCAGTAGGCGAGGGCGCGTGCTCTCCCGGGATAACTCCGTGAATCAAACCAATCATTGCGGTATCACGCGACCTATGTGAACCAAAGATCACGGACTCGGTCTCGGCGCCACGATCACTCTCAAAATCCTCTGAAGGCGGCGGATGAACTCCTGCGGATCATCCTCGGCCTCGACCCGTAAAACTCCGTGGCTCTGACTCGAAATCTCGTAGCCTCAGGCTATGCGCCTCGGGTGTACTGCAGATGCGGCCCAGGCTGGGCTGAGCTGGGCTGCGTCAATCTCTCACCGTGTCGGGCCTGACTTTGTAAAGGCTGGGCGTCTCGCTGTGCCCTAACTCCTCGCCCAGCGGTGTGGGACGGAGGTGTGGGCATGTGATCTGTCTTTGAAATTTTGGCGGCGTCATAGAACTCGCGTCTCTGGTATGGCGGGCACGAGCCCTCGTGACTCTGGGTGTCTGCTAGCGACTCCGCCATTGCCTTGCCGCCACGGGCGGGTTGCACTGCGTGGAGCATAAGCATTACGAGAAAGGAATACGTTAGAGGTCGACCTATAACAGACTCTAAGCGCGATCTCGAGAATGAGAAGAATGGAAACCAATCCTAAATATCCTATAGCCTCACGATTATTGGCGTGGTGCGCGACACAGATGTCGAGACTACTAGATCTGATGCAGACACTTTCAGAGGATTAGCGCTGCGATACCACTTTTGTCACGACCGTTCGGGGCGTGTTTGGTGCCTCTGGGCACCCAAGTAGTCATACATCGAGTAATCGGCGGAAATATAAAGCAAGACATGAAACGATTTATAAAATAAGACCACGGTTATGTGAGAAAACATCGCCTTTCGTATATATATAAAATCATGGTTTTGCGATTACATCAGACATGTACAACATGACTACAGACCTCTGAAATATACAACTATGGCGGGACGGGGCCGCCATACCTGTATACAAAACTATCTACAACGGAGATCATACCAAAAGTAGAGCCTCGGGAAGAGATGGAGCTCAGGCAAGCGTAGAGATCCTGAGGATGCGGATCTAGCACACTGCTTGCCACTGCGGCATGAGCGCGACCCAGAAGGAGTCGATCTGCAGTACTAAGTATGAAAGCGTAAAGTACTTAAATGAAAACATATCATTTTAAAACCGGTTTACAAATATGTATGAAACAACCAAGGAAACGCGCATAGTGCCGCATCACAAACAAGAGCAACAATAGGTAGCTGTAATGAGTCTTGTCTGGCTGCGAATGATCGAAAGCGGGGCCACTCGCCCCCATCGTCATGCAAGCCTAATCTGAACTCGAGTCGCGGAGGCCACTGCGTGGGCGCGTGAGTATAACCCGCGTCGGTGCTACTCCTCGGCGTCGTCACGGACTACATTGTCGCATGGCCACACTGAACGCGTGAGGCAACCCAGCATACTAACACGGAACTCGTAGCTCGCATAGGCCCCCTGGACGCGTAGGGTATTCTCGAATCATGGTCCCGGACCGCTGAGTCTACCCGCGGAGCGACAACCCGGTATCATCTCGAGAGGTGAGTGATAGTATACTAACATAACAACTTATCTTTAAACAACATAAGCACAACAAGGATACTCGCTATACAAGCGTTACAAGATACTAACACACGTAGCATCATATCATGTCTACTTATCAAACCATCTTATTATTCTTTTCACAATATGAGTGCATTATAAACACGTAAGCAAACTTGTTTCTTTATCAATCTTAAGTGGTTATACTTAACTTCCCATAAAGCTAGTATAACTCCTAAACACATTTTAAAAACCAATTAGTTCTCTTACATTAATATGATTGATGAGTCTTTTGAAATGTTTTGATTCTTTATTATTAGGGCTTAAGCGTGAGGCATTCTTAGTAAGTATTATTCGAGCTTAAGTCAAAGACATTCCGTAGTTATTATTCGATTAACACGTATGCGTCTACGTACTATATATATATTGTAAAATATCATGCTTTAGGAAGAATCACATACATACCGTGAAAACCACACGAAGTTGAATATGTGTATGAGAGTCGACTATAATAGTCACAGATATCTATCAAAGACTACTGCGAAGGTCATTCTAAGCAGAGGGTTCACAATTCTACGGAAAGTCGGGCAGCACTTCCCTGCCGGTGAGCTATATAAGTCTCTTGTGAAAGCGATCTATGTAAATCTGATTCAATTATTCTTCTTTTAAACCCTTCTTTGTGATACGATTCAATTCTATACGTGATATACTTCTAAGTATTTATACTTATCCTTATACTACAGTATATATTTTCTAATTCAAAGAGGTTAGGATTAGTTACCTCGGTAAGCCCAATAATATCCTAGAAAAGTCGCTGAGCAAGGTTTTGCTCTAAGTTGTATGCTCCAGAACCACAGAAGTTCTTCACAACTTCTACTAAGTACTAAGGTATTTGGGCTAGGGTATTTTGGGCATTATAACGATACAAGAAGGTAACTTTTCTACCAAGGGAGGGTAGATTTCGGCTAGGCTAGGGGGTAGGCTCTCGGCCACACTACCTGAGGGAGGGAAGGGGTGTTGGATGAAAAGCTTAAGGGAGAGGAGAGGATTTTTAGACTTGGAAGATAACTTTGTGGATGAAAAACTCTTCATCTCTAAGGGGTATTTATAGCTCAAGCCTTGGCCAACCAATGGCCAAGATGAAGACAAGTGCAAGGCAAGTGTAAGGCCAAGATCAAGCCAAGTGCACCTAACCCCTACTCGCAAAACACTCCGCAAAACACTCCGCAAAACACTCCGCAAAACAAGGCCTAAGCGAGGAACCAATCGGCGAGGCCAACATCCCTCTTGGGCCTTGATCGTCCAAAGCCATCCACTTGCTTCCAATGTGAGGTGACATGTCACCCTCCGTTGATCCAAAATGTTTAGTCTCTCGGAAAAATCCATAAAAATAAGAAATGGCATGGCGGAATTTACTCTACGAAAGGTGGAAGCGTTTAGTGAAAGCGATTCTTTTAGTGAGTTGTGTACAAAATAAAGCGTCGAGCTTATCTTTAAGGCTAGACTTTCGTGCGTATTCCCTTGCGTACATACTGCAAATACGGGTATAACAAGCGAGACCACAGTACCACTCACCTCCCCGGCACAGGCGGAGGAGTTAGGAAACAAGGAGATAACGGACTATTGGCTAGAGTTGTGGCAGAATCTGAGATAGAGTGGATCGGCGGTTCGGCTCGGCTCGATCGTGCAGTGGTTCACCCGAGGCGAGAGTTTGAGCTACGAGACTTACGAGTTGTAGCCGCGAGTTTTCTGGTCGGGCGGAGGATGATCGCGAGAGTTCATCCGTCATTGCGAAGGATTTTGAGAGTGATCGGCGTCGGAGACGGTCAGTGATCTTTGGTTCCACATAGGCTGCGTGATACGCGGTCGATTGGTTTGATTCATGGGAGCTATCCGGGAAACGCAGCGTCCCAGTACTTAGGATGAGTTCTCGAGGCTTTCTCACTCGCTTCTTGCCTCGCGGATGAGGAGGCGCGTCTTTGGCAATTTTCTTCTTTGAGGCGGAGGGCGCCCGTCGGGAAGTACAATGTCGAGTTTGATTCTTTGGCTCGATATGTCCCGGCATTGGTAGCGAATATGGAGGATAGGGTGCACCGTATGTCACGGCTGAAAGCTATATGGCGAAGTCTTGTGCGGGTGTGGCTCTTGACTGGTATGGATATTACCGCGTGCGAGCTCGCGCCCTTGGATGCGAGGGCGCGAGGTCGGCGAGTGGGCGGCGAGAAGAAGGCCGGGATGGGAGGGTCTTACGGTGGCTATCGTGGTGGGCGGCCTCGGCGATCTGGATTTGCACCACGGCCGGCTGAGCACTCTGCCGTCCTCGGCCTGGCCCGAGTATTGGCGGACGAGGCGAGACTTGGATGTCGAGTAGCGGTGCGGCGATCGGGACCACCCGCCGGTGTGGCGTCGGTAGATCCATTCGGGAGTTGTGATGCGGGAGTTTGTTTGATTGTGGCGGCGAAGTCCTATGCGGCTTGTCAGCGAGCGATCTTGATGGTAGGAGTCGACCTCTGAGTTCTTTTCGCGGTCTTCATCATCTCCTACGATTACTCGCCCGGGGCGCGAGTACATGGGTCAGCCAGTCGCGGCGGTCGTGGCTCGGGTCGATTCTAGCGGTCCTCGAAACGCATTTATGCTTTGTCGGTAAGCGAGGATCGGAGGCCTCACGATGTCGCAGTACCTTATCGGTTCTGGGTTTGATGTATATGCTTTGATAGATCCGGGTTCTACTGTCTATATATCCCCCTTGTTGCTAGTAGGATAGGGATAGAGCACGAGTTCATGGACTTTCGAGGTAGCTACGCCGATGGTGATTCGGTGGTAGCTCGGCGGGTATATAGAGCTTGTCTGTGACCATTCTGATCGTCGGACCCTGGCGGACTTGATAGAGTTGGAGATGATTGACTTGGCGTGATTATGGGGATGGATTGGCTAACTTCTTTACGCCAATGTAGCTGCGAGAGAAAGTAGTGCGGTTCCAGTTTCACGAGGCCGGTTGTTGAGTGGGAGAAGCACGGTATCGTAGAGGTAGGTTTATTTCCTACCTCGAGGCTAGGAAGATAGTGCGAAGGGTATATCTACCGTCTCGTTCGGGTGTTTGATCTGAAGGCTGCGGTGCAGATTTTGATCGATTCGATAGTCGGCGAGTTCCCAGGCGTGTTTCGGATGACCTCCGGGTATCCCTCACGAGAGAGATCGAGTTTTGTATAGATGTGTTGCGGATACTCGGCTATTTCCGTTCGCCATCTGAATGGCACTGTGAGTTGAGAGAGTTGAAGGACCGGTGAGGATTTCTTTGGAGAAAGGGCTTCATCGAGGCCTAGTGTTTCTCCACAGGGAGCGCGGTATTGTTCGTGAAGAAGAAGGGCGGGACAGCTGGCATGTGTTGATCTGAGCGGTGAACAAGGTGACCATTAAACGAATACCCCTTCCCGGGATTGATGATTTGTTCGACCAGTTGCGGTGCGAGATGTTTCTCCAAGATTGATCTGCGATCGGGCTATCATCAGTGCGAGTCGAGAGGTGGATGTCCACTGAATGCATTAGGACGATGCGAATTATGAGTTGGTCATGTCTTTTGGGTTGACCAATGCTCGGTGGTATTCATGGATTTGATGACGAGTGTTCAAACCATTTTGACACGTTTGTGATAGTGTTCATTGATGATATCTTGGTTTATTCTCGCTCGGGCGAGAGCATGCGAGCGCGAGGGCTTTGGCGATTCTCGAGACCAGCGATTTATGCGCCAAGTTTTCCAAATGTGAGTTTTGGTTGACTTGATGGCGTTTCTTGGGCATATTGTCGTGGTGATGGCATTAGTGGATCTGGCCAAGATCGGCGATCGGGACTTGGCCTGAACTACTACTCGGCGAGGTTCGCGATTTCAGGCCTTGCGAGGATATTGCTCGGTTCGTGGAGAAGTTTGCTATCTACGCACCATTGACTAGGTGACTCGAAAGGCAGCCAAGTTTGATGGTGATGCTTGTGGCGGGGTTTCGATTCTTTGAAAGAGAGCGGCGCCCGTTCTTACTCTTCGAGAGGTCGGATGGTTATGTAGTGTATTGTGATCGTTAGGCATCGGGTTGGGATGTGTGTTGATGCGGCATGGCGAGTTATAGCATATGCGTCAGCGGTGAAGAAACACGAGGAACTACCCACGCGTGATTTGGAGTTGGCGGTGTGATTCACGCTTTGAAGATGCGGAGGCACTATTTGTATGGGGTTCGCGTGGATATTTTGAGACGCGAGAGCCTCAGGTATATCTTCGGCCAGAGGAGTGAACTTACGGCGAGCGGTGGTTAGAGTTGCTTAAGGATTACGATGTTGATATCTGTACCACCGGGAAGGCCAATGTTGTGGCGGATGCTCTTAGTCGTAGGTCGATGGGAGCCTATCGGATGTGCGGCTAGAGAGGAGGGACATGGTTCGTGATTTGCATCGGTTAGCGAGCCTTGGTGTCGTTTGATTGATCCCGATAGCGGTGGGGTTAGAGTTCGTGAGGTTGCGAAGTCTTCCATCGTCGAGGTGAAGAGCAGCGATTCGAGATCGATTTTGACACGTTATCGTGTCTGATCGACTCTTACGTGAGGCAAGGGTCGCTTTTGGTAGCACGATGGGGTGCTAAGGTTTGGCGAGTTGTGTGTTCGGATGTTTGAGGACTTGGCGGCGGAGTTCTTGGGAAGCACCGCGTAGCGTTACTCTATCCATCGGGGTCGACCAAGATGTACCGCGACCTTAGATACGTGTATTGGTGGGATGGCTTGAAGAGGCGTTGCGAGTTCGTAGCTCGATGCGTGTTGTCGGCGGTGAAGGTAGAGCACGAGGCACGGTGGTTTATTCTGACGATAGAGATCCCGACACGGAAGTGGGAGGTGATCAACATGGACTTCATCCGCGGATTACCTCGCACTCGGAGAGACATGATTCTATATGGGTTATCGTCGGCGGTGTGAAATCAGCCACTTTCTTCCGTCGGGGCGACTTTTAGTGAGATTATGCGAACTTTACATCGAAGATCGTCGGTGCATGGAGTCCCTGCCCGATCATATCGCGAGAGCGGTTCTGGCTAACGGAGGTCGCTTCCGGAGGTTAGGGGCGCGGTGAGCACAGTGCGCATTTCATCCTGACGCGACGGACGGGCAGGCGCACTATCGAACTCTTGAGGATATCTTTGCGAGCTGTGTTATTGACTTGATGGTAGTTGGGAGTATCATTTGCCTCTGGTTGAGTTCGCGTATAATAGCTACCACTCCGGTATTGAATGGCGCCTTATGAGCCCTTGTATGGGAGAAGTGCGGTCGCCTATAGGTTGGTTCGATGTGGCGAGTGCGGCTAGTGGGACCAGATTTGGATACAGCGGGCGATGGATAAGGTGAAGCTTATCAAGGCGGCTATTGATGAAGTCGGCCAATCGTATCACGAGATCATCGTCGTCGGCATCTTGAGTTCGAGTTCATGATTGGGTTTTCTAAAGGTGTCGCCCATGAAGGTGTGATGAGATTCGGAAGAAGAAACTTCGGCCAAGTACATTGGGCGTTGAGTTGTCGCGAGGTAAGCAGGTTGCCTGAGTTGAATCTGCCGTCCGTCTGAAGCGATGCATCGGTTTTCACGTATCTATCTTGAGAGATGTATCGGGATCCATCCCTAAGGTACGCCGATTGGCGATGTCCGGTGCCAGGGGTTATCGTATGGGGAGATTCTCATAGCGATAGTCGATGCGTCGAGTTGGCGTCTGCGGACGGGCGTGGCCAGTCAAAGTCTTGTGGCGGAGCGAGCTCGAGGAGGAGATGGCGTGGGAAGCGAGGAGGACATGAGAAGTATCCTCACCTATTCCCACGCCTCCGGGTAATTCACTTTCCTACTTGTAAATTTTCGTTATCGTTTACGCCTAAGTGTTGTTACGTGGCGTGTGTGGCATTTGCAACTGTTTTAGTTATGAAGAATCTTATCGTTAACTGTCTTGGGAAGGAACATTCGGGACGAATGTTTCTAAGGAGGGGAGAATGTTATACCCCGTATTTCCGGAGTATGTACGTGAGGGCGTACGTACGAAAGTTGGCCTTAAGTCTAAGCCTTGGACGTTTTTCAATTTGTGCACAACTCGCTAAACGAATCGTTTTCCGACGAAACGTTTTCACAGCTTTTGTTGGGTAAATTCCGGCTATGCCATTTAGTATTTTTGCGGATTTTTCCGAGAGACGAAACATTTTGGACCAACGGGAGGGCGACACTTGGCACCCTCCAATTGGTGGACTTGAATCGTCCATGGGGCAGGTGGATGAAGTTTGGCACGTTTTTGTGCCTTGCACAAAGTCAAGGAGTTGGTAGGATATTTGTGTTTAGTTAATCCTCACCCTACACTTGCCTTGCACTTGTCTTAATCTTGGCCATTGGTTGGCCACCTCTTGACCTATAAATACCCCCTTAGAGATGAAGAGTTCTTCATCCACAAAGTTATCTTCCAAGTCTAAAAATCCTCTCCTCTCCCTTAAGCCTTTTCGTCCAACACCCTCCCCCTCCCCTTGTGAAGGCCCTTGGCCGAATACCCCCCCTAGCCTAGCCAAAAATCTACCCCCCCTCCCTTGGTAGAAAAGTTGTCTTCTAGTATTGTTATAATGCCCAAAATACCCTAGCCCAAATCCCTTAGTACTTAGTAGAAGTTGTGAAGAACTAAAGGTTTCATGGAGCATACCACTTAGGAGCAAAACCTTGCTCGGTAGCGACTTTTCTAGGATATTATTGGGCTTCAGGGTAATAATCCTAACCCTCTTTTGTATTAGAGAATGCATCTTTGTAGAAGTATAAGAATAAGTATTAATTACTTAGAAGGATATTTGAGAATAGAATTGAGCTGTTATCACGATGAAGGGTTTAAAGAAGAATAATTGAGCGTACTCACATGGGATTTGTTTTCCTGATGAACTTATATAGCTCACGGGTAGGGTTGTGCTGCGAGCTTTCCGTAGAATTGTGAACCCTCTGTTTAGAATGACCTTGAGTAGTCTAGACTTTGATAGATGTCTGTGACTATTATAGGTGATTCTGCGCGACATACTCGACTTGGCGGGAGGATTTTTCGCGAGAAGGTATGTGATTCTTCTAAAGCATGATATTTTACAATATATATAGTGCGGTGAGCGTACATATGTTAGCGAATAATACTTACGGCAATGCCTCACGGCTTAAGCACGAATAACACTTACGGCAATGCCTGGCTTAAGCTTTGAATAATAAAGATCTGAAAGCATTTCGTAAGAATCTTGAATCATTTTTATGAAGAGAACTAATTGGTTTTTAAGCGAAGCTTAAGAGTTATACTAGCTTTATGGGAAGTTAAGTATAACCACTTAAGATTGATAAAAGAAAGCGATTTGCCTATGTGTTTATAACGGACTTATATTGAATTGTGAAAAGAATAATAAGATGGTTTGATAAGTAGACATGATATGATACTATGTGTGTTAGTGTCTTGTAGCGTTTGTGTAAAAGAGTATTCTTGTTGTGCTTATGTTGTTAACGATAATTTGTTAGGTTAGTGTAACATCACTCGCCTCTTGACATATGTGCAGGGGTTAAAAGCCCTCCGATGCGGGGTAGACTGAGCGATGCAGGACCGTGATTGAGAATACCTCATGCGGGTCCAAGGGACCTATGCGAACTACGGGAGTTCGAGTTAGTGTGCGGGGTTATACCTCATGCGGTCCATGTGGCCGTGCGGAAGCGAGTCGGGGCGATGCAGAGTAGCTACCCTCGATGCGGGGTTATATACTCTATGCGGGCTATGTGATTGGCCTATGCGGACTACGGAGTCGAGTTGGGCTTGCATGGTGATACTACGGGCATTGGCCTGCCCGATCATTCACGGCTAGAAAAGACACATTCAGTGTACTATTGCTTTGCTCTTGTTTGTGATGTGGCATATGCGGTTTCCTTAGTTGTTTTATACATACTTGCAAGCTTTTTAAAATGATATGTTTCATTTAAGTATTTCTGATTTCATATACTTAGTACTGTTATCTTGACCTCCTTGAGGCTGCGTTCATCACCGAGTAAGAGGGCAGTGCTAGATCCACATTCTTAGGATCTACGTTGGTGTGGGAGCTCCGTCTTTTAGGAGGCTCTACTTTTGGGTATGATCTCACTGTTGTAGATAGTTTTATGATCGGGGTATGGCGGGGTCGCCATAGTTGTATATTTCCTTAAGTGCAGTAGTCATGTTATGCGATGTCGGATGTAGCTTGCTAAACCATGTATATATATATATGCCGAAAGCGATGTTTTCTCATAAGCGTCTTTGTATCGAGTCCCGTGAGATGGGCGAGACATGTGCGATACCTATCGAGTCCCGTGAGATGGTAGAGACATGTCACGATACCTATCGAGTCCCGTGAGATGGGCGAGACATGTCTTGCCTAGTCCCGTGAGATGGGCGAGACATGTCGCGATACCTCGAGTCCCGTGAGATGGGCGAGACATGTCACGATACCTATCGAGTCCCGTGAGATGGGCGAGATATGTCGATACCTATCGAGTCCCGTGAGATGGGCGAGACATGCTATACCTGTCGAGTCCCGTGAGATGGGCGAGACATGTCGATACCGAGTCCCGTGAGATGGGCGAGACATGTCGCGATTCCTATCGAGTTCCGCGAGATGGTAGGCATGTATTCCATCTGATTCCTATCGAGTCCCGTGAGATGGGCGAGGCATGTATTCAAGCGATTCCTCGAGTCCCGTAGGATGGCGAGGCATGTTATCGTATCACGATTTATACCTAGGCCCGGCGGTGAGGAATGAGTTCCACGGGCGTGAGGATGACTTTGAGGCGTGAGTCACGACTTGACATATTTGTTTTATGTTATGAGCTGTAGTTTTGTTATCATACATGTCTCTGTTTTATTTTATTTATTATGATTTCATTTCTGATGTTCCAGTTTCATACTTGGTACTGTTATGCTTGACCTTGTTATACCGTATTTTGAGTATATGCGTGGGCGTCGTCTAAGTTTGAGCCTTAAAGTTAGGCATAGGACGAAATTTGTGCACAACCCACTAAAAGAATCGTTTTCGGCGAAGCGTTTTACAAAACTTGCGTAGGGAAAATTACGGCTATGTCATTTATAATTTTTGCGGATTTTTAGAGGCGAAATATTTTGGACCAGCGGGAGGTGACGTTGTCACCCTCGTATGAGCAACAACTTGGGCAAGTTGGGCGATTTTTGTGGCCTGCGTTAGTCAAGGTTAGGTAGGATATTTTTGTGTAGTAGATGGATAAGGACACTTGGGTGAATCCCGCCTCCTTGCCCTCCACTTGCCGTCATCTTGGCCGTTGGTTGGCTATAAATACACAACGAAGGTTTTCTTCGTCCACAAATCATTTCTCCAAGTCTTGAAAATCCTTCCTCTCTTGTAGTGTTTCGTCAACACTCCCTCCCCTTGTGAAGGCCTTGGCGAAACATCTTCCCCCTAGCCTAGTAGCTCTGGCGAAACCCCAGCGGTAGAAAGTTGTCTTCCAGTATAGTTAATATTCAAATACAGCCCCAAATCACTTATAGTATTAAGTAGAAGTTGTTTAGAAACTTCTAAGGGCTTCTTGGAGCTATCGGGCGTGCGTCTTAGGAGCTAAACCTTGTTCGGGATCGACGTCTAACTTGGATAATTTTGGGCTTATCGAGGTAAATACTCTTGTCCTTATTGTAATTAGATATTACATATAAGAATAGTTAAGACTTGAGTATAAGATACTTAAAAGGGTATTAAAGAATAGAATTGATTTGAAATCACGATGAAGGGTATATGAAGAAGAATTAAGCGTACTTACATGGGGTGTATTCTGATGAACTTGGGTAGCTTGCGGGTAGGAAGTCGCCCGATTTTCCGTAACATAGAGAACCCTCTGCTTAGAACTTTATCTGAGTATAGTCTAGGCGTTGATAGGCGTGTTGGTATTATAGGTCGATACTCTGCGCGACATATTCGACTTGGCGGTGGTTTTCGAGAAGTTATGTGAATCTTCCTATCCTCTTGAGCATGATATTTTAAAGTATATATATAGTGCGGTAGGCGTCGTGTGTTAGCGAACATGGTTTTACTTGACTTGAGTCTAAATAATAAAAACACGGAAGTATTTCAAAGAATGATAATCATTTTTGAAAGAAGAGTAATACTTGATTTTTAAGCGAAAGCTTAAGAGTTATACTAGCTTTATGGGAAGTTAGGTATAACGACTTAAGGAAGATAAAGGCGGTTTTACTTATTTGTTTATGAAAATCCTGTATTGATTTCTGCAAAGTGTAGTAAGATGGGTTGATAAGTAACATGTTAGGATTCTATGTGTGTTAGTGTCTTGTGATATTGTTATTCTTGTTGTGCTTACTTTGTTAAACGGTAAGTCCGTTGTACTGTTATTATATCACCTACCCCCTTGACTTGTTATACCGAGGGCTTGCCACCCTTGATGCGGGTCTATCACGGCTATCACGATGCGTGTGACTATCACGGGTGCGGGAGTTCGAGATTGATCATTAGGGTGTTTTAGCGTCACGGGGATGCCTATGCGTCTGTGTGACTATGCGGTCTATGAGACTATGCGGTGCGGGAGTCGGGAGAATGCAGGGGTTAGCTACCCCGTCGAGAATACCTCATGCGAGTGCGTGTGTGACTATGCGGACTACGGAAGTCGAGATTAGGCGCGCATAATGATACTATGGGCGATTGGACTTGCCCGATCATTCACGGCCTAGATAAGACCCGATTACATTATTTCTATTTTGCTCTTGTTTATGTTGTGGCACTATATGCGATTAGGCTGGTTGTATTTGCAAATGGTTTTAAATACTTTGATTTTACTTGATGCTACTGATTTCGCATACTGTACTGTCTTGACCTCTCGCCCGAGTGCGTTCATGCGCGGTAAGAAGCCAGTGCTAGATCCGCATCCTTAGGATCTTTGCTTTGGTGTCGGAGCTCCGTCTTCTCGGAGGCTCGACTTTTGGTATGGTTCTCCATGATGTTGTATATATATGTACATTCGGGGTATGGCGGGGCCTGTCCGCCATAGTTGTTACATTCACAAGTGCATAGTCATGTTGTAAAGTTGGGATGTAGCTGTTCACTCTTTATATATATATCTTAGAAAAGCGACTTTTCTTAGATAAATTGTGTCTCAATTTACATTTTGTTTCATGTCTTGTTTTTATATTTATTTGATTACTCGATGTATGTCTACTTGGGTGCCGGTGAGGCACGATCCACGAACCCGGGCAGTCGTGACAAAAGTGGTATCGACGATTAATCCTCGAAAGTGTCTGAGGCCGTATCTAGTAGAGTCTTGATTATTGGTGTGTTGTGCACCACTTAATGTCGAGGCTATAGGATATTTAGGATTGGTTTCCATTCTTCTCATTACGAGATCGTGCCTTAGAGTTGTGTTATAAGTTGGACCCCTCTAACGTATTCCTTTTACATGTGATTATGCCTCGTAAAGGCAACCGGGCCCGAAGGGCAAAGCGGCCGTGAGGCGCTAGTAGGACAAAGTCACGAGGGCTCGAGGCCCGATCTATACCTAAAGCAGCGAGTTCCATCACGCCCGACCCAGCGAGACCACGATACCCGCGCCTCGTCCCACGGCACAGGGCGAGAAGGAGTTAAGGTACAAGAGATAACTTGATTATTGGCGAGTTGTGGCGAACATGAGATAAATTTGGATCGGCGATTCGATTCAGCGATGCACATGGTTCACCGAATCCAAGCGGTTTGAGGCTCTGCGATTTTTGAGTTGTAGCCGCGAGTTCTGGTCGAGGCACGAGGATGATCGCGAGTTCATCCGTCGATTCTGAAGGATCGTCGCGGGTGATCAAGGCTTGAAGACCGTCTGCGATCTTGGTTCGCATCGGTGCGTGATACGCGATCGATTGGTTTGATTCGTGGGAGCTTTCAGGGAAGCATGCGCCTCAGCGGTATGGGGCGAGTTCTCGGAGGCTTTCCTCACTCACTTCTTGCCTCGCGGATGAGGAGAGGCGGGCGACAAGTTTTATTCTTTGAGGCAGAGAGCGCCGCGATTAGGGAAGTACAACGTTGAGTTCGATTCGTTGGCTCTATATGTCCACTGCGTTGGTAGCGAATATGGAGGGCGGGTGCCGCTACGTCAGGGCTAGATGATTATATGGCGAGTCTTGTGCGGGTGTGGCTCTTGGTGGTATGTACATTACGCGTGCGAGCTCGTGCGCTTGGATACGAGGCGTAGAGGCCGGCGGGTCGGCGGATATCAGCCGAAGAAAGCGAAGGCGGCGGATCTTTTGGTAGCTCTCGGGGTGGGCGGCCTCGTGAGCGTCGAGATTTGCACCACGGCCGGCTCGAGCACTCTACATCGTTTTGGTCGGCCCGAGTATTGAGGCGGTCGGGTCCCGGGACTTGGATTTCGGGTAGCAAGGTGCTAACGATCGAGTCGCTCGGTGTGTCGATGTGGTAGATTCCATTCGGGGTTGTGGTACTACTTCGGGAGCTTGCTACACTTGTGGCGGCGAAGTCATTATGCGAGTCTGTCAGGCCGAGCGTGGCGATGGTAGAGTCGGCTGCGAGTGCATTGCGGGTCTTCATCCCTTGATTACTCGCCGGAGGCGAGGGTACTCATGGACCAGCAGTGTGGCGAAGTCGTGGCGGGTCCCGGATTCGCGGTCCTCGAAGCGCATTTATGCTGTCGGCCGGCGAGGACCGGGGCGTCGCTGGCGTAAATCCACAGTACCTTATCAGTTTCTGGTTATGATGTGTATGCCTTGATAGATCCGGGTTCTACTCTGTCCTATATATCTCTCTTTATTGCTAGTAAGATAGGGATAAAGCCTGTATCCATAGACCCTTTTGAGGTAGCTACGCGATGGCGATTGGGTGGTAGCTCGGCGGGTATATAGGGCTTGCCCGATGACTTTATCACGATCGTCGGACCCTGGCCGACTTGATAGAGTTGGACATGGCCCGATTCGGCGTGATCATGGGCATGGATTGGTTAGCTTCTTGCTACGCCAATGTAGGCTGCGAGGAGAAAGTGAGTGCGGTTCGATTTCTGAGGCCGGTTATTGAGTGGGAGGAACCTTTGTATCGCCAGAGGTAGGTTTATTT
Source organism: Przewalskia tangutica (assembly GCA_029844215.1). Lineage (NCBI taxonomy): Eukaryota > Viridiplantae > Streptophyta > Magnoliopsida > Solanales > Solanaceae > Przewalskia > Przewalskia tangutica. Next base: position 33,157 of record JAQGDG010000541.1, read on the forward strand.
CCTACCTCGAGGCTAGGAAGATGGTGCGAAGAAGTACATCTACCCGTCGTTCGGGTGTTTGATCGAGGCTGCGGTGCAGATTTTGATCGATTCGATAGTCGAGAGTTCCCAGGCGTGTTTCAGGCGACCTCGGGTATCCCTCACGAGAGGAGATAGAGTTTTGTATCGATGTCTTTGCGGACACTCGGCTATTTCCATTCGCCATCTGAGAATTGCACTGCCGAGTTGAGAGAGTTGAAGGACCGGTGAGAGATTTCTTTGGAGAAGGGCCATCCGGGCCTAGTGTTTCTCCAGGGGCCGCGGTATTGTTCGTGAAGAAGAAGGATGGGGCAGCTGCGCATGTGTGTTGATTCTGACGGTGAACAAGGTGACTATTAAACGAATACCGCTTCCGGGATTGATGATTTGTTCGACCGGTGCGAGTGCGAGATGTTTCTCAGATTGATCTGCGATCGGGCTATCATCATCAGTGCGTGTCGGAGGCGGATGTCCCTAGGGTGCATTAGGACGATGCGGGCATTATGAGTTGAGTCATGTCTTTCGGGTTGACGATGCTCGCGGTATTCATGGATTTGATGAGCAAGTGTTCAAGCCATTTTGGACACGTTTGTGATAGTGTTCATTGATGATATCTTGGTTTATTCGCTCGGGCGAGGAGCGTGCGGAGCATTTGAGAGGCTGTCTTGAGAGTTCTCGAGACCAGTGATTATCGCCAAGTTTTGAAATGTGAGTTACGGTTGACTTGATGGCTTTTCTTGGGCATATAGTCGGGCGATGGTATTGGTGAATCGGCGAAGATCGAAGCGATCGAGGAGTTGGCCTGAACTCTTACTCCGCAAAGGTTGCGATTTTAGGCCTTGCGAGTTATTATCGGTTCGTAGAAGTTTTCTTCTATCTACGCACCATTGACTAGGTGACTCGAAGCGGCTAAGTTTGATGGACTGATGCGTATGGCGGGGTTTCGATTCTTGAAGGAGAGGCGGCCGCCCCGTTCTTACTCTTCCGGAGGTCGAGCGGTTATGTCGTGTATTGTGATCGTCGGGCATCGGGTTGGGATGTGTGTTGATGCGGCGGGGCAAGGTTATAGCGTCACGCGTCAGCGGCTTAAAGCATGAGAGGAACTACCCGCGTGATTTGGAATTGGCGGCGGTGATTCGCGCCCAAAGATCTGGAGAGCACTATTTGTATGGGGTTCGTGTGGATATTTATCTGAGACCACAGAGCCTCGGTATATCTTCGACCAGAGAAGGTGAACTTACGGCGAGAGCGGTGGTTAGAGTTGCTTAAGGATTATGATGTCGTAATCTGTACCACGAGGAAGGCGATGTTGTGGCGGAATGCCGCTTAGTCGTAGGTCGATGGGTAGCCTATCGGATGTGCGTGGAGAGGAGGGGCATGGTTCGCGATTTGCATCGATTAGCGAGCCTTGGTGTCGTTTGATTGATTTTGATAGCGGTGGGGTTCGAGAGGTTGCGAGTCTTCCATCGTCGAGGAGGTGAAGAAGCGACAATTTGAGGATCCGGTTTGTGGCGATGCCGTGATCGACTCTTCGTGAGGAAGGGTCGCTTTTGAGTAGCACGATGGGGTGCTAAGGTTGAGGCGAGTTGTGTGTTCGGATATTGCGAGGACTTGACGAGTTCTAGGGAAGCACACGGCGCCGTTACTCTATCCGTCGGGATTCGACCAAGATGTACCACGACCTCGGATCTGTGTATTGGTGGGATGGCTTGAAGAGGGGCGTTGCGAGTTTGTGGCTCGATGCGTGTTGTCGGCGGTGAAGGTAGAGCACGGAGGCACGGTGGTTTGTTCTTGGCGATAGAGATCCCGACACGGAAGTGGGAGGTGATCAGCATGGACTTTATCGCGGGATTACCTCGCGCTCGGAGGAAGCATGATTCTATCACGGGTTATCGTCGGCGGTGTGAAATCAGCCCACTTTCTTCCGTCGGGGCGACTTTTTGGTGAGGATTATGCGGACTTTACATCAGAGATCGTCGGACTACTTGGAGTCCTATTTCTATCATATCGGCCGAGCCGGTTCTGACTAACACGGAGGTCTTTCGAGAAGGGCCTAGGGCCTTGAGTGAGCACAGTCTGCATTCCATCCACAGAGGCGGACGGTGGCGCACTATCGGACTCTTGAGGATATCTTTGCGAGCTGTGTTATTGACCGAGGTATTGGGAGGATCAATTGCCTCTAGTTGAGTTTGCGTATAATAATAGCAACCACTCCGATATTCGAATGGCGCCTTATGAGGCCTTGTATGGGAGAAGTGCGGTCGCCGATAGGTTGGTTTGATGTGGGCGAGTGCGATTAGTAGGACGGTTGGTGCAATGACGATGGATAAGGTGAAGTTTATCGAAGCGATTCTTGACGGCTCGAGTCGGCCAGTCATATCTGAGATCATCGTCGTCGGCATCTAGAGTTTGAGGTTCATGATTGGCTTTTTCTGAAGGTGTCACCCGTAGGCGTGTAATGAGGTTCGGGAAGAAGGAAACTCGGCCCAGGTACATTGGGCCTGTCAGTTTTCGCGAGGTAGGCGAGGTTGCCTACGAGTTGAATCTGCCGTCCGTCGGAAGCGGTGCATCCGGTTTTCACGTTTATCTTTGAGGAGATGTATCGAGGATCCATCTAGGGTACCCGATTGTGATGTCGGTGGCCAGGGGTTATCGTATGAGAGATTCCCATAGCGATAATCGATCGTCGGAGTTAGGCGTCTGCGGACGAGGCGTGGCAGTCAAAGTCTTGTGGCGGAGCAGGCTCGGGAGGAGATGACATGGGAAGGCGAGGAGGACATGAGGCGAAGTATCCTCGCTATTCCCCAGCCTCCGGGTAACTCACTTTCCTACTTGTAAATTTTCATTGTCATATATGCCTAAGTGTTGTTTTGTGGCCATGTGAGGTATTTGCAAACTGTTAAAGTTATGAGGAACTTTATCATTATCTGTCTTGGGAAGGAACATTCGGGACGAATGTTTCTAAGGAGGGGAGAATGTTATACCGTATTTTGGTATATGCGTAGGCGTGCGTCTGAAAGTTTGAGCCTTAAAGTTAGGCATAGGATGAAATTTGTGCACAACCCACTAAAAGAATCGTTTTCGGCGAAGCGTTTTACAAAACTTGCGTAGGAAAATTACGGCTATGTCGTTTATAATTTTTGCGGATTTTTAGAGGCGAAATATTTTGGACCAGCGGGAGGGTGACATTTGTCACCCTCGTATGGGCAACAACTTGGGCAAGTTGGGCGATTTTTGTGGCCTTGCATTAGTCAAGGTTAGGTAGGATATTTTTGTGTAGTAGATGGATAAGGACACTTGGGTGAATCCCCGCCTCCAGCCCTCCACTTGCCATCATCTTGGCCGTTGGTTGGCTATAAATACCCACAACGAAGGTTTTCTTCGTCCACAAATCATTTCTCCAAGTCTTGAAAATCCTTCCTCTCTTGTAGTGTTTAGTCCAACTCCTCCTCCCACTTGTGAAGGCCCTTGGCGAAACATCTTCCCTACAGCCTAGTAGCTCTGGCAAACCCCCTTGGTAGAAAGTTGTCTTCATAGTATAGTTAAAATTCCAAATACCTAGCCCAAATCACTTATAGTATTAAGTAGAAGTTGTTTAGAAACTTCTAAGAACTTCTTGGAGCTATCGGGCGTGCATCTTAGGAGCTAAACCTTGTTCGGGATCGACGTCTAACTTGGATAATTTTGGGCTTATCGAGGTAAATACTCTTGTCCTTCTATTGTAATTAGATATTACATATAAGAATAGTTAAGACTTGAGTATAAGATACTAAAAAGGGTATTAAAGAATAGAATTGAACTGAAATCACGATGAAGGGTATATGAAGAAGAATTAAGCGTACTTACATGGAATTTGTATTCTGATGAACTTGGGTAGCTTGATGGGTAGGGAAGTCTTTGCCCGATTTTCCGTAGCATAGAGAACCCTGCCTTAGAACTTTATCTGATATAGTCTAGGCGTTGATAGGCGTGTTGACTATTATAGGTCGATACTCTGTAGCGACATATTCGACTTGGCGGTGGTTTCGTAGAGAAGGTATGTGATTTTCCTATCCTCTTGAGCATGATATTTTAAAGTATATATATATGATGCGGTAGGCGTCGTGTGTTAAGCGAACATGGTTTTACTTGACTTGAGTCTAAATAATAAAAACACGGAAGTATTTCAAAAAATTATAATCATTTTTGAAAGAAGAGTAATACTTGATTTTTAAGCGAAGCTTAAGAGTTATACTAGATTTATGGGAAGTTAGGTATAACGACTTAAGGAAGATAAAAGGCGGTTTTACTTATTTGTTTATGAAAATCTGTATTGATTTACGCAAAGTGTAGTAAGATGGTTTGATAAGTAACATGTTAGGATCTACGTGTGTTAGTGTCTTGTGATATTGTTATTCTTGTTGTGCTTACGTTGTTAAGCGGTAAGTCCGTTATCTTTGTTATTATATCACCTACCCACTTGACTTGTTATCACAGGGCTTGCCACCCTTGATGCGGTCTATCGGCTATCACGATGCTGTGTGACTATCACGGGCTGCGGAGTTCGAGATTGATCATTAGGGTGTTTTAGCGATCTGAGGATGCCTATGCGATGCAATGTGACTATGCGGTCTATGAGACTATGCGGTGCGGGAGTCGGGAGAATGCAGGGTTAGCTACCCGTCGAGAATACCTCATGCGGTGCATGTGTGACTATGCGGACTACGGGAAGTCGAGATTAGGCACGCATAATGATACTATGGGCGATTGGCCTTGCCCGATAATTCGCGGCCTAGATAAGACCGATTACATTATTTCTATTTTGCTCTTGTTTATGTTGTGGCACTATATGCGATTGGCTAGTTGTATTTGCAAATGGTTTTAAATACTTTGATTTTACTTGATGCTTTACGATTTCGCATACTTGGTACTCTTTGTCTTGACCTCCTTGAGGCTGCGTTCATGCCACGGTAAGAGCAAGCGGTGCTAGATCCGCGTCCTTAGGATCTTTGCTTTGGTGTTAGAGCTCCATCTTCTCGGAGGCTCGACTTTTGGTATGGTTCTCCACGATGTTGTAGATATATGTACATTCGGGGTATGGCGGGCCACTGTCCGCCATAGTTGTTACATTCTAAGTGCATAGTCATGTTGTAAAGTTGGGATGTAATGTTCCTCTTTATATATATATGCGAAAGCGACTTTTCTCGGATAAATTGTGTCTCAATTTACATTTGTTTCATGTCTTGTTTTTATATTCTGATTACTCGATGTATGTCTACTTGGGTGCCCGGTAAGGCACGATCCACGGGCCGGGCGGGTCGTGAAAGACCTCGCCGAGGGCTGCGTTCATCTGCGGTAGAGTACATCGGTTGTTGATCCTGCTCATGAGATCACGATTCGGCGTATTAGGAAGCTCCGTTTCTCGGAGGCTTATCTTTTAGTATGTTCCACGAGTTGTAGGTTCTTGTACATTCGAGGTATGGCGAAGCCTGTCCGTCATAGTTGTTATTACATTCTTAAGTGCATGTAATCTTGTTGTGGCGGGGTTGTAAAGGATATAGCTGTTCAAAACATACATATGCGAAGGCAGCCGTTTTAGTTGCTTTGTTTTATTATCTTATCTCTTGTTTCATATCTGTATGTTTTATATTATGATTTCTCGATGTATGACTACTTGGGTGCGGGTAAGGCACGATCCACGAACCGAGGCAGTCGTGACAAAAGTAGTATCGAGCGATTAATCCTCGGAAAGTGTCTGAGAGTGTCTAGTAAGTCTTGATTATCGGTGTGTTGTGCACCACATCTATGTCGGAGGCTGCAGACATTTAGGATTAGTTTCCATTCTTCTCATTACGAGATCGTGCCTTAGAAGGTTTTATAAGTTGGACCCTCAGCGTATTTCGTTTTTACGATTATGCCTCGCGCAACCGGGCCCAGATAGGCAAAGCGGCCGAGGCGCTAGTAGGATCTGAGAGAATGCGAAGCGAGCCAGTCATTACGAGATAGTGCTTGACGGCGAGTTTTGCGGCCGCCCAGCGAGTTTAGGCGCGGCGGTGGCTAGACCACGATGCACGAGCCTCGGTCCATGACACGGGCGGAGGAGTTGGGGTACAAAAATATGGCGATTATTGGCGGGATAGTGGCGAGCACGAGGATAAATTTGTCTGTGGCGATTCGATGGTACCCATGGATTCACGAGATCGGATAGTTTGAGGTTCACGGGACTTTACGAGTTGTAGCCGCGAGTTCTATGGGTGAGGCACGAGGATGATCGCGAGTTCATTCGGCGATTCTGACGGATCGTGAGTGATCGAGCTTGGAGACCGAGTCGGTGGTCTTAGGTTCGCATCATTTGCGTGATCTCTGCGATCGGTGGTTTGATTCGTGGGAGCTGTCTCGGGGAGAGTATGCACTTCCTGCCGTATGGAGCGAGTTCTCAGGGGCATTTTTTGCACATTTCTTGCCTCGCGGATGAGAAGTGCTCGGGTGACAAATTTTTGATGTTGAGGCGGGCCGGCGTGCGGTTCGGAGTACAATGTGAGTTTGACTCATTAGCTCGATGCGTCCCGCATTGGTAGCCGACATGGAGGGCGAGTGCACCGTATGTCACGGGCTCGATGACTACTTGGCGAGCTTGTTGGTGTAGCTCTTGGCCAGGGCATGGACATTGCCGCATGCGAGCTTATGTACTTGGATGTGAGGCGGAAGGTCGGCGGAATGGCCAGAGATCGGCGAGAAGAGGCGAGCAGCGAGGTCGCTTTGGTAACTTTCGGCGAACCGCCTGTGTGAGTGAATTATGTACCTTCGCCCGATCTGAGTGGTCCTCGCGATCTTGGGGCGTTCGAGGTATTGAGGCTGGTGAGCTCGGGGCTTAGTTCCACGGTATACATGGGTTCGGCCCGATCGGGTTCATGCTTTCCTCGGTGTGCGATGCGTCGGCAAGCGTCATCGAGTGTCGTCTTCTTGCGGTGCTTGTTTCACTGCGGCCGTCGAGGGCCATGTGACGAGGGTATCCTAAAAGGAGGATCTGGTAGAATGGCGCGACTAGGGTCGATGGCGAGATCATCGCCTTATAGCTATGCGCGTGGCGAGATTATGCTTAGAGCGACGAAGGGAAAATGAAGCAGATGATATAGGTATATTCTTACCCCTCTAGAGACTAGTATACGTTGATGATATGATGAAATGCTAAGTATTATGTTCATATAGCATTATGTTAAAATTGTGTTTAGAAAACATGGTTAGTTAGAAGGGTAAGTTTGGGGTCAGGGAAAGTGTGAGCCTTAGAGTTTTATACGTAGACACCTTAGGTGCGAGGCCATCTTGAGTAAAGATTTATGGTTGTGTTGACCTTTATCGAGTGCGTAGTATCGTGGGATATATTTTGTGATAAGTCACTGGGTGATATGAAATGAAAGAGGGTAATTGAGCTAAGAAGACCACTAGGTTTTAGTGACTTGATTTGTGAGATTGTTCGGATCGGGGAACAAGTGTTTAAGCGCGATAGCGAGTCGGGTTGAGGACGATCGCGGGTCAACCGCGACTGAAATGTGGTGGGGTCGGTTCGAGGTGGTCACTTGGTGGCGAAGTCACGAGGGTGCTAGGCGGGTTTAGGTAACCATCGTATGAGTTCGTGGATATGTTCGACCAGAATCGGATCGTGAAGGCGGGGATGGCCTTAAAGGAGATTGAGGCTAGTAAGAGGACCAAGTTTGGAGGTAGTGACTCGGAGATTTTGAAGCGAAGTATGGTGCATTATACTAGAAAGAGTTCAAGTGTTAGAGAATAGTCTGACAGTGAGAAAAGAAGAGAAACGTGTGTTAGCGAGAATAAAGGAGATCATTTTGTTGTGAAGTGAAGATGCGAAGGAGTATCCTTTAGACCGAGTGGAAGCTTTTGTGATGTAGGAATGATTTCGTGGACTTGGGTTAAGTATTTTTCGCGTGTGTTATTTTGTGGCGGCGTGACATTGTGACAACTTGTTTAAGATATGAGGAACTTTGTCGTTATCCGTCTTGAGAAGGAACATTCGGGACGAATGTTTCTAAGGAAGAGAGAATGTTATACCCGTATTTCAGTATATGCGTGAGGCGTGCGTCAAAGTTTTAGCCTTAAGTAGGCATAAGGGTCGAAATTTTATTCACAACCCACGAAAAGAATTGTTTTCCGACGAAACGTTTTCCAAACTTTGCGAAGGGAAAATTACGGCTATGTCATTTATAATTTTTGCGGATTTTTCTGAGAGATGAAATATTTTAGACCAACGTTGGACGGCAACATGGGCAAGGTTGGACGATTTTGTGGTCAAGGAGTTGGTAGGATATTTTGTGATATTTTGTGTGGTAGATGGATAAGGTACACTTGCCCAAATCCTCACCCTCCACTTTCCCACCACTTGTCTTGATCTTGGCCCTTGAATGTCCTATAAATACCCCTCTAATGCTAGACCATTTCTTCATCCACACTTGTGAAAATCCAAGGCAAAATCCCTCTCCCCTTTAGTATAATTTTCGTCCAAGCTTCCCTCCCTTTGAGAGGCCCTCGTGAGAATACCCTCTTGAGTGTTGTTCTCGTGAAATACACCCCCTTGGTAGAAAATACTCTCAGTATTGTTACTATTCCCAAATACCTTGGCCCCAAATACCTTATAGTATTCCAGGTTACACTATACTAAAAGCCCGAAATACTATTATACTTCCCTTGATCCAAAGCGAAACCCTAAGGAAAATCTTCATAGTAGGTTGAAGTATAAGTAGAAGTTGTGTAGAACTTCTAAGGGTTTCTTGGGCGTATTGGAGCATCTGAGAATAGGAGCTAAGCGTTGCTCGGGATCGACGTATAAACTTGGATAATTTTGGGCTTATCGAGGTAAATACTCTTGACCTTATTGTAATTGGAAATTACATACTATAGTAGTATAGAAATGAATATAAGATTCATAGAAGTATATTCTGAAGAGAATTGAGCGTAATAGAAGAATATTAAAGAAAGAGTGTACTTACATGGGATTTGTATTCTGATGAACTTGTGTGGTTGTGGTAGGAAGTCTTTGCCCAATTTTCCATAGAATAAGGAATCTGTATCTAGAATTATTCTACAGAGTAGTCTAGACGTTGATAGACTTGTATGACCGTTATAGGTTGAAGTACTGCAAGTAGCGTATTCTACTCGAAGGGTGGAAAGGGCTAGCCGGATTACAGTACTTTGGAGCGTTTTGCTAAATAGTCGATAATTGTCGCGAGGTATGTGATTCTTCCTATCCTCTTGAGCATGATATTTTAAAAGAATATATATATAGTACGGTAGACGTACGTATGTTAACTGAACGTGGTTTTAATTCGATGTCTTTTGACTTAAGTTTTAAATAATAAGAGTCTTGAAGTATTTCAAAGAATTAAGAATCGCTTTTGAAAGAAGAGTAATACTTTTTGAAAGAGTTATACTAGCTTTATGGGAAGTTAGGTATAACAACTTAAGAGAGATAAAAAGAATGGTTTATTGACTTTTGAAGTTAAGAGACTTGATCTTAAAAGATAAGCGATTTGACTTAATTGAATTGATATGAATTTTGTTAAAAAGTGTGAAACCTCATTCGTGAGTAATGAGTACTTGGTTTTTAAAGAATGATGTTTCTTGATTTGGAAATGAGAATAAGTATCGAGCGAACCCTTTGTAAGCGTTAATAAAGGAAAATGTATTGACAAGTAAGTAATTATATTAAAACCAGTAGAAACCTCCATCTGCATAGAAGCTAAGATAAGACAAAATTGTATTACATTTCCTAGATCATGGCTGCTTTAATAAGATTGTTATGAACAAGAATAACCTACTCACACATAAGACATATGTTTCTCAAATTGTTTTAAAAGAGAATTATCTTATTAAGTGATTAAGACTATGAACTACGAAACCTTTGAAAATGAGAAACTTGAGTATTTGAAATTAGGCAAACTTGAACTTTTGGAAAAGAATGTTGTTACTTGACTTTAAGAAGGAAAATGTTTTGGTTTAAGAAGAAGGGCATAATATTGCCTTAGTTGTTTAAAAAAGGAAAACATGGTATTATCTTAATCTGTCTTAAAAGAGCGTTTAAATGTTATGGTCAATTCTACGCGTTCATAGGATGAGCAGGAATGTATTTCACGACATCGCGTTCATGGGATGAGCAGGAATGTATTCCATATGATTCCACCTCGAGTCCCGTGAGATGGGCGAGACATGTCACGATACCTGTCGAGTCCCGTGAGATGGGCGAGACATGTGCGATACCTATCGAGTCCCGTGAGATGGGCGAGACATGTGCGATACCTATCGAGTCCCGTGAGATGGGCGAGACATGTCGCGATACCTATCGAGTCCCGTGATATGGGCGAGACATGTCGATACCTGTCGAGTCCCGTGAGATGGGCGAGACATGTCGCGATACCTATCGAGTCCCGTGAGATGGGCGAGACATGTGCGATACCTATCGAGTCCCGTGAGATGGGCGAGACATGTCACGATACCTATCGAGTCCCGTGAGATGGGCGACATGTGCGATACCTATCGAGTCCCGTGAGATGGTAGAGACATGTCGCGATACCTATCGAGTCCCGTGAGATGGGCGAGACATGTCGCGATACCTATCGAGTCCCGTGAGATGGGCGAGACATGTCGCGATACCTATCGAGTCCCGTGAGATGGGCGAGACATGTGCGATTCCTGTCGAGTCGCGAGATGGGCGGCAATGTATTCCATCCCGATTCCTATCGAGTCCCGTGAGATGGGCGAGACATGTATTGCACGATTCCACCTCGAGTCCCATGGGATGGGCGAGGCATGTTATCGTATCACACGATTTATACCTAGGCGCGGCGGTGAGGAAGGAGTTCCGTAGGCGTGAGGATGACTTTGAGGCGTGAGTCACGACTTGACATATTTTTATGTTATGAGCGTAGTTTTGTTATCATACATGTCTCTGTTTTATTTTAAAGTTATGATTTCATTCTGATATTTCCAGTTCACATACTTGGTACTGTTATGCGACCTCGCCCGAGGCTGCGTTCATCTGCAGCGGTAAGTGCATCGGTTGTTGATCCTCGCTCATAGGATCACGATTCGGCGTATTAGGAAGCTCCGTTTCTCGGAGGCTTATCTTTTGGTATGTTCCACTGAGTTGTAGGTTCTTGTACATTCGGGGTATGGCGAGAACCTGTCCGTCATAGTTGTTATTACATTCTTAGAGGTATGTAATCTTGTTGTGGCGAGGATTGTAAAGGATGTAAGCTGTTCAAAAATTCACGTATATATATGCGAAGGCAACCGTTTTGGTTGAGTACATTTTATTATCTTATCTCTTGTTTCATATCTGTATGTTTTATATTCCGCTGATTTCTCGATGTATGACTACTTGGGTGCGGGTAAGGCACGATCCACGAACCGGGCAGGTCATGACATCGCATAGGTCCTGGACGCGTAGAGCATCCGCTCGCGTCGAGGCGACTTAACCGGTATATCATGTCGAGGTGAGTGGTACAATACTAACATAACGACTTATCGTTAAACAACATAAGCACAATCAGAAACCGGCTACCACAACCGTCACAAGACACTAACAGCGTAGCATCCTAACATGTTTATTTATCAAACCAACAAGAAAGTATTACAAGGCTATCACAAACCAACATAGTCAAGTTATTCACACAAGGTACTTTTTATGTCAACAAGTTCGGGTTTTAGCCCCAAAGTACTTCATACATTAACTCTTTAAAACCAAGTACTCATTACTCACGAATGAGGTTTCACAAAATTCATATCAAGTCAACTAAGTCAAGTCTCTTATCTTTTAAGATCAAGTCTCTTATTTTCAAAGATTCATAGATCATAGTTTTAAACACTTAATAACGTAATCTCATTTTTAAAACAATTTGAGTAACATATGCCTTATGTGTGAGTAGGTTATTCTTGTTTATAACAATCTTATTAAAACTGACCATGATCTAGGAAATGTAATACAATTTTGTCTTATCTTAGCTTATGCGGATGGAGGTTTCTCTGGTTTTAATAATACTCAATTTGTCAATACATTTTCCTTTATTAGCGTTGCGATGGTTTGTTCGATACTTATTCTCATTTCGAAATTAATACAAGGCTTTCATAAACAATTAAGTAAACCGTTCCTTTTATCTCTCTTAAGTCGTTATACCTAACTTCCCGTAAAGCTAGTATAACTCTTGGCTTTTAAAACCAAGTATTACTCTTTCAAAAAGGATTCTTAATTCTTTTGAAATACTTCAAGATTCTTATTATTTAAAACTCAAGTCAAAAGACATGAAGTAAAACCACGTTCGATTAACACGTGCGTCTCTGTAGTATATATATTCTTTTAAAATATCATGCTCGAGAGGATAGGAAGAATCACATACCTTCCGGTGAAATCCACGCCAAGTCGAATATGTCGCCCGGTATCAACCTATAATAGTCAAATCGTCTATCAGCGTCTAGACTACTGTAGAATATTCTAACGGAAGGTTCTTATTGCTACGGAAAATTGGGCAGCACTTCCCTACCCGTCAAAATACACAAGTCTACTGTAATACAGTCCTATGTAATTACAGTTCAATTCTCTTATCTTATACCATCATTCTATACATCTTATACCCAATTCTAAACTTCTACAATATGTAATCTCGATTCTGATAGAAGGATAAGATTATTTACCTCGTTAAGCCCAAAATTATCCAAGTTTAAATGTCGATCTGAACAGCGTTTAGCTCTGTCCGTGCGCTCGATTCGCTCCGAAACCCTTAGAAGTTCTACACAACTTCTACTTAATACTTCAACCACTATGAAGATTTTTCCCTAGGGTTTCGTTTTGTGACTAAATAAAGTATAGTTGTATTTTCGGGCTCTTAGTATTGAAATAACTTTGGAATACTACAAGGTATTTGGGCTAAGGTATTTTTTAATTGTAACAATACTTGGAGAATACTTTTCTACCAAGGGGGTATTTCACGAGAACTATCGAGAGGTACTTGGTAGAGGGCCTTCTCGTGGGGAGGGTGGTTTGGGCGAGAGCTTGAGAGGAGGAAGGGTTTTAAGACTTAGAATTATTTTGTGGATGAAGAAGTCTTGACTAAGGGGTATTTATAGGACTACGAGGGCCAAGATTAAGGCAAGTGGAGGGCAAGTGGAGGGTGGGGATTTGGGCAAGTGTAACCTTATCCATCTACTCCATAAATATCACAAAATATCCTACCTAACCTTAACCAATGTTCAAGGCCTTTTTCTTGACAAAAACGTGCCAAACAATTGCCCACAATGCCGTCCACTTGAGGGTGACAAGTGTCGCCCTCTCGTTGGTCCAAAATATTTCATCTCTCGGAAAAATCATAAAAATTAAATTATTGAACACATGAAATTCCCTTACAAGGTTCGGAAAATTTTCCAGGAAAAACAAATCTTTTTCGCTAGTTGTGCACAATTTCGTCCCTTTGCCTAATTAAGGCTTAAACTTTTGTACGTACGTCCTCACATACATACTCTGGAAATACGGGGTATAACAGTATGAGTACTTGATTTAAACATGAACGTGTTTGGTACTACGGATATTAATATCGAGTTGTTTTTACGTAAAAAGAGATCTTTTCGAAAGAATTAAAATACGTAGTACTTTAGGGTTAAAACCCGGATTGTTGGCACAAAATGGGAGTACTTGAGTTTATATAAATGGTGAATTAATTTACATGTTAATGAAAGTCTAAAAGTATGTTGAACTTGCCTATGCTAGTTGTGATAGCTTTTGTTGTGCAAGTATTGTATTTCTATACCACCGCGTCTCTCGATGGAGGGTCGGCTGACTTGTTGTGAACTTACTTGGGCGTCTGGCGGTGGCGGAGGATTCCGCGGGTATGCTTCCATTATTATTATCACATGGGCATGTCTACAGATGAGGATTAGGCGTGTGACGATTATTGTTATTCCATGGACTAGCCCTCAGCGAGGTTTCTTGATTCGGCCTTGGTATGCGGTAGTTGGCTCGTACTTGCCGATCGTGGTGATTCGGCTTTGGTATCGGTAGTTAGCCCGTGCTTGCCGTTCGGTTTTGTGGCGAAGTCTCGTGACTTACGATTGTGATCGGTGGTTAGCACAGTTCTTGCCCCGTCGGCTCGTGGCGCGGTGGATCTGGTAGAGGCTATCGCACTTACCACGAGTCAGCTTCGCGGCGAAGTATCGTGACTTACGGTTGTGATCTTGTGGTTAGCCTGGTTACTTGCCCCCGTCGATTTCTCGTGGCGCGGGAGGATCAGTAGAGGCTATCACACTTGCCACGTGTCAGCTTCGCGAGTCAATGTTTGGATGAAGTTTCGTGACTTACGGTTGTGATCTGGTGGTTAGCCTGGTTACTTGCCCCCGTCAGCTACATGGAGCAGGGAGGATCTGGTAGAGGCTATCTGTTATACCCCGTATTTCCAGAGTATGTACGTAAGGACGTACGTAGAAAGGTTTGGGCTTTAAAGTAGGCTTGGCCGATTTTATTTGTGCACAACACCCGGTTAGAGTCGTTTTTCGACGAAACGTTTTACACAACTCGCGTAGGGTAAATTACGGCTATGTCATTTCTAATTTTTCCGAGAGGCGAAACATTTTGGACCAACGAGAGGGCGACACTTGTCACCCTCTCATTGATGGACGTTGGGCGGTAAAGGGTGGACGAAATGGGTTGGCTTTTTGTCAAGTACTTGGTAGGATATTTGTGAGGGTTTTAAGGAGTAGGGTCTAGGGGGCACTTGGCATATCTTGGCCTACACTTGCATAGCACTTGGCTAGATCTTGGCCATTGGTTGGCCTTTGCTTGGCTATAAATACCCTCACTGAAGACTTCTTCATCAAAATAATTTCCTAGGTCTAAAATCCTCCCTCTCTTGTTGTGTTCTCGTCCCTCCCCCTTGGTGAGGCCCCCAGCGAGAACCCCTCCCACTTGGCCGAGTACACCCCTAGTGGGGTTGGCGAGGGTATACACCACTTGTGGTGTTGTCTCGTATAAATACCCACTCTTGGTAGAAATACTCTCCAGTATTGTTACTATACCCAAAATACCTTAGTAGTATACCTTGTAGTATTCCAAGATACCTCTATAAGAGCAGGAAATACTCTAGTATGTCCTTTTGTCTCAAAGCCGAAACACTAGGAAAATCTCCATAGTTGGTTGGGGTATTAAGTAGAAGTTGGTTAGAACTTATAAGGGTGGTTTGGAGGCGGGTTGGGCGCCGCGGAGTTGGAGCTAAACGGTGCTCAGGAGCGACATTAAACTTGGATAATTTTGGGCTTATCGAGGTAAATATCTTGTCCCCCTATTGTAATTGGAATTACATGTTTTAGGAATATATAGTTGAAGTATACTATATATAGAACTGAACTTAGTTTTGCGGCAATGTCTTTGGACTTAAGCCTGAATTTAAAGAAGAGAATTGGACTGTACTTACATAGGACTGTATTACAGTAGACTTGTGTAGTTTGACGGGTAGGGAAGGGCTGCCCAAATTTCCGTTGAATCCTATATCTAGATTTATCCTCTTGAGCATGATATTTTAAAAGAATATATATATATATAGTACGGTAGACGTACGCGTGCTAATTGAACGTAGTGGTACGGCAATGTCTTTTGACTTAAGTCCGAATAATAAGAATCTTGAAGTATTTCAAGAGACTTAAGAACTGTTTTTGAAAGGAGAGTAATACTTGGTTTTAAAAACTTAAGAGTTATACTAGCTTTATGGAAAGTTAGGTATAACGGCTTAAGAGAGATAAAATGAATGATTTATTGATTTTAGAAGTTAAGAGACTTGATCTTAAAAGATAAGAGACTTGACTTAATTAAATTAATATGAATTTTGTGTGAAACCTCATTCGTGAGTAATGAGTACTTGGTTTTTAAAAGGAATAATGTTTCTTGATTTGAAATCATAATGAGTATCGACAAACCAACTGCGGCGTTAATAAAGGAAATGTTTGATTAATGAAGTATTATTAAAACCGGTAGAAACCTCAATGCATAGAAGCTAAGATGAGACAAAATGATACTACATTTCCTAGATCATGGTGCTTAATAAGATTGATTATGAACAAGAAATACCTACTCACATATAGGGCATATGTTTCTCAGTTGTTTAAAAGAATTATATTCTTAAATGAATAAGACTATGAATTCTGAAACCTTTCTAAAATAAAAGCGTGAACATTTGAAATTAGGCAAACATGGGCGTTTGGAAAATAATGTTGTTACTTGATTTTACAAAGGGAAGTGTTTTAGTTTACTTAAAAACGATCACTCTATTTTATACTACGGGTATTGTGTGACTTACGTGAAAAGAAGCGGATCTTTTAAAGAGTTAATGTATGAAGTACTTTGGGGATAGATACGAACTTGTTAGCATAAAGTACCTTGTGTGAATAACTTGATTGTGTTGGTTTGTGATAACCTTGTAATACTTTCTTGTTGATTTGATAAGTAAACATGTTAGGATGCTCGTGTGTTAGTATCTTGTGATTGTTATGTAAGGGGTCATTCTTGTTGTGCTTACGTTGTTAAGCGTTAAGCGTTGTAATGTTATTGTATCACATACCGCGACTTATTATCTGAGGGCTTGCCACCCGATGCGGGTCTATCGGCTATGCGGTCTATGAGACTATGCGGGCGGCGGTATGCTCGAGTTGATCATTCACAGTGTTTAGCCGTCAGGATGCCTATCACGATGCTTTGAGGTATCACGGTCTTTGAAGGACTATGCGAGTGCGGAAGTCGAGCGGATCACAGGGGTTAAAGCGCCTCCGTCACGGGTATACCTCGAGCGGTCTAGGACCGTGATTCGAGAATACCTCATGCGAGTGCGTGTGTGACCTATCACGGAGTGCGGTAAGTTCGAGGATAAACGCCGCGGTGATCTGCGAGCGAGTGGCGGCCCGTTCATGTAGTGCGATGCAGAAAGACCTCGTGATCTGATTTATGGCATTTTTAGTGCGTGGGTCTTAGTAGTCGGCTATGCCTTGTACTTACCGTGCGGTTCTATTGTGATGACTTTGAGGCGTGAGTCACGACTTGACATATTGCTTATTTATTGTGAGCGTAGTTTGGTTATCATACATGTCTCTGCTTTATATAGACTACTATGATTTCATTTCTGATGTTATTTTGATTTCACATACTCTAAATTTTTGTTGTCTTGACCTCGCCCGAGAGTGCGTTCATCTGCAGCGGTAAAGGTACACGATCGTTGATCCTCGCTCTTAGGGTCGCGATTCGGCGTTTGGGAAAGCTCCGTTTCTCGGAGGCTTATCTTGGTATAGTCCCTGTTGTTGTAGGTGCTTACATTCGGGGTATGGCGGAACACTGTCCGTCGTTGTTGTCATATCATTCGTAAGTGCATGAATCTTGTTGTGGGCGGGGTTGTAATGGGATATAGCTGTTCAAATTGTTATTTATATATCTTGAAGGTAGCAGTTTTTGGTTGCTTTGTCTTTATTTCAACGCCTTATTGCATTGGCCGTATTTATTATTTTATGTTGGTGATTTTCTCGATGTATGACTACTTAGGTGCGGGTAAGGCACGATCCACGAACCGGGCAGATCGTGACAAAAGTGGTATCGAAGCGATTAATCCTCGGAAAGTGTCTGAGCCGTATCGATGAAGTCTTGATTATCGGTGTGTTGTGCACCACGCGATGTCGAGGAGGCTATAGGATATTTAGGATTGGTTTCTAATCTTCTCACTCTGAGATCGTGCCTTAGAGCGTGTTGTAAGTTGGACCTCTAACGTATTTCTTTCACTTACCGTTATGCCTCGCGTAAAGCAAACCGGGCCCGGGAGGCTAGGCGTAGGAGGCTGCGAGTAGAGTTCGAGAGGGTTCTGAGGGCACATGCCCAATCATCACAGAGGTAGTGCTTCATTTGGGAGTTACTGCGGCGTCGCTAGCCCAGTGAGTTTAACGCAATGGCGATTCCTACTGCGGCCATGATATTTGAACGCTTGATTCGGCCAGAGCAGAGAATTTAGATTGCAAAGAAGCGACCACTGTTACTAGCTATGGATTTGGCTACGGAGAGTATCTGGCGTCTGCGCGAGTCTTGATGACTATCTAAGAGAGGTTGTGCGAAAGTAATTCTTGATTGAAGCTTGAGCATGGCACATTATGCGGGCTTGTGCGCGGCGAGAAAGCGTAAAGATCGGCGGGTTAACGAGGATAGCGAGAAGAGGCGAGCAGCAAGGTCGCTGGTAACTTTGGCGAATCACCTCGCAGCCAGTTGATTATGCACATCCACGGTGCGAGAGGTCCTCGCGGGGTTGAGGGCGTTCGGGGTGGCGGGAGTTGGTGAGCTCGGGGCTTAGGTTCGCAATGTGAGCGTCGTCGGGAATGTCGTCTTTGTTGGTACTTGTTGTACTGCGGCCGTCGGGGCAGTGTCGAAAGGGTGTCCTAGTAGGAGGCTCGGCCTTCATGATCGATGACGATTCGTCACGCTTCCCAGCTATCGCCTACGGGGTAGATTTGATTAGAGCGACTAAGGGGTGAAGCGATGAATATAGATATATCCTTAACCCTCTAGAGATCGGTATGTGTGATAATATGGGTATATCTTTAGTGCTATGTTACGATAGCGATGTGTTAGTTGTGATTAGAAATCATGGTTAGTGCAAGGGAAAGATTGGGGATAGGAAGTGTGAGCCTTAGAGTTTTATCGTGGGGACCTCGGAGGTAAGGCCGTCTCGAGTAAAGAAGTATTTTATGTTTGACCCTTATCGGAGTGCATAGTGCCGCGTGAGCTATGTTTTGGGATAAGTCCACGAGTAGCGTGATATGAAGAGGGTAGTTGAGCTAAGAAGACCGCTAGGTTTTCGTAGCGTGATTTGTGAAATTGTTCGGATCGGGAGCTAGTGTCTTGCGGCGTGGCGGGTCGGGTTGAGGCCGCGTTGCGGGTCAACCGCGGCTTTGTTTGGTGGTGGGGTCGGTTGTGGTGGTCGCTTGTGATAAGTCATGAGGGTGTTAGGCCCGTATTTGGTTAACCAGTGTCTGAGTTCGTGGATGCGTTGACGATGGTCGGGCGATGGGCAGCGTCGTGTTCTTGATCGGGGCCGTTTACTCGGTGTGTTGGTATATCGAGAAAGGTTGTAAGGCTGCGGGGTGCCTACCTTCGCTTATAATGACAGTGAAGCCCGAGTTGTGGCTATTTTCGTTTTACGAAAGTTTTACGAGCGAGATTAGGAACTTCGGTGAGTCTCGTATCGTATTAAATCCTCGGGCAGTGTTTTGATTTGAGGTAGCGTGAGATTGTTGTCTCTGTCGAGAGTGTTTTTAGCTACCATTTCGGTGTTGGGTTTTGCCTTATGAAGCCTTAGGCGGAAGTATAAGTTGTCGCTCGATTGGTTCGATGTTGGCAAGGTTGGATGGTTGATTGAGCTTGTTCCAATGGTGGGGATAGGAAAGCTTATGCAGAAGAGGTTATTGGCGGCTCGGAGAAATCGTGCGGATAATCGGCGGCTTAGAGTTGAGTTAACGGTCGGTCTTCTTGAAGGTACCGCCGGATAGGGTGTGGCGAGTTTTGAAGCGAAGCGATATGAAATGTGGTAAGTTATGAGGAAGAGTTAGTGTACAAGAAAGTGCGACACGTAAGGAAGAAGCGAGCATGTATGGCGAGCATAGATGTGATCATTTCTTTTGTAAAGAGAAGGTGCGAAGGAAGTATATTTTAGACCCCGGAGAGAGGTATTTGTGGTGATGTTAGAGGTGTTTCCTCGTGGACTTGGAAGGAAGTATTTGCGCGGGTGTTTCTGTGGCCAGGTGTGGCAGGTTTATTCTCGTCGGTATAGTAGTGAAGACTATACTGGCGCGCGTTTGTTTTGAGAGTTAGAAGGAACATTCGGGACGAATGTTTCTAAGGAGGGGAGAATGTTATACCCCGTATTTCCGGTATATGCGTGGGGCGTGCGTAGAAAGGTTTGGGCTTTAAAGTAGGCTTGGCGATTTTATTTGTGCCTGACACGGTTAAGTCGTTTTTCGGCGAAGCGTTTTACACAACTCGCGTAGGGTAAATTACGACTATGTCATTTCTAATTTTTGGATTTTTAGAAGTAACATTTTGGACCAGCGAGAGGCGACACTTGTCACCTCTCGTTGATGGGCGTTAGGCGGTAAAGGGTGGACGAAATTGGTTGGCTTTTTGTCAAGTAGTTGGTAGGATATTTGTGAGGGTTTTAAGGAGTAGGGTGCAGGGGCACTTGGCATATCTTGGCCTACACTTGCATAACACTTGGCTAGATCTTGGCCGTTGGTTGGCCTTTGCTTGGCCTATAAATACCCTCCACTTTGAAGACTTCTTAAATCGAAATAATTTCCTAAGTCTAAAATCCTCCCCTCTCTTGTTGTGTTCTCGTCCCTCCCCCATGGTGAGGTCCCTTGGCGAGAACCCCTCCCATGGCCAGAGTACCCACAGTGGGGTTAGTAGAGGTATACACCCACACTTGTGGTTTTGTCTCGTATAAATACCCACTCTTGGTAGAAATACTCTCCTAAGTATTGTTACTATACCCAAAATACCTTAGTAGTATACCTTGTAGTATTCCAAAGATCTTCTATCGTAGAGCAGGAAATACTACTATGTCCTTTTTGTCTCAAAGCGAAACCACAGGAAAATCTCCATAGTTGGTTGGGGTATTAAGTTAGAACTTCTAAGGGTGGTTTGGAGGCGGGTTGGGCGCGGAGTTGGAGTTAAGCGGTGCTCGGGAAGCGGCATTAAACTTGGATTTTGGGCTTATCGAGGTAAATATCTTGTCCCCCTATTGTAATTGGAATTACATGTTGTAGGAATAAATAGTTGAAGTATACTATATATAGAAATGAACTTAGTTTTGCGGCAATGTCTTTGGACTTAAGCTGAATTTAAAGAAGAGAATTGGTGTACTTACATGGGTGTATTCTGATGAACTTGTGTAGTTTGTGGGTAGGGAAGAGCTGCCTAAATTTCCGTAGAATCCTATATCTAGATTTATTCTCTGAGTAGTCTAGACTTTGATAGACTTGTATAACCTTTATAGGTTGAATGTTACGTGAGTGGCATGTGCTCTTGAAAGGTGGACAGGGCTAAGCGGGTTATAGCGAGTGGAAGCGATTTGCTTATAGTCGATAATCGTCGCGAGGTATGTGATTCTTCCTATCCTCTTGAGCATGATATTTTAAAAGAATATATATATATATATATATGATGCGGTGAGCGTCTGGCGTGCTAATTGAGCGTAGTGATGCAATGTCTTTTGACTTAAGCCGAATAATAAGAATCTTGAAGTATTTCAAGAGACTTAGAAGCCCATTTTGAAAGGAGAGTAATACTTGGTTTTAAAAACTTAAGAGTTATACTAGCTTTATGGGAAGTTAGGTATAACGGCTTAAGAGAGATAAAATGAATGATTTATTGATTTTAGAAGTTAAGAGACTTGATCTTAAAAGATAAGAGACTTGACTTAATTAAATTAATATGAATTTTGTGTGAAACCTCGTTCGTGAGTAATGAGTACTTGGTTTTAAAAGGAATAATGTTTCTTGATTTCGGAAATCATAATATGTATCGACAAACCACTGCAGCGTTAATAAAGGGAAATGGTTGATTAATGAAGTATTATTAAAACCAGTAGAAACCTCCATCTGCATAGAAGCTAAGATGAGACAAAATGATACTACATTTCTAGATCATGTGCTTAATAAGATTGATTATGAACAAAATACCTACTAACATATAGGGCATATGTTTCTCAGTTGTTTAAAAGAGAATTATATTCTTAAATGAATAAGACTATGAATTCTGAAACCTTTCTAAAATAAGAAGCGTGAACATTTGAAATTAGGCAAACTTGGGCGTTTGGAAAATAATGTTGTTACTTGATTTTACAAAGGGAAGTGTTTTAGTTTACTTAAAAAAAGATCACTCTATTTTATACTACGGGTATTGTGTGACTTACGTGAAAAAGCGGATCTTTTAAAGAGTTAATGTATGAAGTACTTTGGGGATAGATACGAACTTGTTAGCATAAAGTACCTTGTGTGAATAACTTGATTGTGTTGGTTTGTGATAACCTTGTAATACTTTCTTGTTGATTTGATAAGTAAACATGTTAGGATCTTCGTGTGTTAGTATCTTGTGATTGTTATGTAAGGGTCATTCTTGTTGTGCTTACGTTGTTAAGCGTTAAGCGTTGTAATGTTATTGTATTACATACCCCCGACTTATTATCTGAGGGCTTGCCACGCGATGCGGTCTATCGGCTATCACGATCTATGAGACTATGCGGAGCAGCGGTATGCTCGAGATTGATCATTAGGGTGTTTAGCGTCACGAGATGCCTATCGCGGTCTTTGAGGACTATCACGGTCTTTGAGGACTATGCGGCTGCGGAAGTCGAGCGGATCTGGGGTTAAAGCGCCTCCGTCTGGGGTATACCTCGGTGATGCAGGACCGTGATTCGAGGAATACCTCATGCGGGTGCGTGTGTGACCTATGCGGGCTGCGGTAAGTTCTAGGGATAGGCGCGCGGTGATCTGCGGCGAGTGGCGGCCGTTCGTAGTGCGGTGCAGAAAGACCTCGTGATCTGATTTATGGCATTTTTGAGTCTTGTGGGTCTTAGTAGTCGGCTATGCGCCGTACTTACCGTCACGGATCTATTGTGATGACTTTGAGGCGTGAGTCACGACTTGACATATTTGCTTATTTATTGTGAGCGTAGTTTGGTTATCATACATGTCTCTGCTTTATATAGACTACTATGATTTCATTCTGATGTTATTTTGATTTCACATACTCAAATTTTTGTTATGCTTGACCTCGCCCGGGCTGCGTTCATCTGCGAGTAAAGGTACACGATCGTTGATCCTCGCTCTTAGGGTCACGATTCGGCGTTTGGGAAAGCTCCGTTTCTCGGAGGCTTATCTTGGTATAGTCCCTGTTGTTGTAGGTGCTTACATTCGGGGTATGGCGAAGCCACTGTCCGTCGTTGTTGTCATATCATTCGTAAGTGCATGTAATCTTGTTGTGGCGGGGTTGTAATGGGATATAGCTGTTCAAATTGTTATTTATATATCTTTGAAGGTAACAGTTTTGGTTAGCATGTCTTCTTATTTCTTGCCTTATTGCATTGGCCGTATTTATTGTTTTATGTTCGCTGATTTTCTCGATGTATGACTACTTGGGTGCGGGTAAGGCACGATCCACGAGCCGGAGCAATTCGTGACCTTATCGCGCTTTGCGTGTCGACTTAGTGATATAGTTATTTAGTATTGTTGATACGGTAGGTTACGGTAGTGGCTTTTGTACTTGCCCGATCGATTGATGATCTTTGGTTGGATCGTAGCTATGCGCCGTACTTGCCGTCACGGTTTTAAGACACAGTGGGACTGGTGTTCATGTGTACTCTTTGGTGTTGTTATATCATAGGCTGCGGCGATGAGAATGTATTCCACGGGCATGATTGATTTTATGGCGTGAGACCCGTAGTTATATTTAGTGATGACTTTGGCGTGAGTCCACGACTTGACATTTGCTTATGTATCGTGGGTGTAGTTTGGTTATCATACGTGTCTCTATTTTATATAGTATTATGATTTCATTCTGATATTTTGATTTCACATACTTGGTACTGTTATGCTTGACCTCGCCGGGCTGCGTTCATCTGCGGTAAGTACACGATTGTTGATCCTCGCTCTTAGGATCACGATTCGCGTTCGGAAGCTCCGTTTCTCGGAGAGCTTATCTTTAGTATAGTCCCTGTTGTTGTAGTACTTACATTCGGGTATGGCGAAGACACATCCGTCATAGTTGTAATTACATTCTTAAAGTGCATGTAATCTTGTTGTAGGCGGGGTTTGTAAAAGGATATAATTGTTCGGTATATATATATATGCGAGAAAGGTAATTTTGGTTAACTTTGTTTCTTATTTTATCTTGTTTCATGTTTAAGTTTTTTTTTGATTTTCTCGATGTTGTATCACTAGGGTGCGGGGTAAGGCACGATCCGCGGGCCAGTCGGGTCGTGGCGATTATGTTATTGACGAATAAGCGGTGCTACGATTTCATCGGCGGGAGGTTATTCGGCGATGCAGACGGTGTACGAGGGTAGAGGCAGCGGAGATCGGCGTAAGAGGCTGGGCCGGTTGGATTTATCGGTGAGTTTTGGGCGAGCGCCTCGGCGAGTGAGATATCGTCGGCCTACCCGGTACATACCCCGCGGCCCACAGGTGGGATATTTGATCCCCGAGTATTTAGGAGCGGTCAGAGCTCCGGTCGAAGTTCTCGGAGGGCGGAAGGATTTTCGATCGAGGCCACTTATTCCTCGGTGTTTCCATTGTAGTGGCGTCATTGAAATGCCGTTATAGCGCAGTGTTTGTTTTTGTTGTGGCGTCCGGGCCATATCACGGAGTATGTCCATTTAGAAAGAGCAGGTGAAGTGGCTCGACTATGAGGCGATGGTTGGTTACCTTTCCTCGCGATTGTCGTCCACTAGGCGGGGTGTTCGGATGTCGGCGGTAGTGGTAGAGTCAAGGTGGGTTTATAGTTAGCGGTCCTTGAACGCGTAGATGGCGTGACTCTTTGGAGCGGGATCGGGGCGGCATCGCGTAGGGTTCTGGTATATCTCGATTAACTTTTGAATCATCGTGTATTGATAGATTGATTTCGCCACTAGCGTATATGTTTTCCCTTTGTTTCTAGCGATTGTAAGTGATAGTGTCACGACCGACTCGGGCATGGCCGGTGCCCTACACAGGCACCACTGTTGATATACATCGAGAGAATAGCGGTGGAGCATACATGAAACTTATAAAATAAAAATAACGGCAGTTAAACCACGCAGTTAGCGATAAGGCTACCTTCATGACACGTATACATATACATAACAACAGCGATTACATCCGCTTTCTTTTTACAAACCGACCCACAACATGTGACTACAGACCTCTAAGAATTACAAGCTGCGGCGGGACGGGGCCCGCCGTACCCTGAATGTACATAAGTCTACCACGTCGAAGCCGTACCAAAAGACAAGCCTCGGAGTGAAAGGGCTTCTTTCCAAAAAGCGAGCAGAGATCCTAAGAGCAGGATCGCACCAATGTACCTATCACTGCGGGCATGAGCATGGCCCGAAGAAGTCGATTACAAGTGCGAATATGGAGCAATAAAATGCAATAACCAAATCATATACGTATAAAGAATGTCCTTTTAACTCGCGAAACCAATCGTATATTAACTTAGTTCCTTTCCTTCTTTCGATAAGATTTAACAACATATTCTTACATACTTACTTAAGAGTTTGATCGGCCTTTTCACATAACACATATCTTACATAACATAATCCGGCCGCAGTGGGGCTCGGTGTACTGTGGAATCATATAACATAATCCGGCCCGCCTGTGGGGCTCGGTGTACTGTGGAATCATATAACATAATCCGGCCCGCCTGTGGGGCTCGGTGTACTGTGGAATCATATAACATAATCCGGCCCGCCTGTGGGGCTCGGTGTACTGTGGAATCATATAACATAATCCGGCCCGCCTGTGGGGCTCGGTGTACTGTGGAATCATATAACATAATCCGCCTATCAACCCTTGACCACAATGGCCACACTTTCGGCCACCTTTACCGCCCACACTCCTCCAATGAGAGGGTGCCAAGTGGCGCCCTCTTGTTGGTCCAACACGTTTCGTCACTCGGAAAAATCCGCAAAAATAAGAAATGACATAGCCGGAATTTTCCCTACGAAAGCTGTGAAAACGTTTCGTCTAAAAACGACTCTAACCGGGTGTTGTGAACAAATAATTTTTGGCCAGCCACAAAGTCAAACTTTTCTCGTGCGTCCTTACGTCGTACTGCAAATACGGTATAACATTCTCCTCGCCCGAAACATTCGTCGAATGTTCCTTCAGAATCTCAAAACAAGCGTGTGCGATTATAGTCTTCACTACATAATTAGGAGAACAAACCTGCCACGCTGCCATAGAAACACCGCCGTAAAAATACTTACATCCGCGTCGAGAAACACTTCTAACATCACCGCGAAACACCTCTCAAGGTCTAAAATATCTTCCTTCGCGCCTGCTCTTTGCGAAGAAATGATCACGTCTATGCTCGCCATACATGCTCGCTTTTTCCGATACCACTTTTGTCACTTTGCGCGAGGTTCTGAGTGTCACTCGGCGACCAACAAAAGTCTGCTGCGTCGATCCACGGTATCGTACACTCGAACTCTTACCGCATTTAAATCTTGCCGATTTCCAAAACTCGGGGTTACTATCTCTAATGTGGTCATCATTAGCGGGAACACTGGATGGATCTCCGATGCTTTCCGAACATAACAATCTGAAATCTGGACATCTTGCCTCTAAGTCGGACGACAAATGCTAACATATAGGCAACCTGGCCTATTCTTCACATGAACACAAAAGGGCCCAAAGTAACTCGGGCTAAGTTTCCTCTGTTTTCCAAAACTCGTCACACCCTAGCAGGTGGTACTTTCAAGAAGACCGACCGTCGGCACGAACTCTAAGCGTCGTCGCCGATTATCCATACGATTTCTACGGTGCGAACCTCTTCTAGACAAGCTTTACCCTATCCGCGATCTGCTGGAACAAGCTGAACCAACTATACGAATCTTGCCAACATCGAACCAATCGGCGGCGACTTACATCCGCCCCTGAGGCTTCGTAAGGCGACATCAGAACAACGAAATGGTAGCTTAAACACTCCTCGCGGGAGACAACAATCCCACGACTACCCGCAAATCCACGCGCGGCGGGGTGAATGCGGTCTGAGACTGCTTTGAGTTCTTAACCTGATTGGTAAAACTTCCGGAAACAAAAGCAGTAGTACCACAGGCTCGGGCATGCGTCATAAGGTGAAGGTAGGCACCGATGCGACCTTACAACCTTTACGATAAATCAACAACTGCCGAGTAAGCGGTCTTTGCTAGAAGATATGACGGTGACCTCGCCGGCGACTCTTTGGTCGAATCGTCCACGAACTCGTCTGTTGGTTAACTAAACTTGGGCCTAACACCCTCGTGACCCTACCGTCCGGCGGACCACCACAACCGACCCGCGCTGAAGCGGTAGCGGGTTGACCCGCAACGTAGCCTCGGCGATCCGGCGATCGCAAAACACTAGCTCCCGGGCGGAACAATCTCGCTAATCCGTTACGAAAACCTGGCGATCTTCTTGGCTCGACTACCTCTTTCATTCCACGCTGCTCGGGACTTATCCCATGAGCATAGCTCGCGTGCACTATGCACTCGATAAAGGTCAAACATAAACATCGTCTTTTACTCGAGATGGCCTTACCTCTAAGGTCTCTGCGTATAAAGCTCTAAGGCTCGCACTTTCTCTATCCCCAAAATCTTACTCGGTTAAACAACCGTGATTTCCTAATCACAATTTACACCTGCTATCGAACATAGCACTTAAGGTATACTCGCTTATCACGTAAACAAACTACAGAGGGTTAAAGATATGCGTGTATCTCTTGCTTCACTCCGTAGTCGTTCTAAACAATCACGCCCGTGAGTGCGCAGCTAAGGAAGATGACAAACTACCCGCGACCACGAAGGCTAAGTCCTCCTGAGGACACTCTTTCGACATCGGACCACGGCGGTCGTAGGTGCAACAAGTACCCGACTAAAAGGCGACATTCCGGGATGGCGTGCGCCATGCTAATGAATCTGAGAGCAACTGAATCCGTGGTTTGGAACCTACGTGTAGGCGTGAGCGGAAGCTCTGGAGCTCGACCCGACTCCTGCGTACCGAGCGTCCACGAACCCGTGGAGGACCTCTGCTGCGGTGGATGTGCAAATCTAATCCATTGGTGAGGTGACTCGCCTCGAAAGTTACCAAAGGACCTTCTTTGCTCACGGCCTCTTACCTGCATCCTTTGTTAACGCGTCGATCTTTCGTTTCTCGGCTGCTGCGCATAAGCGTCTACAGGCCATGCTCGAGCCTAAGCGAAGAATTACTCTCGCACAACCTCTCTTAGGTAGTCGTCAAGACTCGCGGTACATCGATATACTCTCTGGTAGCCAAATCATAGCTAATGTAGCAGGTCGTCTTTGCAATCTATATTCTCTGTCCGCGGTCGTGGGCGAAGGTTTAAATGTCATGGCGCGATGGAGCGCTGCGCCGTGCTAAACTCTGTGGGGCTAGTGGCGTCGCGAGAACTCCCGAATGAAGCACCTAACTCGGGTGATGGTTGGGCTGTGCCCTCGTAACCCTCATACTCCACTCGACCCCTCGGTGCCTTGCCTCTGGGCGGGTTGCCTGGCGGAGGCATAGCGGTGAGGAAAGAAATCGTTAGAGGTCGACTTACAACACGGCTCTAAGGCACGATCTCGGTGAGAAGAATAGAAACCCGATCCTAAATATCCTATAGACTCACGATTATTGGTGTGGTGCCGACACAGATAATCAAGACTCTTGGATCACGGTATGTAGACACTTTCAGGATTAAGCGCTCACGATACCACTTTTGTCACGACCGAACCGGGCGTGGTAGTGCCTACCGGGCACCACTGGTGATCTGACATCAGTGTCGCGGAACATAAAACAATAACATGAAACCAATGCAATAAGGCGGTGAAATAAGAAGGCATGCTAACCCAGCGGTTACGCCGTAATATATAACAATTTGAGCGATTCATCCGCTTTCTACAACTCTGCCCAGCGGTACTCTGACCTCTGCGAATGATATGACAGCAGCGGCGGGGCGGGGCCGTCGTACCACGAATGTAGCACCTGACGGGGACTATGCGAACAAGCCACGGAGAAGCGGAGCTTTCCCAAGCGACTGTGACCCCAGGCGAGGATCAGCGGCGGTGTACGCTACTGCGGCGTGAGCGGCCCCGAAGAAGTCGATCTGGCAGTGCGAGTATGTGGCGAAAATAAATCGTAAATGAAATCATAGTAGTCTATAAGCGGGAGACATGTATGATAAGCAAACTACGATTCCTGATAAATAGCGATCATGTCAGTCGAGGACTCGCGCCTCAAAGTCATCACTCGAATATAACTATGGGTCTCGCGCCCGCATCAATCATGCGTGGAGTACCTTCGCCATGCCGCGATCTATGATATAAAGCATCGAGGAATACACATGAACACGAGTCCGCTGTGTCCTAATAAAACCGTCTGGGTAAATCTGAAGGCATAGCCGACTACTAAAAACCCACGGTACCAACAAGGTCATAAACTATATCATGAGATCTGTCTAGGCCGTCACATGATCAAAGGCGGCCACTTCGCGCGATATCTAATGTGCGCGTCTAGCCACGGAACTTCCATGACTCGCGTAGGCCAATCTCGTAGGCGCGTGAGTATAACCCGCGTCGGTGTGCTACTCCGGCGACCGCTGGACCCGCGATCCGCGTAGCGCATGCCGCGTACCCGTAAAGGGCCAAACTAACACGGAACTCTCGTAGCTCGCGTAGGCCACAGGACCGCGTGAGGTATTCTCGAATCATAGGTCACTAGACGCTGAGTCTACCCGCGTCGGAGGCGTCTTAACCTCGGAAGCGATCGGGTGAGTGGTACAATACCAGCATGCGGTGATAGTGAAACTATTTAAAGCGCGATCGGAAACCCCTTTACACAAATATCACAAGATCTTAACACCGTAGCGTCCTGGCGTATTTATTTAACAAATCAACAAGAAAGTATTACAAGGCTATCACACCCAGCACAATCAAGTTATACACACGAGGCACTTTCTACTATATGATTAACAAGATCGGGTTTTATCCCCAAGTACTTCATCATTAACTCTTTAAAAGATCGTTACGTTCGCAAAAGTCACCTGATACGTAGTATATGAAAATAGAGTGATTATCTTTTGAAGTAAATCAAAACACTTCTCTTTGTAAAATCAAGTAACACGTTCTTTTCCAAGCGTTTCAAGTTTGCCTAATTTCAATTACTCGAGTTTCTCATTTTGAAGGTTTCGTAGTTCATAGTCTTATTCATTTAAGAATGTAATTCTCTTTTAAACAATCGGAGGAACATAAGCCTTATATGTGAGTAGGTTATTCTTGTTTATAACAATCTTATTCTGACCGTGATCTAGGAGATATCATTTTGTCATCTTAGCTTATGCGGATGGAAGTTTCTCTTTAGTTTTATAATACTTAATCTGTCAAAACATTTCCTTTTATTAGCAGCTGCGGTGGTTTGTCGATACGTTCTGATTTCCGAACTCAGTAAAACATTCTTAAGCCGTTATACCTAACTTTCCATAAAGCTAGTATAACTCTTAAGTTTTCAAAAACCAAGTATTACTCTTCTTTCAAAATGATTCAAAAATCTTTTGAAATACTTCAAGTTCTTTATCATCACATAACTTGACCGGTTATAGTTCAAATCGGTTACCTTTTAAAAACCACAAGTATTTTCTTACATACATAAAAATTTGTTATAACCAACTTCCCATAAGCGTTATAACACTTTATGTTTTAGACAATCAAATACATTTAACACGTATGCGTCTGGTACTACATAGTTACACACATATCATGCTAGAAGAGATAGGAAGAGGTTCGCATACCTCGCGGCGATTATCGACTAATAGCAAAGCGCTCAGTACCTCGAGCCGGCTACTCCTTAAGCCAAGTAGATCGCGCCACGCATAGTACTTCCTATAAGGCCCTGGCGCATTAACATTTAGGTCTCTTCGTAGAACATTCTGAGAAAATTCGTGACACCTCCCCCATGGCAGCGTAAATCTCTCCTCTAGCGGGGCGGCTACGAAGCCAACCGGGGTTATCGTCTAATCGGACGTGCACAATTCTACCTCGCGAGAAAAGCTACACAAGTCTCATGTCTGATCTATGTAATTCTGATTCGGTACTCTTCTTTAAATTGAGCTTAAGTCGAGACATTGCCACAAGCTATGTTGATTCTATATAGTACTTGACTATATATTCTAACAACGTGTAATTTCCAATTACAATAGAGACAGATAATTACCTCGATAAGCCCGTAATTATCCAGTAGAAATGTCGATCTGGGCAGCGTTTAGCTCGACTCAGTGCGCTCGACCGCTCCAAACCACCGCCAGAAGTTCTAACCAACCTACATAACACTCCGACTAACTATGGAGATTTCCCTTAGGGTTTCGGTTTTGTAGTGGGAAGTATAATAGTATTTACGGGCTTTTCGTATAGGTATAACCTTAGAATACTACAAGGTATCTGGCTAAGGTAATTTGGGTATAATGTGATACTTTTGAGAGTATTTCTACGAGAGGGTATTATCTGAAAACAACTAGGCTGGGGGTACCCACGGCTAGCACCTGAGAGGGGGTGTATGCCCTCGGCCTACCAGCTAGGGGTACTCTCGACGAGGGGAAGAGGGGCTCTCGGCGAACTCGACACAAAGGGGAGGAGGAGGATTTTAACACTTAGAAATATTTAGGAATGGATGAACAAGTCTTCGAGGGGGTATTTATAGGACAAGCCAAGGCGACCGATGGCGAGATCATGCCAAGTGCATAGCAAGTGTAGGGCGAATCTTGCCAAGTGCACCTAACCACTAACACGCAAAATATCCTACCAACCGCCCGACCACAATGGCACTTTGGCCACCTTTACATGCCACTCCTCCGATGAGAGGGTGCCAAGTGGCGCCCTCTTGTTGGTCAACACGTTCGTCTCTCGGAAAAATCCCAAAAATAAGAAATGACATGGCGGAATTTTCCTACGAAAACGTGAAAGCGTTCGTCAGCGACTCTAACCGGGTGTTGTGAACAAATAATTTTCGGCCAAGCCACTTTAAAGTCCAAACTTTTCTACGTACGTCCTTACGTACATACTCTGGAAATACGGGGTATAACAATAATCCTTTAAAGAAAATCAAAGTTCATAGTCTTAAAACTTCATAACATACATTCTTTAAAGTCCATTTACTTATACTTGTAAAATCATGTCATCTACACTTTTAAAACCAATCCCCTTTTCACATATAAATTCAAGTCATTTTCAAACATAAAAATCAACTTACATACTTACTTTAAATAAATCAAGATACATAGTCCTTAAATCAAATCTCATAATTTCCTAACCATCCTTTGGCGTCTCGTAAGACTAGTAAGGACTTAGGACAATTTAAACATACTCTTAACTTAGATTGACAATGTAAATGCTTCTTAACTTCAGAGTAGAAGGAATCTTAAAATGTTATCACGTGGATATTTCATACGTAGGATCATGCCAAAGAAAGAAGAGGTTCACATCCGCGACGATTGTCGACAAGTAGCAAAATGCACCAAAGTACTTCAACCTTGAGCTATTCCATTCTTAGTAGGATCGCTAAACTTAGTGTCACGACCGATTAGGGCGTGGTAGTGCCTACCGGGCACCTAGTGATCTGACATCAGTAATGTCGGAACATAAAGCGATACGAGACATATTATGAAATATGAAACAATAATCGAGAAAAACTTGCCTTTCGGCGTATATAGAAATAACAACTTTTACAAAATGAGCAGTTTAATCCTTTTCACACCCCACTTGCGGCAGTACTGGACCTCTGAAATGATCGACAACAATGGCGGGACGGGGGCCCGCTATACCACGAATGTAAGCACCTGCAACAACGGGAATATACGTGATAAGCCTCGGAGAAAGCGGAGCTTTCCCAAGCAATGACTGTGACCCTAGGCGAGGATCGATGGCGGTGTACCTTTACTGCGGCATGAATGCGGCCGAAGGAAGTCGATCTGGCAGTGCAGAGTATATGAAACAAAAAATAAATCGTAAATGAAATCATAGTAGTCTATACAAGCGGGAGACATGTATGATAGCAAACTACGATTCACCATAAATAGCGATCGTGTCAAGTCGGGGACTCGCGCCGCCAGTCGTCGCTCGATTTAACAATGGGTCTCACGCCCGCGTCAATCGTGCGTGGAATACCGCCATTGCTGGCGGTTATGATATCTGGCGCGAGGAATGAACACGAGTCCCACGTGTCCTAATAAAGCGATGCGGGTGAAATGCGAAGGCATAGCCGAGCTACTAACACCAGCAGTACCAACAAGGTCATAAGTGGGTCATGATATCTATCTAGGCCGTCACGTGATAAAGGCGGTCACTCGCGCGATATCAAATGTGCGCGTCTAGCCTGGAACTCTCCATGACTCCGCGTAGGCGATCGAGATAGGCGCGTGAGGTATAACCCGCGTCGAGGGTAGCTATTCCGGCGTAAATCACGGACTCGCGATCGCGCATGACCGCGAGACGCGTGACCACGAGGGCCGCGGCTAACACGGAGCTCCGTAGCTCGCGCATGGATCCACGGACCGCGTGAGGTATTCTCGAATCATGGTCCCCGGACCGCTGAGTCTACCCGCGTGGAGGCGACAACCTCGGACACAAGTCAGGTGAGTGGTACAATACCAGCATGCGGTGATAGTCAAACAACTTTAAAAAGCGCGATCGAGGAAAACCCGCTTTACACTAACGTCACGAGATGCTAACACACGTAGCATCTAACATGTTTACTTCTTAAATCGACAAGAAAGTATTACAAGGCTATCACAACCAATACAATCAAGTTATTCACACAGGTACTTTCTACTAACAAGTTCGTATCTAACCCCGAAGTACTTATACGTTAAATCTTTAAAAGATCTGTTTCTTTCACATAAGTCACCTGATACCAGTAGTATAAAAATAGAGTATTTGTCCTTTTAAGAAAACCAAAACTCTTACCTTTGTAAAATCAAGTAACAACATTATTTTCCAAGCGTCGAGTTTGCCTAATTTCAAATGTTCACGTTTCTTATTTTAGAAAGGTTTAGTAGTTCATAGTCTTATTCATTTAAGAATATAATTCTCTTTTAAACAATCGGAGAAACATAAGCCTTATATGTGAGTAGGATATTCTTGTTTATAACAATCTTATTACAATGACCATGATCTAGGAAATATCATTTTGTCTCGTCTTAGCTTATGCGGATGGAAGTTTCTCTAGTTTTAATAATACTTAATTATTCAATGCATTTTCCTTTATCAGCATTGCGGTGGTTTGTCGATACGTTTACGATTTCGAAATCGATAAAACATTTTCCCTTTTAAAAACCAAGTACTCATTTCTCACGAATGAGGTTTCACAAAATTCATATAATTCATTTAAGTTAAGTCTCTTATCTTACAAGATCAAGTCTCTTAACTTTTAAAATAAATAAATCATTCGTTTTATCTCTCTTAAGCGTTATACCTAACTTCCCGTAAAGCTAGTATAACTCTTAGCTTTTAAAACCAAGTATTACTCTTCTTTTTAAAGCAGTTCTTAATTCTCTTGAACTCTTGAGATTATATCATTCGGGCTTAAGTCAAAGACATTGCCGTACAACTACGTTCAATTAATACCGTCGTCTACCGTACTACATAGTTACACACGTATCATGCTAGAAGAGATAGGAAGAGGTTCACGTACCTCGCGGCGATTATCGACTAATAGCAAATCGCTCATGACTATAAGCTAGCACGGTCCATACTCAAGTAGCACATCTTTGCTCATGAACATTCGACCTATCACGAGTTACCTGAGTCTATCAAAGTCTAGACTTCTCGGTAGAATAAATCTAGATGCAAGATCCTACGGGAAATTGGGCGGCCGCCCTGCGTCAAACTACACAAGTCTGCATGTCTGATCCTAAGTAATTCTGATTCGATTCGATTCTTGGGCTTAAGTCGAGGACATTGCCACGACATTAAGTTCGATTTATATATAGTATCTTGACTATATATTCTAACATTATGTAATTTCAATTACAATAGAGAACGAATAATTACCTCGATAAGCCCGTAATTATCAGAGTTTAATGTCGATCCTTAGCAAAGGTTTAGCTCGACTCAGGCGCTCGACCAGCTCTAAACCACCCTTAGAAGTTCTAACCAACCACACAATACTCCACGGACTATGGAGATTTTCCTAGGGTTTCGGTTTTGTGGTATGGAAAGTATAATAGTATTTACGGGCTTTTCGTATAGGTATAACCTTAGAATCTGACAAGGTATCTGGCTAAGGTAATTTGGGCATTATAACGATACTTTGAGAGTATTTCTACACCACAGGGGTATTATCTGAAACAACTTGGCTGGGGTGCCCAGGCCATTACTAGGAGGGTGTACCCTCGGCCAACCTCTAGGAGAGGAGGCCTCTTGGCGAACTCAACACTAAGGAGGAGAAGATTTAACACTTAGAAACATTTAGGAAAGGATGAAGAATTCATCAAAGGGAGAGGGTATTTATAGCCTGACCAAGGCCGACCAATGGCCGAGATTGAGCCAAGTGCTACACAAGTGTAGGGCGAGATATGCCCAGTGCCACAGTCCTACTCGCCCAAAACCCTCGCAAATATCTGCAAAATATCTACCCGACCTCACGATTAAGCGTATGCGCCGCTTGCCCGCTGATGAGAGGGTGCCAAGTGCGCCCTACCGTTGGTCCAAAATGTTCAGTCTCTCGGAAAAATCCATAAAAATAAGAAAAGACATGGCGGAATTTTCCGCCCGAAGTTATGTAAAGCGTTTAGTCGGCGACTCTAGCAAGGTGTTGTGCACAAATGCCATTCGGCCCGAGCCACTAGGCGGGGTGACACGTGTCACCCTCTGTTAAAATAAAACATCTTAGAAAATATCCTGATGGCCAAAATCTAGAAAACAAAGTGGGCCCCACAAAAGCGTAAATTTCTCGTGGGCCCAGCGTGACCATTTCTAAAATAAAATTCCAAAATTCTCTAATATTCGAAGTCAGAATACCAAATGCGGGAATCAATTCCCGTTAACGAACCTTTTTCCTTACAAAAGCGGAAACTTTTAGTGGAAAAATCGCCTCTTTCTTCGCTTTCCAATCTTTACGTGCGTATTCAAATGCGTGCGTCTCGCATACATACCATGGAACTACGGGGTATAACATTCTTCCCCATGAAACATTGCGTCGAATGTTCCTTCTAAATCTCAAAGCGAGCGGCGTGCGGTATAGTCTTATTTCTTATACTTACGAAACAATCTGCGCGGTGGCGCGAAATACCAGCAAAATACCTCGTCAAGTCACGAGGAAACACCTCTAACATCGCACAAATAATACTACTTTTGTCACTTTGTGTGAGCACTTGCTCGGCGACCCGACAAATGGTGCCGGGCTGCGTCGATCACGAAGGCGTGCGCTCGAATTCTTACCATATTTACGATCTTTGCTTTAGTATCGAAACTTCGGGGTTACTATCTCGCGTGGTCATCATTAGCGGGAACGTGCGGATGGATCTTGATACTTTCGAACATAACAATCTGAAAGAGGCGTCCTTCCTCACAAGTCGGACGGCAAATGCTAACATATAGGCAACGGCCTGTCTTCGCATGAACTCACGAAGGCCCAAGTAACTCGGGCTAAGTTCATACATTTCCAAAACTCGTCACACACCTGTCAGGGTGGTACTTTCAAGAAGACCGGCCGTCGACTGAACTCTGGCGTCGTCGCGATTATCCATACGATTCCTGGCTGCGGAACTTCTTCTAGACAAACTTCACTATCCACGATCTGCTGGAACAAGAGTGAACCGACTATCTAAACCACTGCGACGTCGAACCAATCGGCCGTGACTTACACTTCCGCCCTGCGAAGTCTCGTAAGCGACATCAGAACAGCGAAATGGTAGCTCAAGCGCTCCTCCACGAGGAGACAACAATCCTCGCAACTACCCAGAAATCCGCGCGGCGGGGCGAATGCGGTCGAGACTCGCTGAGTTCTTAACACGTGCTTGGTAAAACTTCGGAAACAAAAAGCAGTAGTAACACAGGCTCCAGCATGCATCATAAGGTGAAGGTAGGCACCGTGCAGCCTTACAACCTTTACGATAAATCAACAACGCCAAGTGAGCGGTCCGACAGAAGAACACGATGGGCTGCCCCGTCGGCCCGACCGCCGGTCGAGCAGCGTCCACGAACTCGTCGTTGGTTAACTAAACTTGGGCCTAGCACCCTCGTGACCTACCACAGCGGGACCACCGACAGACCCGCGCCATACATGCGCGGGTTGACCCGCAGCGTGGCCTCGACCCGACCGGCGCGCGATACTAGCTCCGTCGGAACAATCGACTAATCACGTTACGAAAACCTAGCGGTCTTCTTAGCTCAACTACCCTCTTCATTTCACACTACTTAGGGACTATCCCAAACCTGACTCACGTGCACTATGCACTCTATAAAGTCAAACATAAACATCGTCTGCAGAGATGGCCTTACCTCTAAGGTCTTTGCGTATAAAGCTCTAAGGCTCGCACTTTCTCTATCCTCCAAAATCTTACTCGGTTAACCCAGCGTGATTTCTAATCACAACTAACACACTTGCTATCGAACATAGCACTTAAGGTATACTCGCAGAAAGTTCTGAAGGACGCTTTCACTGGCCTCTTCAGCTGTCGCTTGGTTAACGCGTCGATCTCTGCGTTTCTCGACTGCTGCGCGTAAGCGTACGAGGCCATGCTCGAGCCCAGAAGAATTACTCTTGCCTGACCACTTTCTTAGGTAGTCGTCAAGACTCGCGACATCGGTATACTCTCAGTAGCCAAATCCATGGCTAATGAAGTCGCCTCTTTGCGATCTAAATTCTCTGTTCGATCGTGGGCGAAGGTCAAATATCATGGCGCGATGGAGCTGCGTCGCCGTGCTAAACTCCATTGGGGCTAGTAACGTCGCGAAATCCCGAATGAAGCACTACCTAGGTAATGATTGGGCTGTGCCTCATGACCCTCTGTATTCTACTCGCGGCTCCGCCGGTGCCGCCCTCTGGGCGGGTTGCCTGCAGCGGGCATAGCGGTAAGGGAAAGAAATCGTTTAGAGGTCGACTTAAAACCGGACTCTGAGCCACGACCTCGAGTGAGAAGAATGAAACCAATCCTAAATATCCTATAGCCTCACGATTATTGGCGTGGTGCGCGACTGCGATAATCAAGACTCTGCGGATCTGATGCGTAGACACTTTCAGGATTAAGCGCTCACGATACCACTTTTGTCACGACCGATTAAGGCGTGGTGGTGCCTTACCGGGCACCTGGTGATACAACATCCAGTGTCGTGGAACATAAAGCGATACAAGACATATTATGAAATATGAAACAATAATCTGAGAAAAACTTGCCTTTCGGCGTATATAGAAATAACAACTTTTACAAAATGAGCAGTTTAATCCTTTTCACACCGCCTTGCAGCGATTACTCTGGACCTACAGAAATGATCGACAACGATGGCGGGGCGGGGCCCGCTATACCCACGAATGTAAACACATGACAACAGGGAATATACCCGATAAGCCTCGGAGAAAGCGGAGCTTTCCCAACAATGACTGTGACCACTAGGCGAGGATCGATGGCGGTGTACCTTTACTGCGGCATGAATCGGCCCGAAGGAGGTCGATCAGCAGTGCAGTATATGAAACAAAAAATAAATATTGTAAATGAAATCATAGTAGTCTATACAAAGCGGGAGACATGTATGATAACCAAACTCTGATTCACCGTAAATAGCGATCGTGTCAAGTCGGGGACTCGCGCCTCAGTCGTCACTCAATTTAACAATGGGTCTCGCGCCGCGCGTCAATCGTGCGTGGAATACCTTCGCCATTGCCGCGATTTATGATATCTGGCGCGAGGAATGAACACGGGTCCCACGCTGTGTCTAATAAAGCGATGCGGGGTAAATGCGAAGGCATGGCGACTACTAACACCAGCGATGCAACAAGGTCATAAGTTGTGTCATGATATACTGTCTGAACCGTCACATGATAAAAGGTGGTCACTCGCCCATGATATCAAATGTGCGCGTCTAGCCACAGAACTCTCGCGACTCGCGTAGGCGGTCGAGATAGGCGCGTGAGGTATAACCCGCGTCGGTAGCTATTCCGGCGTCGTCACGGACTCGCGATCGCGTAGCGCTGAGACGCGTGACCGCGAGCGCAGCTAACACGGAGCTCCGTAGCTCGCGTGGATCCACGGACCCGCGTAGGTATTCTCGAATCATGGTCCCGGACCGCTGAGTCTACCGCGTGGAGGCGACAACCTCGGACACAAGTCAAGGTGAGTGGTACAATACCAGCAACGGTGATAGTCAAACAACTTTAAAAGCGCGATCGAGGAAAACCCGCTTTACACTAACATCACGAATGCTAACACCGTAGCGTCTAACATGTTTACTTCTTAAATCAACAAGAAAGTATTACAAGGCTATCACAAACCAATACAATCAAGTTATTCACACGAGGTACTTTCTACTAACAAGTTGAATTATCTAACCCCAAAGTACTTCTACATTAAATCTTTAAAAGATCTGTTTCTTTCACATAAGTCACCTGATACGTAGTATAAAAATAGAGTATTTGTCATTTTAAGAAAACCAAAACTCTTACCTTTGTAAAATCAAGTAACAACATTATTTTCCAAGCGTCCGAGTTTGCCTAATTTCAAATGTTCACGTTTCTTATTTTAGAAAGGTTTAGTAGTTCATAGTCTTATTCATTTAAGAATATAATTCTCTTTTAAACAATCGGAGAAACATAAGCCTTATATGTGAGTAGGATATTCTTGTTTATAACAATCTTATTACAATGACCATGATCTAGGAAATATCATTTTGTCTCGTCTTAGCACATGCGGATGGAAGTTTCTCTTGGTTTTAATAATACTTAATTATTCAATGCATTTTCCTTTATCAGCAGCTGCGGTGGTTTGTCGATACACATTTACGATTCGAAATCGATAAAACATTTTCCACTTTTAAAAACCAAGTACTCGTTTCTCACGAATGAGGTTTCACAAAATTCATATAATTCATTTAAGTTAAGTCTCTTATCTTACAAGATCAAGTCTCTTAACTTTTAAAATAAATAAATCATTAGTTTTATCTCTCTTGGCCGTTATACCTAACTTCCCGTAAAGCTAGTATAACTCTTAGCTTTAAAACCAAGTATTACTCTTCTTTTAAAAGCAGTTCTTAATTATCTTGAACTCTTCAAGATTATATCATTCGGGCTTAAGTCAAAGACATTGCCGTACAACTACGTTCGATTAATACGTCGTCTGCCGTACTACATAGTTACACACGTATCATGCTAGAAGAGATAGGAAGAGGTTCGCATACCTCGCGGCGATTATCGACTAATAGCAAATCGCTCCACGGCTATAAC
Source organism: Przewalskia tangutica (assembly GCA_029844215.1). Taxonomy (NCBI): domain Eukaryota; kingdom Viridiplantae; phylum Streptophyta; class Magnoliopsida; order Solanales; family Solanaceae; genus Przewalskia; species Przewalskia tangutica. Next base: position 73,381 of record JAQGDG010000541.1, read on the forward strand.
GTGGCTTTGGTCACGCTTCTCAGTAGCACGTCTGCTCGCGAGAACATTCGACCTATCACGGGTTACCTGAGTCTATCGAAGTCTAGACTTCTCGGTAGAATAAATCTAGATGCGAGATCCTGCGGGAAATTGGGCGTACTTACTGCAGTCAAACTACTGAAATCTCTTTATGTCTGATCGCAAGTAATTCTGATTCGATTCGATTCTTGGGCTTAAGTCGAGGACATTGCCGCGACATTAAGTTGATACTATATATAGTATCTTGACTATATATTCTAACATTATGTAATTTCCAATTACAATAGAGGACAAGATAATTACCTCGATAAGCCCGTAATTATCAGGAGTTTAATGTCGATCCTTAGCAAGGTTTAGCTCGACTCAGCGCTCGACCAGCTAAACCACCGAGAAGTTCTAACCAACCACACGATACTCCGACGGACTATGGAAATTTTCCTAGGGTTTCGGTTTTGTTGTGGAAAGTATAATAGTATTTACGGGCTTTTAGTATAGGTATAACCTTAGAATACAACAAGGTATCTGGCTAAGGTAATTTGGGCATTATAACAATACTTTGAGAGTATTTCTACACCTGAGGGGGTATTATCTGAAAGCAACTTGGCTAGGGGTACCCAGCGCTTTACTAGGAGGGGGTGTACCCACTCGGCCAAGCCTCAGGAGAGGGAGGCCTCTTGGCCGAACTCAGCTAAGGAGGGAGAAGATTTAACACTTAGAAACATTTAGGAAAGGATGAAGAATTCATCAAAGGGAGAGGGTATTTATAGCCAAGCCAAGGCCAACCAATGGCCAAGATTGAGCCAAGTGCTACACAAGTGTAGGGCGAGATATGCCCAGTGCCCCAGTCCTACTCGCCCAAAACCCTGCAAATATCTACCGAAATATCTACCACTTGACCTCACGATTAGCCAGTATGCGCGCTTGCCCGCTGATGAGAGGGTGCCAAGTGCGCCCTCTCGTTGGTCCAAAATGTTCAGTCTCTCGGAAAAATCCAAAAATAAGAAAAGACATAGGCGGAATTTTCCGCCCGCAAGTTATGTAAAGCGTTTAGTCAACGACTCTAGCAAGGTGTTGTGCACAAATGCCGTTCGGCGAGCCACTGGCGGGGTGACACGTGTCACCCTCTATTCGCCAAAATAAAACATCTTAGAAAATATCCACAATGGCCAAAATCTAGAAAACAAAGTGGGCCCAAAGCAGTAAATTTCTCGTGGGCCCAGTGACCATTTCTAAAATAAAATTCCATAATTCTCTAATATTCCGGGAAGTCAGAATACCAAATCACGAGAATCAATTCCCGTTAACGAACCTTTTCCTTCAAAAAGCGGAAACTTTTAGTGGAAAAATCGCCTCTTTCTTCGCTTTCCGATCTTTACATCGTATTCAAATGCGTCGTCCTCGCGTACATACCACGGAACTACGGGTATAACACTTAGTACTTGACATATCATGGCCCGCAATCGTCCATTAACCTCTTGCTTTAAGCGTAGAATATCCTAAGTGCCAAGTCAAATTCTACGGAAAATCGAATGACCTCCTTTGTTTTACTAACTTTGCCACCTTTTTCAAGGCGAAATACAATAACCAAACAGCCCCGATTGGCTCGCACAATCTATAAGGTAGTCGATACAAATGAATAACAAACTATTACAGACTATAAGTACAAATTTGGCCACTTAAGTCAATGATACGATTAACAATTTCAATTGATCAAATTGGTAGCATAACAGATATCAAGTCGCGTTTGATTATATAAACCGTAATTTTCAAGTAATTAACATGCGACTATTCTAACAACGATCAAATTGTAATCCAACAACATGGCCTACATTACATTTGGTTCCAAGGCTCTGATCGATCCGTAATCTTATAAACTTGCATATCAACTTCGTACTAGCAACGTAAAGCTAATAACAATATAAATATATAATCTTGTAACACTTTAAAGGACAAGATTATACCTCAACGAATCTTAATCCAACTCGATCGAAGTCGCTCCTTAGTAGTTTAGAACCTCTCCGAGACAACCGATCCGACATTGAGACCATAGAACCATACCAGCAACTTTCCTTGACTCCCGATCCAAAACCTAGAAAGACAACTAGGTTTTAGTTTTGCGACTAACAGTAAACTATCTTTTCCAAGATTTTTCTATTGAGATATGCTTACACTACCCTCAGAACCTTGGTTTAAAGTGTGGAGTTGAATGAGCAAGCGAAATTTTTCTTTCTATGGAGAGTGAACCAGGAAAGCTAAGGCTAGGAGTTCTTCAATTTCTTGTGATATTTGGCTAAGTGTTAAGCCCTCTCTTGCTACTAGTAGTAATATAAAGCACGTTGGAGTCGTGATACAAACATTTGGGTGGCTAGGATAAGCTCTTATTAAATATCAAGCTAATTGTCTCCTTTGACTTAGTCAAAATTATCAAGCTACACTCTTGCAAGACTTAGTCATCGAGACTATGGTCGATGACCATATTGGCCATGCCTATTTCGTCGAGGCATCTTAAGGGGTGACGCGTGTGCCTCCCGTTAAATCCTGATATAACGTTTTTACGACAATTCCATAATTAGATAAAATTTTACAAGCCTCGAATCTTAACAACTGTGAGTTCTTACGTACTATCTTAAAACATGTCCTGTAAATACGGGTGTAACATTCTTCCCCTTAGAAACATTAGATCCCGAATGTTCTTTTGAAGTCAAACTTATAATTAACGACATAGTTTCCTTTCACAACCAACATACCAACAATGCCACACATGGCCCTAATACCGCATACGCATGCGTCATGAGCCCAAAGAGATTATCTTTTAGTACTTCCAACTCATACTAGCATACATACATAACTTCCATACCTATTACGGCCTCGAATCTTTGGAGTAACTCTATAAAACAATATAAGGCCATTTAAACTTCATGACACAGTTCGGTGGAGCAGCGTCCACGAACAGTAAAACAATTAACTAGACTTGGGCCTTGCACCTCGTGACCACATCGCGCCAGGAACTTCTACCAGGTGATCTACATTCCGGGCCATGGGAGACCCGTAACGGGTCCTGCACGACTTCGGCGTCGCCAACTCTTATCCTTGTGCGACTTAAAATCTTATTGCGAGAAAGCCTTATATACCTAAGGTCTCGGCGTTAATCAATATTCTTAGGCTCGCAATTTCCATGCTCCGAGCCTACCTTACGATCCCCGATAAGCGGGTACAAAACTTCTCATAAAACCAAAACCATGTTGTCTCGATCACAACACCCATTACTCATTTCTATGCGGACCTCGTCAAGTACAATTCTCTTAAGCTACTCTGCGGCAATCTATTAACATGACATTCAGTTAGGTTCCTTAACATGGCTTCTTAAGGGTTCACTACCCTGTCGAATGACTCGTCCTTTCGATTATCTCAAATAAAACATAAGATCTTGGCGAGAATTCATTAACTATTCCATACCTTCCGGTATCTGGTTAGTCTTTACGATTCACTGAAATCTAACATCGTTCTAAGCGACACGTCGACCTCATACATAACTCCATATAGATGTATGTCACAATACCAACTATACTACAATCATTACTAACACGGATCACGCGATCCATGAGTCTTTCTGAGTGCTGTTGTCTTTCTCGTGGCTGAACAACATAACTCGTTAGGGAGAAGCGACCACAACAACCTGACTCTGTCGCGAGATCTCGGAGAGAAGAATGGAAACCAATCTTAAATGTCCTGCGACCTCACGATTATAGATGTGGTGCCTGACACACCGATAATCAAGACTCTACTGAACGCAGTGTAGACCTTTCAGAGACTAAGCGCTCTGATACCACTTTTGTCACGACCCGACCCGGGCGCGGGTGCCTACAGGCACCTGTTCAGTATCGTCGAGAGAATAGCGCGAAACATACATGAAACTTATAAAATAAAAATAACGCCAGTTAAACCACGAGGTTGGCGATAAGGCTACGCTTCGCCACTGCAATATACATATACATAACGGCGATTACATCCGCTTTCTTTTTACAAACCGACCAGCGACATGTGACTACGGACCTCTAAGAATTACAAGCTGCGGCGGGGCGGGGCCGCCGTACCACGAATGTACATAAGTCTACCACGTCGAAGCCGTACCAAAAGACAAGCCTCGGAGTGAAAGGGCTTCTTTCCAAAAAGCGAGCAGAGATCCTAGAGCAGGATCGCTGACACGTGTACTATCACTGCGGGCATGAGCGCGGCCGAGAAGTCGATACAGTGCAGAATATGGAGCAAATAAAATGCAATAACCAAATCATATCTGTATAAAAGAATGTCCTTTTAACTCGCGGAACCAATCGTATATTAGCTTAGTTCCTTTCCTTCTTTCGATAAGATTTAACAACATATTCTTACATACTTACTTAAGAGTTTGATCGGCCTTTTTCACATAACTTACATATCTTACATAACATAATCCGGCCGCGCAGTGGGGCTCGGTGTCTTGTGGAATCATATAACATGTCAAGCCCGCTTTGTGGGGCTCGGTGTCTTGTGGAATCATATAACATGTCAGGCCGCTGTGGGGCTCGGTGTCTTAATGGAATCATATAACATATCTGCCGCTTTGTGGGGCTCGGTGTCTTGTGGAATCATATAACATGTCAGGCCGCTGTGGGGCTCGGTGTAGATAGCGTAACGGCTATGTGAAGGCTCGGGGTAATATGGCGTGTCCGGCCTATGTGTAGGCTCGGTGTATCTCATGCGTGTCAGGCCTATTTGTAGGCTCGGTGTATTTCATAATGTAATCCGGCTATTTGTAGGCTCGGTGTATTTCATAACGTGTCAGGCTATTTGTAGGCTCGGTGTGATTTTCCTTACATAACATTTTCAAACCATCTTTTCACTTCTGTAAGTCGTCATATGACTTCCCATAAAGCTATTATAACAACCTTTCATTTTAGAGAACTTAAGACACTTTTATTCTTACAACAATAGGAAAACTAGATCGAAAATACTACGTGCATACATCTTGAAAAGAATCATAGAACTCGCTTTCTTTTAAAGCTCAGTCACATACTCTTTTGGAAGCCATCTTCTTATCTTTTGAAATAAATTAAGAAGCCATACTTTGTAAAATTAAGTCATTTCCACTTATAAAATCAAGGCTTATAGCCTTAACACCTCTTAGCATACACTCAATCAAATCATGTAAACATACTTTAGAAATCAAGTCCATGCTTGAAAAATAAAGTTTCGTAATCCTTTAAAGAAAATCAAAGTTCATAGTCTTAAAACTTCATAACATACATTCTTTAAGTCCATTTACTTATACTTGTAAAATCATGTCATCTCACTTTTAAAACCAATCCCCTTTTCACATATAAATTCAAGTCATTTTCAAACATAAAAATCAACTTACATACTTACTTTAAATAAATCAAGATCATAGTCATTAAATCAAATCTCATAATTTCCTAACCGTCATTTGGCGTCTCGTAAGACTGTAAGGACTTAGGACAATTTAAACATACTCTTAACTTAGATTGACAATGTAAATACTTCTTAACTTCAGAGTAGAAGGAATCTTAAAATGTTATCACATGGATATTTCATACGTAGGATCGTATCAAAGAAAGAAGAGGTTCACATACCTCGCGGCGATTGTCGACAAGTAGCAAAATGCCAAAGTACTTGACCTTGAGCTATTCCATTCTTCAAGTAGGATCGCTAAACTTAGTACTTGAACCTATCATGCCCAATCGTCCGTTAACCTCTTTACTTTAAGCGTAGAATATCCTAAGTGCCAAGTCGCTAAATTCTACGGAAAATCGGACACCTCGCTGTTTTTACTAACTTTGCCACCTTTTTCAGTAGAAATACAATAACCAAATAGCCGATTGGCTCGCACAATCTATAAGGTAGTCGATACAAATGAATAACAAACTATTACAAACTATAAGTACAAATTTGGCCACTTAAGTCAACAATACCAATTCTTAACCAATTTCGATTCAATCAAATTGGTAGCATAACAAGATATCAAGTCGCGTTTGATTATATAAGCCGTAATTTTCAAGTAATTAACATGCGACTATTCTAACAACGATCAAATTGTAATCGACTTAACATGGCCTACATTACATTTCGGTTCCAAGGCTACAATCAATCCATAATCATATAAACTACTGCATATCAACTTACTACTGTAGCGTAAAGCTAATAACAACAATATAAATATATAATCTTGTAACACTTTAAGGACAAGATTATACCTCAACGAATCTTAATCCAACTCCAATCGAAGTCGCTCCTTAGTAGTTTAGAACCTCTCGAAGACAACGATCCGACATTGAGACCGCCCAGAACCATACCAATGACTTTCCTTGACTCCCGATCCAAAACCTAGAAAGACAACTAGGTTTTAGTTTCTGACTAACAGTAAACTATCTTTTCCAAGATTTTTCTATTGAGATATGCTTACACTACCCTCAGAACCTTGGTTTAAAGTGTGGAGTTGAATGAGCAAGCGAAAATTTTCTTTCTATGGAGAGTGAACCAGAGAGCTAAGGCTAGGAGTTCTTCAATTTCTTGTGATATTTGGCTAAGTGTTAAGCCTCTCTTGCTACTAGTAGTAATATAAAGCACATTGGAGGGTCGTGATACAAACATTTGGGTGGCTAGGATAAGCTCTTATTAAATATCAAGCTAATTGTCTCCTTTGACTTGGTCAAAATTATCAAGCTACACTACTTGCAAGACTTAGTCATCAGACTATGGTCAATGACCATATTGGCCATGCCTATTTCGTCGAGGCATCTTAAGGGGGTGACGCGTGTCCTCCCGTTAAATCCTAATATAACGTTTTTAGACAATTCCATAATTAGATAAAATTTTACAAGCCTCGAATCTTAACAACTTGTGAGTTCATACGTACTATCTTAAAACATGTCCTGTAAATACGGGGTGTAACAGATAGTACCCCTAGAGGTAGGAGTACTTTGATTAGCAAGGTGAAAAGTTAAGAATGTAGACAAGAATGGTAATTGAAATAAGACTATAGTTGTGTAGAGTTCACAAGTTGTAGTTACCCCATAATAAGTGTAAAGACCGATAGGGAAGGATGTACAGTAGCAATACTTTGGCTTATGTGAAGAACCTCTAGTGGATGGGAGGATAGAGTGAGAAGCACCTTGAGATAAGAGAAAGATTTATTTCAAACTAAGAATGAGAAGTTAAGTGTGACGATGGGTCGGGTTATGGACTCCTTTCGAGTCAATCGATAGTATGGAATGGGGTGATGTTAGTTGGTAATAGTCCCGCTATGTGATAGGGTCGGGGATGAGGCCCAGTCTAGTTGATCGTTATGCGAGTTCGTGGATGCGTTCGGGAATCAGTCGTGGGGCCAGAAAGAGCCTTAACGGAATGTATGTAGCATAATGGCCAAGTTTGGATAGTAAATCAGGATTGGGAACAAGAAACAATATTGAGATTTTTGTACGTATGTTATGTGGTGGCCATGTGTGGCATCGTTGGTCTTGTGCGGTTTTGATTGATAGGCATAGTATAGAGTTTATGCCGGAGTTTGTATAGCTTGGCAACCGACTAGGAACATTCGGGGACGAATGTTTCTAAGGAAGAATGTTACACCAGTAAGTCGAACATGTATAAGAGAATATGCGTAAGGAATCAAGACTTGGAAATTGAGTACGAAAGGAAGAATGGTTTTTAAATGGAAAATCTTAGAAACAGGAAAGAAAAAATGTTAGTTGAGGAGAATTAGATTCTCAAAATGTATTATTTGAGGAATATGGGACTTTTAACATTATGGAAATTTATTTTTACGGTTTGGTCACGTGGGGCCCACTTGAGAATTTCGTTTTGTGGGGCCATGAGATTCTGAAATTTTATGGGACGAATGAGAGGCGTCGTGGCACCCCACATATGGTCTTGGGCGAATTATAGGAAGGGTAAAATGGTCATTGACCATCTTGGAAGATAAGTCTTGCAAGCTTGAGATTGTTGACGAGTCGACTTGTCGGCAATTTATTTAATTAATGATCCTCATCCAAGCCACACATTTGTTGTAATCTAAGCCCTCGATGTGTTTTAAATACTACACTAGTAGAAAGACAAGGTCTTCCAACACTTAGAAAAATCACAACATTCTTGTTCTTGTAGACATGCTCTGCGGCTTAGTGCACATCTCCGCATGAAATATTTGTAGTTTTGATCCATTGTTCCACAGACTTAAACCCAATGTCCCTAAGGGTATTGTAAGGATATCTCGATAGAAAGATTTGGAAAAACGGCGTTTTTCGTATTAGTCGCAATGGCGGAAACTTTAGGAGTTCTTGACTTTGAAGTTGGGACTTGAAGATGAGTTAAATGTCATGAGCTAGGAGTGCTTGGGCGGTTGGAGCGTAAGGAAAGGAGCTAAGAATTTGCTAAGGGCGACTTTGAATCTTGGAAATTTTAAGGGCTTATAAAGGTATAATCTTGTCGTTTTAGTAATTAAGGTTTACTTATTGTTGTAGCTATGGATATTATGGCGTGAGATGTTTAGTATGAAGTTTGATACGTATATTGGCTATTGGAACCTAATCAGAAAACTAGCATGTTAGCCTTAAGATTACAATTCAAGTTGATTATTAGTTTAAGTAAATCGCATGTTGTATAAAGAAGGAAATTGTAGTTGTTGAAGTTGTTTATGACTATATAACATGTTAGACCTTAGAACTTGGAATTGGAAAAGGATTGGAAAAGACTTTGAATTGTTGGATATGTTGTTCAGAGAATGGCTTGACTATGGAAGTACTTCTTATTAATTGTGGGCGGAATTTTACGTATTGTAAGGCGTGTAATCCCGCTGTTTGGTTGTTGTTTGAGCCTTAAATGTGGCGTGTTGGTTGTGTATTCGGCCTTGAAAAGGTGGCAAAGTGAGTAGAAACAAAGGAAGTCTTTGCCACGATTTTCCGTAGAATTAGAGGCCGTATACTTAGTATTATTCTCGTTTGAGACTAGAAGTTGATAGTCTTGTTGTGACCATTATAGGTTGACAACTTCTATGCGGCGTATTCGGCAGCTTGTGGATTTAGGTGAAAGGTATGTGAACTATCTCCTCTTACAGCATGATTCCTTAAGATAAAGAAAGTATGTCTACTCGTAAATGTTATACCGTATTTCCGGAGTATGCGTGAGGCGTGCGTGCAAAGTTTAAGCCTTAAAGTAGACTAAGGGACGAAATTTTGTGCCAACTAGCGAAAGAATCGTTTTTCAGGCAAGCGTTTTCCGGACTTTGCGAAGGGAAAATTACGGCTATGTCGTTTATTATTTTGCGGATTTTTAGAGGCGAAATATTTTGGACCAAGAGGGTGACACTTGTCACGCCAGTGGGCGACAAGTGAGGCTCTGGGCGCGTTTTGTGCCTTTTCTTTAGTCAAGGAGTTGGTAGGATATTTTGGTGGTCGATGGATAAGGTGCACTTGCCCAAATCTTGACCTACACTTGCCACCACTTGTCTTAATCTTGGCCATTGATTGGCCTATAAATACCATAGTTGAAGACTTATTTCATCCACACTTGAGCAATTTCCAAGTCTAGAAATCCTCTCCCTCCTCTTAAGTTTTCGTCCAAAGCCACTCCTTGAGAAGGCCCTTGGCGAAGTATACCCACTTGCCTAGTTGTTCTCGTAAAATACACCCCCTTGGTAGAAAAGTATTCTCAGTATTGTTACTATTCCCAAATACTTTAGCCCAAATACTTTAGCCCAAATACCTTGTAGTACTTTCCAAAGTTACCTCTATCGTGAGCAGGAAATACTACTATATTCATAAGTCACAGCGAAACCCTAAGGAAATCTTCATAGCGGGTTGAAGTATTAAGAAGAAGTTGCGTAGAACTTCTAAGGGTTGTTTGGAGGCGGGTTGGGCGCCGGAGTAGGAGCTAAGCGTTGCTCGGGATCGGCGTTAACTTGGATAATTTTGGGTTTATCGAGGTAAATAATCCTATCCTTCTAGTGTAATTGGAAATTACATCTTTGTAGTATAGAAATGAATATAAGATACATAGAAGGATATTTGAGAAGAGAATTGAAGCTGTAATAGAAGGATATTCTGAGAAAGAATTAAGCGAAATCACATCAGAAGGATATTAAAGAATAAGTGACTGTACTTACATGGGAATTGTATTTACACTAGACTTGTGTAGTTTGTGGGTGGGAAGTGTTGTCAATTTTCCGTAGAACAAGGAATCTGTATCTAGAAGTATTCTCTGAGTAGTCTAGGCGCTAATAGACTTGTATGACCGTTATAGGTTGAAATCTGCGAGTAAGCGTATTCTACTCGAAGGGTGGAAAAGGCTAGCGAGGATTCTGATGCTTTGGAGCTATTTGCTAATAGTCGATAATCGTCGCGAGGTATGTGATTCTTCCTATATTCTTGAGCATGATATTTTAAAAGTATATATATATATATATATATAGTGCGATGAGCGTCGTGTGTTAAGCTGAGCGTAGTTTCTGGCGATGTCTTTTGACTTAAGCACTGAATAATAAGAATCTTGAAGTATTTCAAAAGAATTAGAACCGTTTTGAAAGAAGAGTAATACTTGGTTTTGAAAGCTTAAGTTATACTAGCTTTATGGGAAGTTAGGTATAACGACTTAAGAGAGATAAAAGGCAGTTGACTTAATTAAATTGATTTTAAAGTCATTAAAGTGTGAAACCTCATTCGTGAGTAATGAGTACTTGGTTTTTAAAAGGAATAATGTTTTACTGATTTCGGAAATCAGAATAAGTATCGAACAAACCACATCAGCGCTAATAAAGGGAAATGTATTGACTAATAAAGTATTATTAAAACCAGTAGAAACCACCATCTGCATAGAAGCTAAGATGAGACAAAATGATATTACATTTCCTAGATCATGGCTTCTTTAATAAGATTGTTATAAACAAGAATAACCTACTCACACATAAGGCATATATTACTCAGTTGTTTTAAAAGAGAATCATGTTATTAAAATGATTAAGATTATGAACTATGAAATCTTTCGAATAAAAGACGTGAATAATTGAAATTAGGCAAACTTGAACTTTTGAAAAAGAATGTTGTTACTTGACTTTAAGAAGGAAAGTGTGTTGGTTTAAAAAGGAGGGCCTAATATTGCCTTAGTTGATTTAAAAGGAAAACATGGTATTATCTTGTCATCTCAAAGAAGCGTTTAAATGTTATGACCACACGACACGCGTTCATGAGATGGGCCAGGAATGTATTTCGATCGACACGCGTTCGTAGGATGAGCAGGAATGTATTCCATCAGATTTTTATCGAGTCCCATGAGATGGGCGAGACATGTGCGATTTCTATCGAGTCCCGTGAGATGGGCGAGACATGTGCGATTTCTATCGAGTCCCGTGAGATGGGCGAGACATGTGCGATTCTATCGAGTCCCGTGAGATGGGTAGAGACATGTATTCCACGATTCCACCTCGAGTCCATGAGATGGGCCGAGACATGTTACACGTATCACTAACTTATACCTGGGCTGGCGGTGAGGAAGGAGTTCACGGGCATGAGGATGACTTTGAGGCGTGAGTCACGACTTGACATGGCTTTTATGAGCGTAGTTTTGTTATCATATGTGTCTTTTGTTTTATATAGACTATTATGATTTCATTTTCGATATTTTTGATTTCACATACTTGGTACTGTTATCTTGACCTCCTTGAGGCTGCGTTCATCTGTGAGTAGAGGTACACGGTTGTTGATCCTCGCTCATAGGATCCGGATTCGCATATTGGAAGCTCCGTTTCTCAGGAGGCTTATCTTTTGGTATGTTTCCACGAGTTGTAGGTTACGTACATTCGAGGGTATGGCGAACCTGTCATCGTAGAGTGTTGTTACATTCTTAGAAGTACATGTAATGCTTGTTGTGGGCAGGGTTTGTAAAAGGGATGTAATTGTTCAAATTTCTGTATATATACAAGAAGGCAACCGTTTTGGTTGGCCTATTTTATTATCTTATCTCTTGTTTCATATCTGTATGTTTTATATTCCGCTGATTTCTCTGATGTATGACTACTTGGGTGCCCGGGTAAGGCACGATCCGCGAGCCGAGCAGTCGTGACAAAAGTGGTATCGAAGCGATTAATCCTCGGAAAGTGTCTGAGCCGTGTCTAGTAGAGTCTTGATTATCGGTGTGTTGTGCACCACATCTATAATCAAGAAAGTGCGAACATTTAGGATTAGTTTCCATTCTTCTCATTACGAGATCGTGCCTTAGAGGCATGTTATAAGTTGGACCCCTCGGCGTATTTCGTTTTTACGATTATGCCTCGCGCAGAAGCAGGGCGGATAGGCAAGGCACCGAGGAGCTGCTAGTAGGATCTGAGAAATGCGAAGCGCGAGCCGGACATTACGAGATAGAGCTTGAGGCAGCGAGTTTTGCGGCCTTGACCCAGCGAGTTTAGAGCGCGGCGATGGCTGCTGAGACCTGATACACGAGCCTCGGTCCGCGGCTGGAAGGCGGAGAGATGGGTTACAAGGAGATGGCGATTATTGGCGAGGATAGTGGCAAGAGCATGAGATAATTTGGATCTGTGATCCAGTTCGATAGTACCCATGGTTCACGAATCGGATAGTTTGAGGCTCACGGGACTTTACGAGTTGTAGCCTTGAGTTCTGGTCGAGGCACGAGATGATCGCGAGTTCATTCGGCGATTCTGACGGATCGTGAGTGATCGAGGCCGGAGGCCGAGTCGGTGGTCTTAGGTTCGCGTCAGTGCGTAATCTGCGATCGGCCCGTTTTGATTCGTGGGAGCTGTCGGGAAGTATGCACTTCCGGCCGTATGGAGCGAGTTCTCGGTGTATTTCTTGCACATTTCTTGCCTCGCGGATGAAGAAGGGCTCGGGTAAGCGATTTTTGGCGTTAGCGGCCGGCGTCTGGTTGGAGTACAATATGAGTTTGACTCGTGCTCGATGCGTCCCGCATTGGTGCCCGGCATGGAGGCGAGTGCGCGGCTACGTCCGCCGGGCTCGATGACTACTTAGCGAGCTTGTTGGTGTAGCTCTTGCCGGGCATGGACATTGCCCGCATCTGAGCTTATGCACTTGGATGTGAGGAGGCGGAAGGTCGCGGAATGGCCGAGATCGGCGAGAAGAGGGCGAGGCAGCGAGGTCGCTGGTAACTTCGGCGGACGCCTCGGCCAGCTGATTATGTACCTCGCCCGATGCAGTGGTCCTCCGCGCCTTGGGGCGTTCGGGGTATTCGGGGCTGATGAGCTCGGGGCTTACGGCTCACGGTATACATGGGTTCCGGCCGGTCGGGTTCATGCTTTCCTCGGTGTGCGCGATGCGGCAGCGTCGTCGGAGTGTCGTCTTGCTGCGGTGCTTGTTTCACTGCGGCGTCGAGGCCGTGTGGCGTGGGGTATCTAAAAGAAGGGATCTGGTAGAATGACACAACCTGCAGGGTCGATGGCGGGATCATCGCCTTACTGACTATGCGCCTGCGGCGGCCTATGATTAGAGTGGGCGGATAGTGCGGTATATTCTTACCCTCTAGAGACTAGTATGCGTAGATGATATGAGGAAGTGCTAAGTATTATGTTCAGATAACATTATGTTAAAATTGTGTTTAGAAAACATGGTTAAGGGTAAGTTTGGGGACAGGGAAAAGTGTGAGCCTTAGAGTTTTATACGTAGAAACCTTAGATGCGAGGCCATCTTGAGTAAAAGATTTATGTTTGTGTTGACCTTTATCAGAGTGCATAGTATACGTGGGATATATTTGCGTGATAAGTCCCTGAGTGGTATAAAATGAGAGGGTAGTCGAGCTAAGAAGACCACTAGGTTTTCGTGACTTGATTTGTGAGATTGTTAGGATCGGGAACAAGTGTTTGGCACGATAGCGGGTCGGGTTGAGGACCGTTAGCGGGTCGACCAGCGACCTGTTTGTGGTGGGGTCGGTTCGAGGTGGTCACTTGGTGGTAGGTCACGAGGGTGCTAGGCGAGTTTAGGTAACCATCGTATGAGTTCGTGGATATGTTCGACTAGAATCGGTTCGGGAGGGTCGGGAATGGCCTTAAAGGAATTTGAGGCTAGTAAGGTGACCAAGTTTGGGGGTAGTGACTCCGGAGATTTTGGAAACAGAAGCGATGACTGAGGTATGGTCCGTATACTAGAAAGAGTTCAAGTGTTAGAAGAATCTGACGAGTAAGGAAAGAAGTGAACATGTGCTAAGAAAATAGAAATGATCATTTTGTTGTGAAGAAAAGGTCACGAAGAGGATATCTTTTAGACCCGAGGGTGGAAGCTTTTGTGATGTAGGAATGATTCCTCGTTGACTTGGGTTAAGTATTTGCTTGCGTGTGTTATTTTGTGGCGGTGTGGCATTGGCGACTTGTTATGAGGAACTTTATCGTTATACGTCTTGAGAAGGAACATTCGGAATGAATGTTTCTAAGGAGGAGAATGTTATACCAGTATTTCAGTATATGCGTGAGCGTGCGTGCAAAGTTTAAGCCTTAAAGTAGACTAAGGGGCGAAATTTTGTGCACAACTAAGCGAAAAGAATCATTTTCGGCGAAGCGTTTTCGGACTTTGCGAAGGAAAATTACGGCTATGTCATTTATTATTTTGCGGATTTTTCGAGAGGCGAAATATTTTGGACCAGCGAGAGGGTGACACTAGTGGGCGGCAAATTGAGGCTCTTGGCACGTTTTTGTGCCTTTTCTTTAGTCGAGAGTTGGTAGGATATTTTGGTGGTAGATGGATAAGGTACACTTGCCCAAATCTTGACCTACACTTGCCCACCACTTGTCTTAATCTTGGCCATTGATTGGCCTATAAATACCCATTAGTTGAAGACTTATTTCATCACACTTGAGCAATTTCCAAGTCTTGAAATCCTCTCCCTCCTCTTAAGTTTCGTCCAAGCCACCCTCCCCTTGAAGGCCGCGGCGAGTATACCCACTGCTAGTTGTTCTCATAAAATACACCCCCACTGTCACGACCGAGCGGGGCCGTGGTGGTGCCTTACCGGGCACCTAGTGATACAACATCGAGAGAAAATCGCGGAAATAAAAACATGAACATGAAACAAGAGATATGATAAAAAAGCAGGCCACCAAAGCGGTTGCCTTTGCGCATATATCTGAGAATCTGAGCAGTTACATCGCTTTTACACACTTGCGGATTACTGGACCTGCAAGAAAGTGACAACAACTATGGCCAGACGGGGCCGTCATACCACAATGTACAAGAACCTCGGACTCGGGTAACATACCACAGATAAGCCTCGGGGAGAAGCGGGGCTTCGTCTGTTGACTGTGATCCTATGGCGAGGATCCTGGCCGATGTACCTCTACTGCGGCATGAGCAGCCCCGAAGGAAGTCGGTACAACGGTACCAAGTATGTGGCCCGAAATCGTAAATGAAATCATGGCCGATCTATATAAAGCAGGAGGCGTGTATGATAACAAACTACGGTTTACAACATAAAAGTAGTCGTATCAGTCGGTGACTCGCGCCGCGAAGTCATCCCTCGTGCGGTGGAACTCCTTCCTCAGCTGCCGGTAGTCTAGGTATAAATCGTATGATCGTATAACATGTCTCGGCCCATCCCATGGGACTCGAGGTGGAATGCGTGTGGAATACGTGTCTCGGCCCATCTCGTGGGACTCGATGGGAATCGTATGGAATACGTGTCTCGGCCCGTCTCATAGGACTCGATAGGAATCGTATGGAATACATGTCTCGGCCCGTCTCATGGGACTCGATGGGAATCATTATGGAATACATGTCTCGGCCCGTCGTGGGACTCGATGGGAATCGTATGGAATACATGTCTCGGCCCGTCTCGTGGGACTCGATAGGAATCGTATGGAATCGTGTCTCGACCCGTCTCGTGGGACTCGATAGAATCGTATGGAATCGTGTCTCGGCCCGTCTCATGGGACTCGATAGAATCGTATGGAATACATGTCTCGGCCCGTCTCGTGGGACTCGATAGAATCGTATGGAATCGTGTCTCGACCCGTCTCGTGGGACTCGATGGGAATCGTATGGAATACGTGTCTCGGCCCGTCTCATGGGACTCGATAGGAATCGTATGGAATACATGTCTCGGCCCGTCTCATGGGACTCGATAGGAATCGTTCACAACCAATCGATCGGCCCTCCATTGAGGCGGCGGTATAAATCTGATGCTTGCACAACAAGGCTATCACCATGACATAGGCAAGTTACCACTGACTCGAGGTACTTTCATTTTATGTCAAAGTCGGGTTTTAACCCCAAAGTACTACATACGTTAAATTCTTTTAAAGATCCATTTCTTTTACAAAGGTCACCCGATACGTAGTATTAACATAGAGTGACTAACGTTTACAAGTAAACCAAAACACTTTCCTTATTAAAAATCAAGTAACAGCGATTCTTTTCCAAAAGTTCAAGTTTGCCTAATTTCAAATGCTCAAGTCTCTTATTTTGAAAGATTCCATAGATTATAGTCTTAATCATAACGTAATCTCCTTTTAAAACAATTGAGTAACATATGCCTTATGTATGAGTAGCTTGTTATTGTTTATAACCATCTCATTAAGCGACCATGATCTAGGAAATGTAATACAATTTTGTCTTATCTTAGCTTATGCGGATGGAGGTTTCTCTTGGTTTTAATATAATTAATTAGTCAATACATTTCCTTTATTAGCTTTTGCAATGGTTTGTTCGATACTTATTCTCATTTCGAAATCGATAAAACATTATTCTTTAAAGCCAGTACTCATTACTCACGAATGAGGTTTCACAACTTTTAAACAAAATTCATAGTCTTAACATTTCATAAAGCGTCATTTAAAAGTTAAGTCTCTTATCTTTTAAGATCAAGTCTCTTAACTTCTAAAATCAATAAACCATTCTTTTACCTACATAAAGTCGTTATAACTAACTTCCCATAAAGCTATTATAACACCTTATGTTTTAAACCAACAAAACTCGTTTAGCTTTGCGTCGTCTACCGTGCTACATAGTTCACAACAATCGTACTAGAAAAGATAGGAAGAGGTTCACATACCTCGCGGCGATTATCGACAAATAGCAAAGCGCTCCAAGTACTTGACGTCGGCTACTCGGCTTAAGCCAAGTAGATCGCCACACGTAGTACTCCACTCCTAAAATGGTCATAGTACTTCTATCAAACCTTTCTTACCATTGAAGACTTATACCGATAAAAGCCCTCACAATTCTACGGAAAATTGATGACTTCCCCGTTTTACTCCTTTTCCATCTTTCTCCAAGGCGAATAACGTAATTATATGCCATATATAAGGCGTAATAATTAAACAACATAAAGAAGGGATTACACGCCCAAGCGATAGCAGCGGTTTACTATCACGCCATAACAACAATAAGTAAAAGAAGGGGATTACGCCATGGCCGTGCGCGGTTTACTATCACGCCTTCATAACAATACAATAATTAAAAAGGGATCCTGCGCCCAAGCGGCAGCGATTGAACAATCTTCCCTTAATGAAATGTAAATCTGGTCAATGTAAATACGATCCAAAGTAAATCTGATCCAAAGTAAATCTGATCCTTAAGTTGGGGTCATTGACTTTGTCCATTTACTTATCCAATTACTTCATTAGTCATCAACATATTCCGTCTTAATATAAGTTATAGTTATGTTAAATACATCTTCACAAGTAAGGTACATTTGATCGTTGGATCGTTTTTTTACGATTTTGTGGCTTTCTTGCCAATTTCCATTTTAGCAACCATGAAGATCAAGTCGCTTCCAAAATTTACTCCATATATTATTGGTGCTTACGTTCGGGAAGTCTGCGGCGTCGCCCGGCCCAGTGAGTTTAACCCGGCAACGATTCCTCTGCGGCCATGATGTATGAGCCTTGATTCCGCGGCCAGGGAACAAAGAATATGGATTAAAAGGAATGGACTGTTACTAAGTAGGATTTTAGCAACCGCGAATATAGAGTGCGGATATATCACGGTCTTGATGACTATCTAAAGAAAGGATGTGCAAGTAGCTCTTGATCGAGCTTGAGCATGGCACGTGTGCGGGCTTATGCGCGGCCAGAAAGCGTAAGGATCAGCGGGTTAACCAAAATCAGCGAGAAGAGGGCGGATCGCGAAGTCCTTTGGTAACTTCGGCGAATCGCCTCGGTGTGACTGGATATGCGCCTCGCGAGCAGTGGTCCTCCACGAGTTCGGGCGTTGAGTATCTGGAGTTGGTGAGCTCGGGGCTTGGTTTGCGAATACAACTGTTATACCGTATTTCAAAGTATATGCGTAGGGCGTGCGTAGAAAAATTTGAACTTTAAAGTTGGCTTGGGCGATTTATTTTGTGCACAACACGGTTAGAGTCGTTTTTGGCGAAGCGTTTTACTAAACTTGCGAAGGGTAAATTACGGCTATGTCATTTCTAATATTTGCGGATTTTTAGAGAGGCGAAACATTTTGGACCAACAAGAGGCGACAGCACCACTCGTTGGTGGACTTAAGGGGTGGCTTTTGGGCGATTTTGGTGAGTGGAGTTGGTAGGATATTTGTGAGTTAGATGGATAAGGTGGGACCCACACACTTGTCCAAATCTTGACCTTACACTTGCCTTGCACTTGGCATGATCTTGGCCGTTGGTTGGCCTTTGCTTGACCTATAAATACCCTCCCTTTGAAGACTTCGTCCGTTCTATAAATCTCCAAGTCTTGAAATTCCCTCCCCTCTCTAGTAGTGTTCTCGTCCTCCCCCTTGTGAGGCCTTAGCCGAGCGCACCCCTCCCCTTGGCCGAGTACCCCCACTCTGAGTGGGGTTGGTAGAGGTATACACCACTTGTGGTGTTTTCTCGTATAAATACCACTATCTTGGTAGAAATACTCTCCATAGTATTGTTACTATACCCAAATTACTTTAGCCCAAATACCTTGTAGTATTCCAAAGATACCTCTTTCGTAGAGCAGGAAATACTACCTTATGTCCTTTGTGTCTCAAGCCGAAACCACTAAGGAAAACCGTAAGTCGGTTGAAGTGTTAAGTAGAAGTTGCGTAGAACTTCTAAGGGTTGTTGGAGCGGGTTGGGCGCCGCGGAGTAGGAGCTAAACCTTGCTCAGGAGCGACATTAAACTTGGATAATTTTGGGCTTATCGAGGTAAATATCTTGTCCCCCTATTGTAATTGGAAATTACATGATTGTTAGAATATATAGTTGAAGTATACTATATATAGAATGAATATTGAATAGTACTGAACGTAGTTTTTCGGCAATGTCTTTTGACTTAAGCCTGAATTTAAAGAAAGAGAACTAAACTGTAATTACATGTCACGACCCGTTCCGGGGCCCGTGACTGGTGCCTTACCCGGGCACCCAAGTAGTCATACATCAGAGAAAATCAGCGGAATATAAAACAAGACATGAATCAATGAAAATTTAGACACAGTTTATATGAGAAAAAAGTCGCCTTTCGGCATAATATATATAAACCAAGTTTTGCAGTTACATCCCAATGTACAATAGGACTACAGAACTCTAAAGAAGTAAACCACTATGGCGGGACAGGGCGCCATACCTGAATAATGCAAAACTATCTACAATACGGGGAGATCATACCCAAAGTAGAGCCTCGGAGAAGATGGAGCTCACGACACCAGCATAAAAGATCCTAAGGATGCGGATCTAGCACTGATTGCCCACTGCGGCATGAGCGGCCCGAAGGAGGTCGATGCAATTACTAAGTATGTGAAGCGTAAAGTACTTAAATGAAATCATATCACTTTAAAAACCAATTTTACAAATATGCGAAGCAACAAATGTAACCTCGCATAGTGCGCATCATAACAAGAACAATAGGTAAGCGCAGCGAGGTCTTTTCTAGGCTGCGAATGATCGAGCGAGGCCACTCGCCCATATTATCGTGCAAGCCTAATCACTGAACTCCGTAGTCGCGTAGGCCCTTCGCGTAGGCGCGTGAGGTATAACCGCGTCGGTAGCTACTCCTCGGCGTCGTCACGGACTCGTTGTCGCGTAGCGCATAGACGCGTGAGGCATAACCCGCATACTAACACGGAACTCGTAGCTCGCGTGGGCCCTGGACCCGCGTGAGGTATTCTCGAATCATGGTCCCGGACGCTGAGTCTACCGCGTCGGAGGCTTAACCCGGTATCGTCTCGAGAGGTGAGTGATATAGTACTAACACAACGAACATAGTTTAAACAACATAAGCATAAGTAAAGTGACCTCTTTACACAAAGCGTTACAAGATACTAACACATAGCATCACAATATGTCTACTCGCCAAAAACCATGTTATTATACCTTTCGAAATCAATACAAGTCTTTTATAAACACGTAAGTAAGCTGTTCCTTTTTATAAAACTTAAGCCGTTATACTTAACTTCCCGTAAAGCTAGTATAACCCATAAGCTTCTTGTTTTAAAAACTACTATTCTTCTTCTTTCAAACCTGTGTTATAATTATTTTGAAAGACTTTTTAAGATCTTTATTATTTAGGCTTAAGTCGCAAGACATTGCCATAAGTATTATTCAGGCTTAAGTCAAAAGACATTGCGTAGTTATTATTCGATTAACACGTGCGTCTAGTACTATATATATATTTTAAAATATCATGCTTTAGGAAGAATCACATGCATACCGTGAAAACCTCATGAGTTGAATATGTCGTGCGAAGAGAATCGACTATAATAGTCACGACATCTATCAAAGTCTAGACTACTACGAAGGTCATTCTAAGCGGAGGGTTCACAATTCTACGGAAAGTCGGGCAACACTTCCCTGCAGGTGAGCTATATAAGTCTCTTTGTGAAAGCATCTATGTAAGTATAGTTCAATTATTCTTCTTTTATACCCTTACTTTGTGATAGCAGATTCAATTCTATTACGTAATATTCTTAGTATTTATACTTATTCTTATACTTCTACGGTATGTATTCTCTAATTACAAAGGAAGGATAAGTTTATTTACCTCAGTAAGCCCAATAATATCCTAGATAAAAGTCGCTGAGCGAGGTTTAGCTCACAAGTTATGCGCTCAGATAGCTCGAGAACCCTTAGAAGTTCTTCACAACTTCTACTAAGTACTAAAGGATTTGGGCTAGGGTATTTTGGGCATTATAACAATACTAGAAGGCAACTTTTCTACCAAGGGAGGGGGGGTAGATTTCGGCTAGGCTAGGGGGGGGATAGCCTCGGCTAAGCTTCTCCAAAGGGAGGGAAGGTGTTTGGACGAAAAGGCTTTAAGGGAGTGGAAAGGATTTTCAAGACTTGGAAAGGAATTTATGGATGAAGAACTCTTCATCTTAAGGGGGGTATTTATAGGTCAAGACATGGCCAACCAATGGCCAAGATTTAGCCAAGTGCTAGGCAAGTGTAAGGTCAAGATTAGGGCAAGTGTACCTAGCCAACTTGCACACAAAATATCCTACCAACTACTTGACAAAATTGGCTCTCCAATTGGTCCGATTAGCCATACAAGTCCGTCAATTGGAGGGTGACAAGTGTAAGCCCTCCCGTTGATCCAAAATGTTTCGTCTCTCGGAAAAATCCGCAAAAATTAGAAATGGCATAGCGGAATTTATCCTACGAGTTGTGTAAAGCGTTTAGTCGGAAAGCGATTCTTTTAGTGAGTTGTGCCCAGTATTTTCGTCGAGCCTAACTTTAAGGCCAAACTTTTGTGCGTCGTCCTCGCGTACATACTCGGAAATACGGGGTATAACATTCTCCCTCGCCAGAAACATTCGTCGAATGTTCCTTCCCAAACGATTAACGATAAAGCTTAGCGATTGCAAATGCCACACGGCGCGAGAACAACACTTGGCATAGCGATAACGAAAATTTACAAGTAGGAAAGTGAATTACGGAGGTGTGGGAATAGGTGAGGATACCTGCGCCTTATGTCCTCGCCGACTTCCCGTCATCTCTCCACGAGCTCGTTCGCCCGCAGAACTTTGGCGGAAGCCCGTCCTTGGTCGCGAGCGCCTAACACGGCGATCGATTATCGCTATGGGAATCTCCTCATCGATAACCCTCGGTCACACGGGCGTCGTCAATCGGGTGTACCTAGATGGATCCCGATACGTCTCGCCGGCGTAAAGCGTGAAACACGGATGCACGCCTCGGATCGGACGGCGAGATCGGCTCGTGAACCTTGCCTACCACCTGCGGACTATCGGTCGGCCCGATGTACCTTGGGTGAGTTTCCTTCTTCCGAATCTCATCATACCGCCGTGGGTGGCGCGCCGAGAAAACCCAATCATCGACCTCGAACTCGGATCTGGCGGCGGTGATCTGCGTATGACTCTGTCGACTACGGTGTCGGCAACGCTCTGGATAAGCTTCGCCTTATCCAGCACTGTGCAAATCTGGTCCCATAGCGCACCTCGCCCGCATCGAACGGCTATGGCGTCGCACTTCCACCCGTACAAGGCCTCGTATGGCGCCGTCGAATCTTTGGGTGGTAGCTATTATTATCTGTGAAACTCAGCTAGAGGCAAATGATCCTCCGGCTACCCGAAGTCAATAACATAGGCTCGTGACATATCCTCGAGTGCGGATAGTGCGCTCTGCTGTCCGTGCATGCGTGGATGAAATCGATGCTCGGGCTCGCTGCGTCCTAAACCCCTCTGGAAAGACCTCCGAAGTTAGCGTAAAGCCCGGGCTCCTCGATGCGATATGATCGAAATAGGGACTCATGCGATCGGCGATCTCTCGGATGTAAAGTCGGCGTAATCCTCGGTAGAAAAAGTCGATCTGCGGGAAGAAAGTGGGCTGATTTACGTCGACTGTCGGCGATAACCCGTATAGAATCATGTCTCCTGCGAGTGCGAGGTAATCACGTGATAAAATCCATGTTGATCACCTCCACTTCGGTCGGGATCTCTAAATGCGTAACAAACCACGGGCCTGCGGTGCTCTGCCTTCGCTGCGGCAACCACGGGCGCTAAGCTACGAACTGCTGCAGCGTCCTCTTGAAGCCGTCCGCGATACGGATCTAAGGTGGTGGTACATCTTGATCGACCCGGATGGATAGAATGTAGCGCGTGTGCTTCCCGAGAACCTGCTGAAGTCACGAAACATCACGGAACACACCTGACGCCCTCGAACCTTAGCACCCAGTGGTGCTGCCTCAGACCGCTTTCCCTGCGAAGGCGTATCGCGATAGCGTGTCGAGCTGGATCCTCAGCTGTTGCCTCTTCCTCGCCGGCGATGGAAGACTGGCAGCCTCGCGAACTAACCCGCTGCTATCGAGAATCAATCAAGCGGACACGAGGCTCGCTGGCGATGCAAATCACGAACCATGCCCCTCCTCTCTGTTTGCACGTCCCGATGGGCTCCCCGTGACCCTACGACTAAGGCGTGCCTCGCGTTGGCCTTGCGGGTGAGTACGGGATATCAACATCGTAATCCTTAAGCAACTCTAACCACGTCTGCGCGTAAGTTCGGCTCCTGCGGTGAAGATATCTTGGAGGCTCTTGTGGTGCGTATAAATATCCACGTGAACCCCGTACAAATAGTGCCTCGGATCTTGGCGTGAATCACGGTGCGACTCAAATCATGGGTGGGGTAGTTCCTCTCGTGTTTCTTAAGCGTCGGGATCGTGCGCTATAACTCTACCTGCTGCATCAACACATCCCGGCCCAGATGCGGCGCATCCTGATACGACATAACCATCTGGACCTGCGGAAGAAGTAAACGGGGCGGTCGTCGGTCTCTCTTTCGGCCTGGAAACCACGCTCGCGAACATCGATCGGCGAAACTTAGCGCATGCGAGTCAGCCTAGTCAATGGTGCGAGAGATAAAGCAAACTTCTCTCGAACGCCGATAATATCTGCGAGGCCCGAGCTGCGCACCTCTGCCGGAGTAGTAGGTGCAGGCGAGTCTGTTGCCTCGATCTTGGCGTATCCACCGAATACCATCACCCGACAATATGCCGAAAAGCCACGAAGCTAACCAAAACTCACATTTGGAAAACTTGGCGTATAGCTGCTTTGGTCGGAAGCGTCGGCCACGCCAAATACTCGCGTGCTCCTGCTCTGGCGAGAATAAACGAATATCATCGATGAACACTATCACAAGCGTGTCCAAAAATGGTTTGAACACTCGGTTCATCAAATCCATGAATCTGCGGGCGTTGGTCAACCAGACATGACCACTGAACTCGTAATGCGTCTGGGTCGGAATGCGATCTAGGGACATCCGCCTCTCGACTCGAACGATGATAGCGATCGCGAGATCAATCTTGGAAAACATCTCGCGCCTATGCCAGTCGAACAAATCATCAATCACAGGAAGGGGTATATGTTCTTAATGGTCACCTTGTTGGTGCACGTAATCAACACGTCTGCGGCGTCGTCCTGCTTCACGAACAATCTGGCGCCCCGGGAGAAACACTAGGTCGATGAAACCTTTCTCCAGCAAATCTCTCGGTGGTCCTTGACTCTCGGCTCGGCGGTGCCGTTACGTATGGCGGAATGGAAATAGGAGTGTGCAGCTACGTCGATACAAAACTCAATCTCCTCTCGGGAGGATGCGGAGTGCGTGCAGGAAACCGTCGGGAACTCTCGACTCTGGGCGGTGAAAATCTGTACTGCGACCTCGATATCAAACACGACGAGATGGTAGATGTACCCATACGCCATCTTCCTAGCCTTGGTAGGAAATAAACCTACCACCGGCGTCTGGTGCTCCTCGCTCAGCAATGGCTCGCCGGAAGCGGAACCGTACTACTCTCTCCTGCGATCTACATTGGCGTAGCAAGCTAGCGATCCGTACCCGTGATCGTGTCGAAGTCAATCATATCGATTTTATCAAGTCGGCTGGGTCGCGGTGTAAATGGTCATTTGGACAAACCACATATACGTAGAGCTACTGCAGAATCACCCAGGCGTAGCTACCTCGAAAGGGTCTATGGACTCGGGCTCTATCCACATCCTACTAGCGATAAGGAGATATATAGGGCAGTAGAACCGGATCTATCAAGGCATACCATCAAACCCGGCCCGATAAGGTACGTGGCGACATTAGGTGAGGCCTCACGATCTGCCGGTGGACAAGGCATAAATGCGGTTACGAGGACGCTAGAAGCTGAGACCAGCGCCACGACCTGCCGCGACCTGCGACCCAGAGTACCACGCCTCGGGCGGTAACTATAGGAGATGATGAGCGGCAGCGGACCGAAGGCCCGAGCCTACCCGGCCTTGCCCCGGTCGGACGATCCGCCGCAAAGTGACCTGCGCCTGGCGTAACAAGCTCCGTGCGATACCACGCTTCCGTAATGGGACCTCTGCATCGGCCTGCTGGGGGTGGTCGTCGGCGATACCTCTGCTGCTGCGGGCGTGCGAAGTCACAGGGCCACAGTGCGCCTCGAATACTCTGGTTGTCTTGAGGGCGGTGCGGGAGTGCTACGGTGGGCGTGGTGCAAATCTGAAGCTAGCTGCGAGGCCGCCACCACGATAGCCACCAAAAGACCCTCGTCACGGCGCCTGCCTTACTGCTGCGTCGACGTCGGCCTCTGCGCTCCGCCGCGTCGAAGCATGAGCCTTCATGCGGGTAATGTCATGCGGTGAAGAGAAACACCGCACAAGATTCGGCCATATAATCATCTAGCGGTGGCGTGGCGGTGCACCCTATCCTCATATCTGCTACCAGCGGCGGGACATATCGAGCGATGAATCAAACTCGACATTGTACTCCTAACGATGCGTCCTCTGCCTCGGTAACAAAAATCATCGGCGCGCCCTCGCCATCGTGGAGGCAGAAGTGAGTGAGAAAGCCTGCGAGAACTCATCCCAGTAGGTGGGCGCGTGCTCTCCCGGGATAACTCCGTGAATCAAACCAATCATTGCGGTATCACGCGGCCGATGCGAACAAGGTCACAGACTCGGTCTCACGAGGCCTTGATCACCGCGTGATCCTCTGAAGGCGGCGGATGAACTCCTGCGGATCATCCTCTTGCCTCGACCGTAAAACTCTGGCGGGCTACTGACTCGAAATCTCGTAGCCTCGAACTATACGCCTCGGGTGAACCACGGGTACTACGAGTGGGCTGGAAGCTGCTGCATCCGGCTATCGCCGTGTCAGCCTGATCCTGCCAATAGGCGGGCCGTCTCCTTGTACCCTATCTCCTCCGCCCCGGTGTGGGACGGGAGGTGCGGTCTTGTAGTCTCTTGGGGCCCGGCGGCGTCGTGGAACTCGCGTCTCGGGTATAAGCGGGCACGAGCCTCGTGACTCTAGGTGTCATGCTAGCGGCTCCTGTTTGCCTTGCCGCCGGCGGGTTGCCTGCGTGGAGCATAGCTATTCTGAGAAAGGAATCGTTAGAAGTCCGACTTATAACCACGGCTCTGAGGCACGATCTCGAGAATGAGAAGAATGGAAACCAATCCTAAATATACTATAGCCTCACGATTATTGGTGTGGTGCGACACCGATGTCGAACTCTACTAGATCTGATGTCTGTAGACACTTTCAGAGGATTAGCGCTCGATACCACTTTTGTCACGACCCGTTCGGGGCGTGGTAGTGCCTACCGGGCACCTAAGTAGTCATACATCAGAGAAAATCAGCGGAATATAAAACAAGACATGAATCAATGAAAATTTAGACACAGTTTATATGAGAAAAAGTCGTCTTTCGGCATAATATATATAAACCAAGTTTTGCGATTACATCCCGATGTACAATAGGACTCTGGACCTCTAATGAAGTAAACCACTATGGCGGGACGGGCCGCCATACCACTGAATGTGCAAAACTATCTACAATGAGGAGATCATACCCAGTAGAGCCTCGGAGAAGATGGAGCTCACGACACCAGCAAAGATCCTGAGGATGCGGATCTAGCACTGCTTGCCCTTACTGCGGCATGAGCGGCCCCGAAGGAGGTCGATCTACAATTACTAAGTATGTGAAGCTGTAAAGTACTTAAATGAAATCATATCACTTTAAAAACCAATTTTACAAATATGCACGAAACAACAAATGTAATGCGCATAGTGCCGCATCATAACAAGAGCAACGATAGGTAAAGCGAGGTCTTTTCTGAGGCTGCGAATGATTGAAGCGAGACCACTCGCCCGTATTATCATTACGCAAGCCTAATCACAGACTCCGTAGTCGCATAGGCCACTCGCGTAGGCCCGCGTGAGGTATAACCCGCGTCGAGGGTAGCTACTCCGGCATCGTCTGGACTCATTGTCGCATGGCCACGTAGGCCCGCGTGAGGCATAACCCGCGTACTAACACGGAACTCGTAGCTCGCATAGGCCCACGGACCCGCGTAGGTATTCTCGAATCATGGTCCCGGACCGCGAGTCTACCGCGTCGGAGGCTTAACCCCGGTATCGTCTCGAGGTGAGTGATATAGTACTAACACAGCGACTTATAGTTTAAACAACATAAGCATAAGTAAGCCGACCTCTTTACAAGCGTTACAAGATGCTAACACATATCATCACAATATGTCTACTCAAAAACCATGTTATTATACCTTTGAAATCAATACAAGTCTTTTATAAACACGTAAGTAAAGCATTCCTTTTTATAAAACTTAAGCGTTATACTTAACTTCCCATAAAGCTAGTATAACCCTTAAGCTTCTTGTTTTAAAAACAACTATTCTTCTTCTTTCAAAGCGTGTTATAATTCTTTTGAAAGACTTTTTAAGATCTTTATTATTTAGGCTTAAGTCATGAGACATTCTTAGTAAGTATTGTCGGGCTTAAGTCAAAAGACATTGCGTAGTTATTATTCAATTAACTTACGTGTCGTCTAGTACTATATATATATTGTAAAATATCATGCTTTATGAAGAATCACATACATACCAGTGAAAACCTCACTTGAGTTGAATATGTGTGAGAGAATCGGCTATAATAGTCACAGACATCTATCAAAGTCTAGACTACTGAAGGTCGTTCTAAGCGGAGGGTTCACAATTCTCTACGGAAAGTCGGGCGTGACTTCCCTGCAGGTGAGCTATATAAGTCTCTTTGTGAAAGCAGTCATGTAAGTATAGTTCAATTATTCTTCTTTTATACCCTGCTGTGATAACAGTTCAATTCTATTCTGTAATATTCTTCTAAGTATTTATACTTATTCTTATACTTCTACAGTATGTATTCTCTAATTACAAAGGAAGGATAAGTTTATTTACCTCGGTAAGCCCAATAATATCCTAGATAAAAGTCGCGCCTGAGCAAGGTTTAGCTCCTAAGTTGTACGCTCCGATAGCTCCAAGAACCCTTAGAAGTTCTTCACAACTTCTACTAAGTACTAAAGGATTTGGGCTAGGGTATTTTGGGCATTATAACAATACTAGAAGGCAACTTTTCTACCAAGTGAGCGGAGGTAGATTTCGGCTAGGCTAGGGGGGGGGATAGCCTCGGCTAAGCTTCTCCAAAGGGAGGGAAGGTGTTTGGACGAAAAGGCTTTAAGGGAGAGGAAAGGATTTTCAAGACTTGGAAAGGAATTTGTGGATGAAGAACTCTTCATCTTAAGGGGGGTATTTATAGGTCAAGACATGGCCAACCAATGGCGGATTTGTAAGTGCTAGGCAAGTGTAAGGTCAAGATTAGGGCAAGTGTACCTAGCCAACTTGCACACAAAATATCCTACCAACTACTTGACAAAATTGGCTCTCAATTCGGTCAATTGCGCCACAAGTCCATCAATTGGAGGTGACAAGTGTAAGCCTCCGTTGATCCAAATGTTTCGTCTCTCGGAAAAATCCATAAAAATTAGAAATGGCATGGCGGAATTTATCTGCGAGTTGTGTAAAGCGTTTAGTCGGAAAGCGATTCTTTTAGTGAGTTGTGCCCAAGTATTTTCGTCCAAGCCTAACTTTAAGGCCAAACTTTTGCGTCGTCCTCGCGTATTACTCGAAATCGGGTATAACATTACATAGGGCTGTATTGATGAGGCTTGTGTAGCATTCTTGTGAAGTAAATTGTGCGTCCGGATTAGGCGTAACCCCTCGGGAGTTGTCGGCTGTTAGCGAGCCTCGGTAGAGAGGAGATTTCTGTGCGGTTGCGGGGAGGTCTTTGCCGAATTTTCTGTAGAATATTCTACGTTGAGATCTAGATGTTAATAGGCGTCTTGTGGCCTCTATAGGTTAAAGTACTATGTGTGGCGTGATCTACTTGGCTTAAGGAGTAGCCGACGAGTTGAGGTACTTGGAGCGTTTTGCTAATAGTCGATAATCGTCGCGAGGTATGTGATTCTTCCTATACTCTTGAGCATGATATTTTAAGAATATATATATAGTACGGTAGACGTACGTGTGTTAACTGAACGTAGTTTTATGGCAATGTCTTTTGACTTAAGCCTGAATAATAAGAATCTTGGAGTATTTCAAAAGAATTAAGAAACCTTTTTGAAAGAAGAGTAATGTTTGGTTTTAAAAGCTTAAGAGTTATACTAGCTTTATGGGAAGTTAGGTATAACGACTTAAAAGAGATAAAAAGAATGGTTTATTAATTTTAGAAGTTAAGAGACTTGATCTTTAAAGATAAGAGACTTGACTTAAATTAATATGAATTTTGCTAATAAGTGTGAAACCTCATTCGTGAGTAATGAGTACTTGGTTTTTAAAATGGGATAATGTTTTACTGATTTCGGAAATCAGAATAAGTATCGAACAAACCAATGCAGCGCTAATAAAAGGAAATGTATTGAATAATTAAGTATTATTAAAACCAGTAGAAACCTCCATCTGCATAGAAGCTAAGATGAGACAAAATGATATTACATTTCCTAGATCATGCTGCTTTAATAAGATTGTTATAAACAAGAATAACCTACTCACATATAAGGCATATGTTTCTCAAATCGTTTTAAAGGAGAATTATATCATTAAGTGATTAAAACTATGAACTACGAAACCTTTCGAAATGAGAAACTTGAGCATTTGAAATTAGGCAAACTTGAACGTTTGGAAAATAATGTTGTTAATTGATTTTACAAAAGGAAGTGTTTTGGTTTACTTAAAAAAAAAGATAGTCACTTTATTTAAATACTACGGGTATTGTGTGACTTTTGTGAAAGAAACGAATCTTTTAAAGAGTTAATGTATGAAGTACTTTGGGGATAAAAACCCGAAAGTGTTAACATAAAGTAGAAAGTACCTTGTGTGAATAACTTGATTGTGTTGGTTTGTGAGCCTTGTAATACTTTCTTGTTGATTTGATAAGTAAACATGTTAGGATGCTACGTGTGTTAGTATCTGGTGATGTTTGTGTAAAGGGGTTCCCTTGTTGTGCTTATGTTGTTTAACGATAAGTTGTTATGTTATTATATCACATACCCCCTTGACTTGTTATACCGAGGGCTTGCCACCCTTGATGCGGTCTATCGGCTTTATCGGTCTATGTGACTATCGCGGAGGCGGCGGTATGCTCGAGTTGATCATTAGGGTGTTTATCCGTCGCGGGGATGCCACTATGCGATCTGTGTGACTATGCGGTCTATTGAGACTATGCGGGTGCGGGAGTCGAGGAGAGTGCAGGGTTAGCTACCGTCGCGAGGAATACCTCATGCGAATTACGTATGTGTGACTATATGCGAGTGCGGGAAGCCCGAGATTAGGCACGCATAATGATACTATGGGTGATTGGCCTTGCTTGATCATTAGCGGCCTAGAAAAGACCGATTCTGATATATCTATTTCACTCTTGTTTATGTTGTGGCGTGAGACCCGTAGTTATAATTAATTGATGACTTTGGCGTGAGTCACGACTTGACATATTGCTTATTTATTGTGAGCTGTAGTTTGGTTATCATACATGTCTCTGCTTTATATAGACTACTATGATTTCATTTCTGATATTTTGATTTCACATACTTGGTACTGTTATGCGACCTCGCTTGAAGTGCGTTCATCTGCGCGGTAGAAGTACACCGATCGTCGATCCTCGCTCTTAGGATCACGATTCAGCGTTTTGGGAAGCTCCGTTTCTCGGAGGCTTATCGATGTGCGATCCTGTCATAGGTATTTATATTGAGGCATGGCGGGGCCTGTCGCCATTGTTATCATCCAGAAGTGCGTAATCTTGTTGTGGGCGAAATTGTAAAAAGGGATAAGCTATTCTAGTTGATCTATATATATATGCCACATGAGCAAGTTTTCTCGAATATCTGTTTTTCACTTCACTTTATTCATGTCTTGTTTTATATTCCGCTGATTACTCTGATGTATGGCTACTTGGGTGCCCGGGGTAAGGCACCAGTCACGGGCCCGGGTTCGGGTCGTGACATATAATATATGGAGTAAAGTTTGGAAGAGTTGGATCTTGTTAACTTGTTAAAAGAAAGGATTGGCCGTTCGCCATTAAAATGGTAAAAACGTATCCAACGTATCAAACGTATCTTACTTGTGAAGAAGTAATTAACAAAGTAACTATAACTTATATTAAAGATGGAATATAAGTTGGATGACGATAGTAAGTGGATAAGTAAAATGGAAAAGTTGGCGAGGACTGACTTAAGAATTTGTATTTACTTTGGTGTATTTACTTTGTTTGTATTTACATTTACATTAAGGGAAGATTGTTCAATCGCGTTCCGTTTGGGCGTGTGATCCCCTTTTTAATTGTTGTATTGTATTATTATGAAGGCGTGATAGTAAACCGCGTTATCGGTTGGGCGCGTAATCCCCTTCTTTTACTTATTGTTATTATGAAGGCGTGATAGTAAACTGCGTTACCGTTTGGGCGTGTAATCCCCTTCTTTATGTTGTTTAATTATTACGCCTTATATATGGCATATAATTACGGTTATTAGGGCCTTGGAGAAAGATGGAAAAGTGAGTAAAAGCGGGAAGTCTTTGATTTTCCGTAGAATTAGAGGGCTTTTATTGGTATAAGTCTTGATGGTAGAAAGGTTTGATAGAAGTACTATGACCATTTAGGAGTGGAGTACTCGTGTGGCGTGATCTACTTGGCTTAAGGAGTAGCCGCGGGTTGAAATACTTGGGCGTTTTGCTATTTGTCGATAATCGTCGCGAGGTATGTGAACCTCTTCCTATCTTTTCTAGCATGATTGTTGTGAACTATGTAATGCGGTGAGCGTCGTGTGCTAAGCAATTTTGGTTGGTTTAAAACATAAGGTGTTATAATAGCTTTATGGGAAGTTAGTTATATCGACTTTATGTAGGTAAAAGAATGGTTTATTGATTTTAGAAGTTAAGAGACTTGATCTTAAAAGATAAGAGACTTAACTTATAAGGGCGTTTTATGAAATGTTAAGGACTTGAATTTTGTTAAGCGATGTGAAACCTCATTCGTGAGTAATGAGTACTTAGTTTTAAAGATTGATGTTTCTTGATTTGGAAATGAGAATAAGTATCGAACAAACCATTGCGGCGTTAGTAAAGGAAAATGTATTGACTAATTAACTATATTAAAACCGGTAGAAACCTCATCTGCGTAGAAGCTAAGATAAGACAAAATTGTATTACATTTTCTAGATCATCGCCATTTTCTTTAACAAGATTGTTATAAACAAGAATAACTACTCACCACATAAGGCATATGTTACTCGATGGTTTTATAAAGAGATTACGTTATTTGATTAAGACTATGAACTATGAAATCTTTGAAAATAAGTGGCGTGAATATTTGAAATTAGGCAAACTTGAACTTTTGGAAAGAATGTTGTTACTTGACTTTAAAAGGGAAAATGTGTTGGTTTAAAATGAAGACATGGTATTGCCTTAATCTGTCTTAAAGAGGGTTTAAATGTTATGGGCGATTCTATCGAGTCCGTGAGATGGGCGAGACATGTATTCATCTGATTCCTATCGAGTCCGTGAGATGGGCTGAGACATGTATTCATCTGATTCTATCGATTCCCATGAGATGGGCGAGACATGTATTCCATCACGATTCTATCGAGTCCCGTGAGATGGCGAGACATGTATTCCATCTGATTCCTGTCGAGTCCCGTGAGATGGGCGAGACATGTATTCCGTCTGATTCTATCGAGTCCCGTGAGATGGTAGAGACATGTATTCCACACGATTCCACCTCGAGTCCCGTGGGATGGGCGAGACATGTTATCGTATCATCGATTTATACCTAGGCTAGCGGTGAGGAAGGAGTTCAGGCGTGAGGATGACTTTGAGGCGTGAGTCACGGCAGCGCTTTTATATTGTGAGCGTAGTTTTGTCATCATACGTATCTCTTGTTTTATATAAGTCATGATTTCATTCTGATATTTTGATTTCACATACTTGGTACTGTTATGCGACCTCCTTGAGGCTGCGTTAAATCCGCGGTAAGTACATCGGTTGTGGATCCTCGCTCATGAGATCACGATTCGGCGTATTAGGAAGCCCCGTTTCTCGGAGGCTTATCTTGTGGTATGTTACCACAGTGCATAGGTTCTTGTACATTCGGGGTATGGCGGGGCCACTGTCCGTCATAGTTGTTATCCTTTCTTAGAGTGCATAGTCTTTGTTATGGCGGGGTTGTAAAGGATGTAAGCATTCGGTCTGTATATATCAAGAAAGCAGCTGTTTTGGTTGCTTTGTTTTTATCATATCTCTTGTTTCATGTTCATGTTTTTATTTCCGATTTTCTACGATGTTGTATCACTAGGGTGCAGGTAAGGCACGATCCACGAACCGGTTAGTCGTGACAAAAGTTGTATCAGGCGATTAATCCTCGGAAAGTGTATCTGACCGTATCTAGTAAGTCTTGATTATCGGTGTGTTGTGCGCCACATCTATGTCGAGGAGAGCTACAGAGATATTTAGGATTGGTTTCCATTCTTCTCGTTACGAGATCGTGCCTTAGAGGCGTGTTGTAAGTTGGACTCCTACGGCGTATTCTTATGTGCGATTATGTCTCGCGCCAGCGTCCGGGGCCGGAGGCGAGGCAGCGAGAGGAGGCTGCGAGTGGAATAGCGGCGGTCTCACGAGGCCTGATGCAGACCGGCAAGGACCAGGCAGAGGAGATGGGTTACAAGGAGATGGCGATTATTGGCGGGATAGTGGCAAGGCACGAGGATAAGGCTGGATCACGGCAATTAAGTGCCGGTAGTACCGTAGTTCACGAGATCGGATAGTTTGAGGCTGCGGGACTTTTTGAGTTGCGACGCGAGTTTCTGGTCGAGGCACGAGGATGATCGCGAGTTCATCAAACGATTCTGACGGATCGTGAGTGATCGAGCTTGGAGACCGAGTCGGTGGTCTAAGTTCGCGTCTGCGCGTCTGGCGATCGGTGGTTTGATTCATGAGAGCTGTCCCAGGAGAGCATGCGCTCCGAGTTGGGACGAGTTCTCAAGTCATTTCTTGCACATTTCTTGCCTCCGCGGATGAGGAGGGCTCGGGCGACATATTTTTGGCGTTAAAGCGGGCCGGCGTCTGGTTAGGAAGTACAATGTGAGTTTGACTCGTGCTCAGTGCGTCCCAGCGTTAATGGCCGACATGGGGGCCAGTGCACGCTACGTCAGGGCTCGATGACTACTTGGCGAGCTTGTTGGGTGTAGCTCTTGGCCGGGCATGGACATTGCCGCGTGCGAGCTTATGCGCAGGTGTGAGGCGGAAAGGTCGGCGGAATGGCGAGATCGTGAGAAGAGGCGAGCAGCGAGGTCTTTTGATAACTTTTCGGCGGACGCCTCGGCGAGTGGTTATGTACCTCCGCGATGCAGTGGTCCTCCGCGATCTTGGGGCGTTGAGGTATTCGAGGCTGATCGAGCTCGGGCTTAGTTCACGGTATACATGAGTTCCGGCCGATCGGGTTCATGCTTTCCTCAGTGTGCGCGATCACGGCAAGCGTCGTCGAAGTGTTGTCTTGCTGCGGTGCTTGTTTCACTGCGGCCGTCGAGCCATGTGACGAGTATCTAGAAGGAGGATCTGGTAGAATGGCGCGACCTCTGGTCGATGGCGAGTTCATCGCCTTACATAGCCATGCGCCTGCAGTGAGATTATGATTAGAGTGACAAAGGGAAAATGAAGCAGTTGATACAGGTATATTCTTACCCCTCTAGAGACTAGTATGTGTTGATGATATGATGGTGTGCTAAGTATTATGTTCCGATAGCGTTTTGTTAAATTATGATTTGGAGGCCTGGTTAGTAAAGGGGAAGTTGGGTAAAAGATTTTGTTTACGATTGACCTTTGTCAGAAAGCATAGTATACGAGGGGTATAATTGTGTGATAAGTCCCTGAGTGGTGTGAATTATAAGAGGGTAGTTGAGCTAAGAAGACGGCTAGGTTTTTCGTGACTTAGTTAGTGAGATTATTCGGATCGGAAACAAGAGTTTGGCGCGATTATGGGTCG
Source organism: Przewalskia tangutica (assembly GCA_029844215.1). NCBI lineage: Eukaryota > Viridiplantae > Streptophyta > Magnoliopsida > Solanales > Solanaceae > Przewalskia > Przewalskia tangutica. The sequence goes on from JAQGDG010000541.1 coordinate 108,681, forward strand.
ATTGAGGACCGTTCGCGGGTCAACGTGGCCGGAATGTGGTGGGGTCAGTTCGAGTGGTCACTTGGTGGTAGAAGATCACGAGCGCTAGGCCGAGTTTAGGTAACCATCGTGCGGGTTAGTGGATGCGTTCGACCCAATCGGATCGTGAAGGCGGGGATGGCCTTTGTGGGAATTGAAACTAGTGAGATGACCAAGTTTGGAGAGTAGTGACTCGAGGTTTTGGAAGCCCAGGCGATGGTGAAGTGTGAGTGCATTATCTGGAAAGATTTGGGTGTTAGAAGTGTCACGACAAGTAAGGAAAGAAGTGAGCGTGTGCTAAGAGATGGAAGTGATCATTTTTGTGAAGTGAAGGTGAGAAGTATCGCTTTGGACCCGGGGCGAAGTTGGTGTTGTTTTTACATCGTCGAGGTGATTCGCCGTTGGCTTGGATTTGAGTTTTGCGCCGTGTTATATTACGGCCATTGGTGGCATGATCGGTTTTGTAAGTATAGTAGTGGAGACTATACCACAAGAAATGCGTTTGGAGACTTAGAAGGAACATTCGGGACGAATGTTTCTAAGGAGGAAGAATGTTATACCAGTAGTTCGGGGTATGTATGTGAGGGCGTGCGTGCGAGAATCGTGAAATTTTGGAAAGAAAGAAAGAGGTGATTTTTGACGGAAAAGTTTAGGGTTTTGTGAAGGAAAAAGGTTAGTTGATGGGGTGGATTCCCAGTTTGGTATTTGGGCTTAGAATTATATTAGAATTATGAGATTTTATTTAGGAATTGGTCACGTGGGGCCACGGGAGAAATTTACGATTTTGTGGGGCCAGCGTTGTAACGACCGTTCGGGGCGTTCTTGATGCTACCGGGCACCCTAGTGATCATCATCGAGAAAATCGGCGGAACATAACACGTAGTCGTGAAGCAAGAGATATAATAATAAGCGGAGCTGACAAGCGGTTGCCCGGTATATCGTAAAACACGAGCAGTTTAATCCTTTACAGCCACACTTGTGATCTACTGACCTCTAAGATTTACAACGACTATGGCGGGGACGGGGCCGCCGTACCCACGAATGTACAAGAACTTACAACTCGAGAAACACGTACCAAAAGATAAGCCTCGGAGAAGCGGAGCTTCCCAATCTGTTGGCGTGATCTAGGCGGATCACGGCCGATGTACCTCTACTGCGGCATGAGCGCGGCCGAAGGAAGTCGATCTGTGGTACCAAGTATGTGGCGTAAAATCACGTAAATGAAATCATACTAGTCTATATAAAGCGGGAGACATGTATGATAACCAAACTCTGATTCCAACATAACGCGATCATGTCGATCGGGGACTCGCGCCTCAGTCGTCTGAAATATAACTATGGGTCTCGCCCAGCATCAATCATGTTCGCATCATGGCGCGTGCCCGGAATTACGCACCGGTGTAGACATGTCCATGATGCGACAATAATACCGATGCCCGGCCACGTACCGGAATTCTACCTCGGTGTGAACGCGTCGTATGACGTCAACGATAATATCTTTGGGTGATCAACCTGCCGCGTAGCGTGCCCGAATTCTACCTCGGTGTAGACATGTCCATGTAACATCGACAATAAAACGATAATCAAAATGGAAACATACGGTGGAATTCTCGTCATTTGCGACCGTCCAGTAAGTTCTCGAAGTCAATGCCTCTGTCGAGAGCAGCGGTAACCGAAATACAACAACGTACTGTGAAGGCTATCATCACAGCATAGGCAAGTTTCACACAACTCAAGTACTTTCACATAAGTCACGCAATACAGTAGTATAAAAATCGTGACTATCTTTTTAAGTAAACAAGACACTTCCACTTTTGTAAAATCAAGTAACAACATTATTTTCCAAGCGTTCAAGTTTGCCTAATTTCAAATGCTCGAGTCAACTTTATTTTAGAAAGGTTTCATAACTCATAGTCTTAATCTCTTTTAAACAATTGAGTAACATATGTCATTTATGTGAGTAGTTTATTCTTGTTTATAACGATCTTATTCTGACCATGATCTGAAAATGTAATATCATTTTGTCTCGTCTTAAACCATGCGGATGGAGGTTTCTCTTGGTTTTAATACAATGCATCATTATTGATACATTTTCCTTTATTATTTGCGGTGGTGCAGCCGATACACGTTCGATTCGAAATCGATCTGGCATTATCCACTAAAACGAAGTACTCATTACTCACGAATGAGGTTTCACACAACATCCACATTAAAACAAATAAGTTAAGTCTCTTATCTTATAAGATCGAATCTCTTAACCTAACGTGATAAACGTTTTCTTACCTCGTAAGTGTTATAACCAACTTCCCGTAAAGCGGTTATAACCTTTATGTTTAAACAAACAAATACACTTGCTTTGTCGTCGTCCACGTACTACATAGTTACACACATATCATGCTAGAGCAGATAGGAAGAGGTTCACGTACCTGCGACAGTATCGCGATAAGCAAAATGCTCAGTACTACAACGCACTAGCCGCTTTCCACTCCTCGGTAGAATCGCTACTCTTAGTACTTTCACGTAAAAGGTCACAAGCGTCTATTAACTTTTAAACACGGTTCCATTTCTCTACAGAAAATTAGCGACACCTCACATGACAGCGCGCAAAACTCACTCACTCTGTCGAGGCTACCCAGCCAACCGAGGGGTTTACCATCTAGCAGGGCGTGTACAATTCTACTCGGCAATACTACACAAGTCTCTGTCTGATCCTATGTAAATCTGATTCGATTCTTTTCTTTACTCTTGAGCTTAAGTCAAAAGCATTGCCAAATACAAAGTTGATTCTATATATAGTATACTTGACTATATATTCTAACAACATGTAATTTCAATTACAAATAGAGGACAAGATAATTACCTCGATAAGCCCATAATTATCCAAGTTAAATGTCGATCCTTAGTAGCGTTTGGCTCGACTCGTGCTCGCGCTCGAACAACCATAGAAGTTCTAACCCACTTAATACTCCGACCAAGTATGGAGATTTTCCTTGGGTTTCGGTTTGAGACAAAAAGGACATCTGGTAGTATTTAAGGCTCTACGTATAGAGTATCTTTGGAATACTACAAGGCAAGCGGCTAAGGTATTTTGGGTATAATGTAAATACTTTTGAGAGTATTTCTGCCGAGAGGGGGTATTTATACAAGACAACACCACGAGGGGGTGTGTACCTCCAACCCCAGCTGGGGTACTCGGCCAAGGGGCGGGGCTCTCGGCCAAGGCCTCACTGGGAGAGGAACTCTCGGCGAGCCTTACCTAAGGGGAGGAAGAAGCTTTGAGACTTAGAAGTTTTGGGATGAAGAAGTCTTCACGAGGAGGGTATTTATAGGGAGTTTAATGGACAATATCAAGCCATGTGGGGGCAAGTGGAGGGCGAATATGCCCAGTGCCCACAGTCCTACTCGCCCAAAACCCTGCAAATATCTCAGAAATATCTACCGTGACTTGCCCTTGATCGGCCAAGTGCCCGACTTCTTCCATTGTGAGGTGACACGTATCACCCTCCGTTAGTCAAAATGTTTAGTCTCTCGGAAAAATCCGCCAAAAATAAGAAAAGACATAGCGGAATTTTCCCTGCGAAGTTATGTAAAGCGTTTAGTCAAAAAGCGACTCTAGCAGGTGTTGTGCACAAATATCATTCGGCCCGAGCCACCTGGCGGGGTGACACGTGTCACCCTCTGTGGCCCTCATAAAACATCTTAGAAAAATATCCTGATGGCCAAAATCTAGAAAACAAAGTGGGCCCCACAAAGTAAATTTCTCCGTGGGCCCAGCGTGACCATTCGAAAATAAAATTCCATAATTCTCTAATATTCGGGAAGTCAGAATACCAAATGCGGGAATCAATTCCCGTTAACGAACCTTTTCCTTAAAGCGGAAACTTTTAGTGGAAAAATCGCCTCTTTCTTCGCTCCGATCTTTACCGTGATTCAAATGCGTCGTCCTCGCATACATACCACGGAACTACGGGTATAACATTCTTCCCCAGAAACATTCGTCCGAATGTTCCTTCTAAGTCCCCAAACATACAAGCGCGGATATAGTCTGCTCTTATCTTTACGAGAACAATCACGCGCTTTGGCCGTGGAAACACTGCATGAAACTTACATCCAAGTCGAGAAACACCTCTACATCACCACAAATACCTCTCTCAGGGGTCTAAAGTATACTCCATAGCACCCGTGCAGCCTGACCTTTACGATATATCAGCAACTGCTTTGAGTACGGTCACGGCCGAAAAACCTGACGGGCTGCCCCGTGGCCCGACTGCGGTTGAGCATCCACGAACTGCGTCTGTTGGTTAACCAAACATGGGCCTAACACCCTCGAGATCCTACCTCAAGGCGGGACCACTACAAACGGACCCGCACCATGCGGTCGCGGGTTGACCATGCGTGGCCTCAAGACGTGATGCGAAAACTCTAGCTCGTCAGGAAAACTCTGCGCTAATCACGCTACGAAAACCTAGCGGTCTTCTTAGCTCGACTACCTCTTTCATTCCATACTATTTGGGGACCCATCCCAAACATAGCTCACGTGAACTCAGATAAGGATCAAACATAACAATACATCTTTACGAGATGGCGCACCTCTAAGGTCTTGGCGCGTAACATTCTAAGGCTCGCGCCTGCATCCCCAAAATCTTACTTGGTTAACTACGAGATTTCTAATCACAATTTTAACACCTTTGCTATCGAACATAGCACTTATGATATACCCGTCTTATCACGCATACGATCTCTAGAGGTTAAGGATATACCGTAACTCTTGTTTCACTCCTTAGTCATTAATCAAACACTTGCCAGTAGCGCGTGGCTAAGGAAGGTGGCGAACTGCCACACGATCGAAGGTGAGTCCTCTACTAGGACACTCTTTCGATACTTGGACCACGGCGGTCGTAGGTACAACAAGTACCAATCTAAAAGCGTCATTCCCGGGATGACATCTACCACATTCAAGCCGGAAGCCACGGAGTTACGACCAGCTCTGCCTGCCACGGCGTCACGAACCTCGTGGAGGACCTCTGCTTGCTTGGTGGATGTGCAAATCTAACGTGGTGAGGTGACTCGCCTCGAAAGTTACCAAAGGACCTTCTTTGCTCTGGCTCTCTTACTGTCGCCGTTAACGTCGATTTCTCGATTCTCGACTGCTGCGTAAGCGTACGAGCCCAGTACTCGACTAAGCGAAGAATTACTCTTGCGACCTCTCTTAGATAGTCATCAAGACTCGCTGATGCGTCGGTATACTCTATATTCTCTGTTCGGTCGGTAGGCGGGGTTCAAATATCATGGCATGCGCTGCGCGCCGTGCTAAACTCTGTGGGGCTAGGGGCGTCGCAAAACTCCCCAAGCGAAACACTAACTTTCGGTGATGGTTGGGCTGTGCCCTCGTAACCCTGTACTCTGCTCGCGGCTCCGCCATTGCCTTGCCCTCACAGGCGGGTTTCCCTGGCGGAGCATAGCGGTAAGGAAAGAAATCGTTAGAGGTCAGCACAACACGACTCTAAGCGCGACCTCGAGTGAGAAGAATAGAAACCAATCCTAAATATCCTATAGCCTCACGATTATTGGTGTAGTGCGCGACACGGCCGATAATCAAGACTACTCTTGGATGCGATGCGTAGACACTTTCAGGATTAAGCGCTCGATACCGCTTGTAACGACGTTCGGGGCGGTGCGGTGCCTTACCGGGCCCTAGTGATACATACATCGAGAGAAAATCAGCGGAACATAACGCATAGTCATGAAAGCAGAGATATAATAATAAGCAGGCAACCAAAGCGGTTGCCTTGGTATATCGTAAAACTTTGAATAGTTTAATCCTTTTACAACCACGCGCAGCGTTACGGACCTCTAAGATTTCTGGCGACTATGGCGGGACGGGGTGCCATACCACAGATGTACTGAGAACTTCTGACTCGAAACCATGCAAAAGATAAGCCTCGGGAGAAGCGGGCTTCTGATCTGAGCTGTGATCCTAAGGCGAGGATCGGCCGTGTACCTCTACTGCGGCATGAGCGCGGCCCCGAGGAAGTCGATACAACGGTACCAAGTATGTGGCGTAAAATCGTAAATGAAATCATCTGTCTATATCGCGGAGCGTATGATAGCAAACTCTGATTCGCGACATATGATCGTATCGATCGAGGACTCACGCCCTCAGTCATCGCTCGGAAATATAACTATGGGTCTCACGCCCGCAGCATCAATCGTGTTCGCGTCGTGGTCGCATGCCGGTCGGCCTCGGTGTAGACATGTCCGTGATCTGACAATAATACCAATGCCAGGCGCGTACCCGGAATTCTACCTCGGTGTGAACCGTCCATGTGGCGTCAACAATAATATCTTGGTGATCAACCGCGGCGTAGCCCGCGTGCCCCGAATTCTACCTCGGTGTAGACATGTCCGTATAGCGTCGATGATAAGGCGATCAAAATGGAAACATGCGGTGGAATTCCAAAGTCGTCTGCCCGATGCGTCCAGTAAGTTCTCGACAAGTCAAGCGACCTCTGTCGAGAGAGCGGTAACCTGAGAAATACAACACTTGTACAACAAAGGCTATAAATCACAAGCATAGGCAAGTTTCACGCCTCAAGTACTTTCGCATAAGTCAGCACAATACGTAGTATAAAAATGGTGACTATCTTTTTAAGTAAACAAGACACTTCCTTTTGTAAAATCAACTAACAGCATTATTTTCCAAGCGTTCAAGTTTGCCTAATTTCAAATGCTCAAGTCACTTATTTTAGAAAGGTTTCATAACTCATGGTCTTAATCTCTTTTAAACAATTGAGTAACGTATGTCATTTATGTGAGTAGTTTATTCTTGTTTATAACGATCTTGTACAGTGACCATGATCTAGAAAATGTAATATCATTTTATCTAAATCTTAACACATGCGGATGGAGTTTCTCTTGGTTTTATCTGACACGTCATTATTGATACATTTTCCTTTATTAGCATTTGCGGTGATGCAGCCGATGCGTTACGATTCGAAATCGATCTGACATTATCCTTTAAAACCAAGTACTGCATTACTACGCGAATGAGTTTCCATAGCATCACATTAAAACAAATAAGTTAAGTCTCTTATCTTATAAGATCAAATCTCTTAACTTCTAACATCGATAAACCGTTTTCTTACCTCGTAAAATTTGTTATAATGACTTCCACGTAAAGCGTTATAACCGCATGTTTAAACCAAACAAAAATACTTAGCTTTGCAATACGTCCGTGCTACGCAGTTACACATATCATGCTAGAGCAGGATAGGAAGAGGTTCACGTACCTCGCGACAGTATCGACGATAAGCAAAATGCTCCAGTACTACAACGCACTAATGCTTTCCGCTCCTCCCGGTAGAATACGCTACTCTTGAAGTACTTTCACTAAAAAGGACCTGGCGTCTATTAACTTTTAAACGCAGTTCCGTTTCTCTCTGAAAATTCGGCGCACCCACATGGCAGCAAAACTCTCCTCTCTATCGAGTAATGCAAACTTGACCGAGGGTTTACGTCTAGCGGACGTGTACAATTCTACTCAATACTACACAAATCTCTTTGTCTGATCACATGTAAATCTGATTCGATTCTTTATATAGTATACTTCAACTATATATTCTAACAACGTGTAATTTCGATTACAAATAGAGAAAGATAATTACCTGCGATAAGCCCATAATTATCCAAGTTAAATGTCGATCCTTAGACGTTTAGCTCGACTCAGGTGCTCGCGCTCGAACAACCTTAGAAGTTCTAACCAACTTCTACTTAATACTCCAACCAAGTATGGAGATTTTCCTTAGGGTTTGGTTTGAGACAAAAAGGACATCTGGTAGTATTTAAGACTCTACGTATAGAGGTATCTTTGGAATACTACAAGGCAAGCGGCTAAGGTATTTTGGGTATAATGTAATACTTTTGAGTATTTCTACGAGAGGGGTATTTATACAAGACAACACCTGAGGGTGTGTACCCTCGGCCGACCCCATGGGGTACTCTCGGACGAGGGAGGGCTCTCGGCCGAAGGCCTCGCAAGGAGAGGAACTCTCGGCGAGACTAAGACCTTCTGTGGGGGAAGAAGGCTTCAGACTTAGAAGTTTTGGGATGAAGAAGTCTTCCTGAGGAGGGTATTTATAGGGAGTTTAATGGACAAGATCAAGCCATGTGGGGGCAAGTGGAGGGCGAGATATGCCCAGTGCCCCTAGTCCACTACTCAAACACTTGAAATATCTCATAAATATCTACCATCGACTTGCCCTTGATCGGCCCAGTGTGGCCCACTTCTTCCATGTTGTGAGGTGACACATGTCACCCTCCCGTTGGTCAAAATGTTTCGTCTCTGAGAAAAATCCATAAAAATAAGAAAAGACATAGCGAATTTTCCTACATGAAGTTATGTAAAGCGTTTCGTCAACGACTCTAGCAGGGTGTTGTGCGCAAATGTCGTTCGGCCCTGAGCCACAGGCGGGGGTGACACGTGTCACCCTCCTATTGGCCTCATAAAACATCTTAGAAAAATATCCACAATGGCCAAAATCTAGAAAACAAAGTGGGCCCCATGGCAGTAAATTTCTCATTGGGCCCAGTGACCATTCAGAAAATAAATTCCATAATTCTCTAATATTCGAAGTCAGAATACCGTCAGGAATCAATTCCCATTAACGAACCTTTTTCACCCAAAAGCGGAAAGCTTTTAGTGGAAAAATCCTCTTTCCTTAGCACTTTCGATCTTTACGCCAACATTCTCTGTGCGTCCTCGCATACATACCACTGGAACTCTGGGTATAACACAGTGTTTTGAGATTTTTGGCCATTAGGGATATTTTAGGAAGATGAAATATTTTGGGTGAGTAGGAGGCGACACGTGTCCCCACAGGTGGCTCTTGGCGAAATAGGCTAGGCAAGTGGCAAGACAGTGGCCTTGTCTTGCAAGATATTTTAGTTGGACAAAGTGGCTTGTGGGGCCCACACACTTGTCTAATCTGACACACAGCCTTCATCCTAGCCCTTGGTTGTCACATATATGCGTCTTAGTTGATGAAATCTTCACGTTTAACCATTTCGAGACAAGAAATTCCCTCCCTTCCACTTGACCTTGCTCTGGCTTTGCCCCGTTTCTTGAGCTAAATTTGTCCAATGATTCTTAAACTCTTAAAGTGTTCTTCCCTAAGGTGTTAGGAAGATTGTGTACGAGAGTTGGAGAAAATATTTCACACCCACAACCTCTATTTGTTGCCTTGGCGAAAGTTGCTAGTTGGAAACCTAAGTGTTCTTCACTTTTTGGAGTTGAATCTTGAAGAGGAGTTGGTTAGGAGCTTACATGGGTTGCTTGTAAGCCCAGTTGAAGCGTAAAGATTTGGAGCTAAGACTTGTTGGGCGACTTTAAGAACTTGGATATTCTTGGGCTATTTGAGGTAGTGAACCTTAAACCTCTTGTGAATTGGTATTATCATATATTATAAGTATATTATGGAGTATATAATATCACAGAGTAAAGTTTGGAAGAGTTGGATCTTGTTAACTTGTTAAAGAAAGGATTGGCCGTTAAGCCGTTAAAATGGTAAGCGTATCAACGTATCAAGCGTATCTTACTTGTGAAGAAGTAATTAACAAAATAACTATAACTTATATTAAGATGGAATATAAGTTGGATGACTGATGAAGTAAGTGGATAAGTAAAATGGAAAAGTTGGCCAGGACCCCAACTTAAGAATTTGTATTTACTTTGGTGTATTATTTACTTTGGGCGTATTTACACATTTCTTGTTAAGGGAAGATTGTTCAAATCAGCGTTCAGTTTAGGCGTGTGATCCTTTTTAATTGTTGTATTGTATTATTATGAAGGCGT